>JBBPFJ010000042.1:0-352500 GCA_037975025.1 Excoecaria agallocha | reverse complement strand
ATGAAGAACAAACAGAGGTGGCCACGGGTTTGGAAGAGTAAAATCACACGTGGCCGCGTGTGGGAAAGAAAAAAAGAAAAACTAGAATCCCAATCATGCATAACATGAATTTAAACCCCAAATCTCACTTCCCCTCTTACTTACATGATCATTTAGGTTACTAATCATGTTATAATCATCAAAACATATTAGTTTAAACCCTTAATCTCATTATCAAAGCACATACAATATGAGAGGGAAATCATGTACAGTAACCATCCCAAAAATGAATCCCGTACCTCAAAATCAAGCTTTATCTCCTTCAAAATCCATTGATCTAGCTCTGTTTCTCCTTCATTTCCTTACACATGATGACAACAAGATCTTGAAATCTCTCATCACCAAAGAAATCACAAATTAAAAAGAAAAGAAAGAATAAGAGATCTTAAAGGGAAAACATTACCTTCATGTGATTGAAACTCCCAAAATCCTAGGCTATCTTCCTCAATCCCATAACCAAGAGAGAGAGAGAGAGAAAAAGAGAGAGAGGGAGGGAATTTCGATCCCCTATCTCCAAGAGTCCCAAAATAAATGAATGGGGAAAAATATCTTCCCAAGTAATTCTCCAAAATGCCCTTAAGCACAAATAAACCCCATTATTTCAATTTCTTCCAACGTAACCCCAAGACATTCTAATTCATTTCAATTACACCCTTTTCTTTAATTAAATTTATCTTAACTCATATACTTACATTCTAAAATTACCAAATTACCCCTCTTAGGACTTAACCTTGATAATTGCAAAATAATCCAATTTTGCCTTACTTAACGGTAATCCTCATTAATTAATAATAATTCGATTAGGATAATGATTGGGTCCTTACAAGTTTAGCCAAAGTTCTAAGTGAAAAGAAAGAAGACTCGTACCTAAAGTGGCAAGCTTCTGATTGCATTGAACTTATACCATTCAAGGCAATGAGTCTCTAGTTGGGTAGTTACCATCAGCTTGTTGATGTGTTAACTCACGATTAGGTAATTACCATCAACCTATGGACATTTTAACCCTTGATCAATTGAATAATTACAGCTAGCTTGTTAATGTTTTAACTCTTGATTGGTTGCGGTAGTTATCATCAGCTTGTTGATGTTTTAACCCTTGATTGGGTGATTACCATTAACTTATCGATATTTTAAGCCTTGATCAATTGAATAGTTACTGTCATCTTTTTGAGTTTTTAACTCTTGATTGGTTGGGGTGGTTACCATTAGCTTATCAATGTTTTAACCCTTGGTTAGAGCGGGTGGCTTCTCGTCAACTTGTCGATGTGTTAACCCTTGGTTGGATATCATCAGTTTGTTGATGCGTTAACCCTTTTCAGTGACTGTCTAGCTTGGAATTTCTCCTAAGAGGAACTTGTGCTCAATAAGAGATTTTAGATGCCTTGCGAAGAGAACTTTACACTTACAAAGAGATTTTGAATGCCTTGCAAGGAAGACTTTGCACTCACAAAGAGACTTTAGATGCTTTACGAAGAGGACTTAAATACCTATAAAAAAAAGGTTGGATGCTAGTATGCTTGTTACAATTGAAGGAGGTACTTACCTTTTATTAGATTTGCCTAATTCCCCTTGTGGAGACCTATCTTTGAGTAGGATGGCCATCTTTTGATAAATGCCCCCAAGCATGGTTTGCATAGGTGATCTCACTTTTTGAGATACTTCCCTTACAAAATTTCTCTTATAGGGACTTTGTTCTGATCTGATTGTACACTGTTTGAAGTTTTCACATGATTAACTTAGAAACACGAAGTCCATTCTCATCTTTCCCTACAAAAAATTCACATGTGTACACATAAATAGGTATGTGAGTTATGTACGATGAGCGTCATATATGCGATGTGTGCAAAGAGTGACCTACCAAGAATTGTCCAAAATTTAAAGTAATTGCAGCCCATCAAATACTTTAAAAGTGAATTTTAACCATCCTCGAATAAGTTAAATAAACCACATTCTTAACTAGTTTAATCTCAACAAGAGAAATTAAGGGGTCATTCTCAATAAGGGAACAGGAGAATAGGCATGTTAATACCAAGGCCTACTAAACCAACATATAAGAATAATACATACCAAACAATTTATGTGTATGTATGCTGAAGGTCGAATCATAATTTTGTCTCTAGAAAAGCAAATTCTGGATGCAAATTTGGGGAAAAGATTTAAGTCGAATGCATAAATGCATTTATAGCTTCCTACTTGAATCTCAAGAAGAACCATATGTCTCTTCTTATGTACCAAATCTTATTAGAAGGTCATCTTCGTTGGATTGTATGAGATCAAACTTAAAATTAGGAGGTCTTATATTGGTTGTAATGTTAGGCTTGGGTAGATGGCTATTAAAGAAGGGTTAGGTCGCTAATGGAAAAAAAAACCATTATGTTTTCTTAATTAGCAAGAGGACTATTCGCTACCTATTTACCCATTATCAAACCATTCTCACACTTAACCTGATGATATTTTATTTATCAAAAATTGTTTGAAGGGTACTAACTCAAGATCCCTTTTTTTTTACTTCATGCTTCTTTTTTCTTTGTTTTTGTTTTGTATTTTTTTGTGGCATTATCTTTAAGGTTTTTATTTTCCCTCTTCTTTCTTTTCTTCATTTCCTTTTTCCCTTTTCATTTATTTTTTCTTTTTTTTATTTTGCAGGTTTATTTCATCAAATAATCTCAATTTTTTATGAATAAGATTTCTACCAAGATTGGTAGAAATTAATCTTCCCCATTCTTGAAATGTGAAATTGGCTTTATCATAGTGGTCATAGTTCTAAGGGAAAGTTAAAATAATTTTGGATTAAAGGTTGTTTTGATATATGTAATAATAAAATGAGCATGCAATCAACATGTTTGAAATAAAGGCTTAAGAGGCTAACAAGTGATCATGAAATCAGGGTAAAAAGAGAGCTATTTAAAAGGCTATACAAGGAATGGCTACCTGAATCATTTTTTAGGTTGTCTCATCTCGAGATCGCTTTGACAAGTAATCAAAAAGGTTTTAGTGCTCTTAATGGGTTTTAGCCCATCCCCTTAATCGTAAGTAGTTTTTTTCATTTTTTTTAAAACTAGCCCAAGGTGCTCAAAGTTTAGAAATTGCATGGTATAGTGAGGCCTTTTATGAAATTCAGTAGACAGAGATAAATCATGAGTATTTACTATTTTGTTTATATTTGAATGAGGTATAAATTTTTATGATTAAGGTCAAACTCATTCATAGTTGAGAATTACTCGGATGAAGTAATATTTCAAATTGAAAGTAAATTAACAATAAGCAATTACATCCAAAATTTAGACACTGCTTTGCAAGATAAACTAAACTTTAGGACACAAATTATTTTAACAAAAATACTTCCTGTATTTGGAAAAGACAACGCTGCAATAGTCATTTTGAATGTATCAGGAAGGCAGTGATCTTTAAATTATATTTGGAAAAAGGATAATATTGTAGTCATCTTAAATGTATTAAGGAAGAGGTGTCATTTGAATCTGTAAATTAAAAACCATTATGTCAAAATCTTGGACATAACCTGGAAAGATACAAAATATTTTAATAAGAATACTTGCTGAAATTGGCAAATAGACGGCATTACAATGATTATTATATTGACACGAGAAATCTTTGAATCTTTTGACTTTACAATTAATATGTCAATCATGATAGCCCAGGAGAACTATTGAGGCAGGATTAACAGAGCCTACTTTCTTTTACTTGCAAGGTTATGTACAACAATATATACAAAAGATTATGTGTGCATAAGGAATCGTGTGTAAAGAAATATGCATAGAACTATACAAGAGATGCACATAAGGAATTATACATATACGGCAAGTTATGTATAAAGAATTATGTGTTAAAAATGATTATGTGTGCTAATGCATGTAAAAATTATGTATGAAAAATTTACAAAATGTATTTAAAGGAGAATATGTATACATCAGATGTAACACCCTTACACTATACTTAGCTATAACACTTTGTTTAATATTAATTAAGCATACTTATCATAACATTTCATCTATTATTCTACTAAACAGATATCTAAAAGTTAACTATTAGGAGTTTTACTTTCAAGTGCATCTCATTAACATCAAATATTACATATAAAAAGCATCTATAGTAATTACAAAATTTCCAACATAATTAAAGTTTCCATTACTACAAAATATAAGGACAAAAAGAAGACTCTATTATCAATCTTCTAAAACTTGTGTTAGCCAACCTGCTGCAGATATCATTCCTAGAAGAAAGTCCTGTTTTCACAACCTACACGGATAAACAAAAATTCGTGCTAAGCTATAAAGCTTAGTGGGAAACACTAAATATGACAAACGACCACTCACAGTGGTCGCCAACAAGCATACATTATGAACTATAAGTATAACTTATGCCAAATTTTAATAAAAAAAAATACAGACATAAGTCCACACATGATAACCAAATGACTTAATGATAGTAAATTCGGCATAGAGGCTTTATATACACAACATTTAATCATATAAACATATTTATCCTTTAGACTTGCGATTCATTCATTAAATGATATACCACTGTTTATACTCAGTCATTCCTTCCACTTATTACACACTTTAACATATATATATATATATATATATATATATATATATATATATATATATATATATATATATATATATATATATATATATATATATATATATTCACATAAGCTTATGATCAACAAGGACATATGCATATTTGAAAGGAAGATAGAGCATTAGTATTACGAAAGTTTATCATTTATCAATCTAGAAATATATTGGTAATACTTATTGTACCAAAATTTCTAGCTCGTTTCCATCTCAAATACCATTATCATGTGAACTTTATCACTTGTAAATCTGTAAATATTTTATGCGTATGCTCAAGACATTATACATTAATTCTCAATAAAGAGCAAGAACGAGTAGATATAGGGAAAACATATAACCCCAATGTATTAATTGAAAAGCAATCACCAACATGAATACCTATACATAACTCTTATATTCCATTGCTATAGAAAACACTTATTTCAGTATAACATTTTTCATAGCTTTCATACATGACGAATCTTGCAAGTCATTTATCTACCTCAAGCAAGCAACATATTACTATAGAAAACATACTATCTCTAATATAGTCCATAACTAAATATTAGTGATGCGCTAGCTCATTTATATAACTCTGTACATACTATTTCTATATTCGATAATCATGCATAAGTGTATATCGCAACATCTTTCAATATCATAATTTCCATATGTGATGAAAAGGAATTTCACATGTAAATTAGGTTATGAAATCAATTTATAAATTGTCATGCTTCATAAAACTTTAAGTTAAACATAAAACTTTTCTTGACTTTGGTATAAGGCCTGCACTATTCTAAAGAGGTGGATAATGGGTTATACGGTGGTACCCGAAGGTACAAGTTTATTTAGTCACCCAAATGGGGTTGACTACAACCAAAAAGGGGTTGAAAATTATCCAAACGGGACCATGTCTGTTTAGTCAACCAAACGGGGTTAACTATAACCCAAACGGGGTTGAAACTATCGCAGCTGCAAGGTACCCTTATAGGCATGCCTATCTATCCACTTCCTAGACTCAACGCATGCAATAAAATCTATTTACTTTATCTTTTCCTTATACATTCATATTCTTATATGCACATGTATACTCTTGTATAACTATGAACAATGTACTCATAAAAGCGCTCATATGTAACTTTCTATAAACCTGTGAACATTTCATTGTTGAGTATTACTATTCTATTCTTGTAATCCTATTCAATCATGTGACTATTTCGTATGTCAAGACTATACTTATATAATGCCATTTGTACCCGTACATAATCATGTAAATATATATCTTCTCTAGTACATATAAATATATGCATAATTCATAAACAATTTATACAAATTTCTCATATAATAATCACATGACAAGATACTCCTTCTCTAATGCATACACTTGTATACATAGTCTCATATAACATTGCCATTATATGCTTTAATAAAATTTCTATAATGGAGTCTTTAGCACTGTAGATTTGTATTTCAACATGCTAACATGTGACAACACATATGCTTAATCATGTCATTTTAATTAAGTAATGACATATTCATACATTTCACTTTACACATATTCTTTGAATCATTACTCTAAAACGTCTTTCAAAATTCAAACCCAATCATGTAAGATCATATTATATATATATATATATACATATGTTTATATGTTCACATATAATCTACAATTCACATTACTTCTTTCTATAGGTAAAGTTGACATTTCAAACTATAAGTATCATATTTAAGCATTTCTTAACTTCCTAGTACAGATGCATGCATCAAATAAACATTTGCTCCATCATTAAAAATATGTACATGAAAGCATAATTGCACACAACAACCATGTACATAATTTTGATCACTTATGAATATTTATATATCATTATCAACAATCTTTACTTAGATATAAATATAAATATATGTAAACCTTTATCAACAATCATATATTACATTCCATACTTAATTCAATGTGCTTCCATATAACTATGAATTTATCATAACAACATATAGTTAAGCTATACATATGTAATCATAGCTTGATTTACATCCTTAGTTACATGTATTTCTATGTTAGACATTGCTTAATGATCACTGAGCATATATCATCATAAGAGTACATACATACATTAACCTTGCATATAAAATCATGTTCAAATTTAATCACAAATATATGTTAGATATATTCATCACTAGTCGTTATCTATGCACACGTATGAATGTATATGTATACATATAATATTGTATTTAATAATCATATTACATGCCCTATACAATTCATTTTGTAATCACATAAATACATATTTGGCTTAACTAATTGAAAACCATAAAATAAAGTACGCTAAAGAAAATCTGCACAGGGCAGCATTCTAGACTCAATTTGTGAGCCATATTTGAGATTGAAGATGTCATTTTTAGGCAAAATGATCTTCTACAATCTTATCCCTCTTTGTGTCTAGTTTCTATATCAAAAAAATTCATCTTAATATCTGACTTATATCTCGAGTTATTAAAACAATACTATAGGCTGTTCATAGAACCAAAATAGGGTGGGCTGTCACTTAGAAAAATTCATAACATAAAATTGAGAGGGATTTAGATCAACATTTCTTCATCAAAGTTATACTTTCATGTCTCTATTTTTACCATAATTTTATTTTGTAGCATTTCAACATCTCTACAAAAAGTTATGCCACTTATTGTAAATTCTGTTTCTGTGAGCAGTCTAAGGAACTAGTACGGATTCAACCCTAAATACCATATACTTAGAGATAGATTTAAGTTTAGGTTTCTTCATATGAAATATAGGTATGGAAGTGTAGTTTCCAATTCAAAAAAATCACTCAATTTTTGGTTCTATAGCTCAACTTATGAGCAAAACAATCCAGATGAAGAAATGTTTTACTCGTGAAGAGGCTCACGAGTGAAGTAAAAAGACTAAAATTCACAACTCGTGAAGGGGCTCACGAGTGAAGAAAAAGGGCTACATTTCATGACTCATGAAGGGGCTCACGAGTGAAGAAAAAGGGCTACATTTCATGACTCGTGAAGGGGCTCACGAGTGGAAAAATCAGCAATCACGAGTGACCCAGGAAAACATGGTGCACGACTCGTGAAGAGCTTCATGAGTTGGACAATAATTCACGACTCGGCAATGACTCAAACTATTTTTCAAACTCATTTCGGTAAAACCTCCGATAAAACCCAGAAAAACACAACCTTAAATTTCTATCAACCGCAACATGTTCCAGCAAATTTCGCATGCAATTATGAACAGCCTAAGTTCCCATACCTAGACATGAAATTCAAATCTTCTTGTAAATTCTTAATTTTCTCCTTCTTTTCCTTTCAAAATAATTTCATCTATTAACACAAACTTTCAGCATCTAATTCAATTTACTATTAACCAACACAAGAAGATGGAGAAGGAGAAGTAGAATCATTTAATTAAATTAATTACCTTGTAGATATACACTAACTTTTTCTTCAAAAATCTACATGCAAGAATTCTTCAAAGATTTTCCTAGAGATTAACCAAGAATGAAAGAGAGGAGAATGAAGAAATTCTGTAACTCCCTCTCTAACTGCCGTCCCCTATCTTCTCTCCTCTTAAATTTCTCTTTCATTCCACTAACAAAAATACTACTTATAATAGTTAGTGAAAATTCCCTTTTTGATCCCTTAAAAAGTTGCATGCTCCACTAACTTCTCTCAATTTCTTGCATGTTACACCTTTGACCCAAACATTTTGTAATTCTCTTAAATCAACCCCACTTAAAGCTTCTTTCAACATTGACCCACAACTTATCTTCTTACTTTAAATTTTATCCCATCATATGCTATCTCTTATAAAATTAACCCCACTTATTTATTATTTTTAACATTAACCTTTAAGTTTATATCCTATTTTAATTAAGCCCTTAAACTATTTTTCCCTTTTTAATTATACCATTATAAAATTCATAACATATAATTCACGCATTCATCACATAATTAATGCTAACTTAATAACACTTATATCCCAATTGATCCTTAAAATAAAATATTATTTCAATTACACATAGAAATAAATAACTAGTTTATCCTTTAATATATATAAACTTATAATAATTCATCTAATTAAGCTTGATCAAACATTACTAATCGGGATTATGTCCTTGAATTCTACTAAGACCTATTTTGGGTCCTTACATCCGAACACTTGTGTTAAAAAATGTGGGAATGCAAGAATGCGTGAATGTATGCAAAAATGTAGGAATGCATGTAGAAATGTGAGAATACATGTAGAGATGCAAGAATGTATGTAGAAATGCAGGAATGCAATAATGTATAAATAAAATGTAAAAAGGTAAAAATTGTGCATGAATACATGAATGTATGCACCAAATGCACGAATGTATGCACGAAATACAAAAATTCAAGAAGGGTGCATGAATGCATGGCCCATACAATAGGTGATTAGGGGACTTCATCTTGGATGCGACCTAGCTGATGGCCCATGCATGTCTTTCCTTAAACTCTTGGCCTTCATGCAAGCTTCCTCTAATTACCTCACTTAGTTTTTCTATTTTGCATTATTTTTAAGTTCCATTATTATTCACAGTGTAGATAATATGCCATTAATGTGCTTCTAACAAAAGAAAGTTCATTTCCCCATAAACTATAATGCATTCATCCCATTGGGTATTATACCATGCTAGCCCTGTAATTCCATACTTTTACTCAGAAGTGGTGCCCCCAACCCTAAGGTTCTATTATAACTAAGAATAAATTTTTGACTTCGAGAACTCTAGCTTGTGTCTTTAGCTGCATGTCGAATTTTCCAAGGGAAGTGACTCAGGTATTAGGAACTTCCATCAACGGTTGCTAAACTAGTATCTTAGAACAATTCTTTCTAAAAGACCTAGTCAATATACTAAATGCCCTTTCACTGCCATATCCACCTTTTATAATGGTGTTATTCTACTGATCAATCCTATTTGATATTTGACATTGATCTTAGAGAACCTAACCGGTGGTTATAATCTACTTAGCATGATCAAAAGCATTCACAATCGGCTGGACCTATTTTTCCTTTATGTATCCATGCTTGAGATTTTTTGTTTGGTACCCTAAATGGGCAATTTGAATGTCCACTCCCTCACAGGCTGTGCAAGGCCTATAATTAACTTGGGGAGCCATAAGTCATAGTGCAAAATCTACATCTTTCAAAAGTCATCCTCTACTAACTATGTCATACCAAGCTATCAATTCCTTCAGAGAGAGCTACCTATAAGGTTTGGCATATAGAGACTTGAGGGGTGTGATTATACTATCTTGTTCAACTATAGGATATGGGTGACTAGCCTCGTAGCTAATCAGAGCAACTTGGCTAAAGTGCTCAAGGTTCCATTTGACTGTGAGCCTTATTCCAAAAGCATATAACTCCTCTCAAGAATTGAAGTTCATCTTCTGCTAACAACACTGCTCCCACTTTACATACCATAGAGGATAGCATGGCTTAGGTTAAAGTTCTAGTTATCACTTTATAATCCCAAAATGACAATGGTAACTTCTCTGCCCAAACCTTAAAAGTCTATACCTTTCCAAAAGGCCTCTTTCTGTGCTTTGCCTACTCCTTTAGCTAGGGAAAGACTTATAGAGTCGAGCATTTTTCACTTTTTACTTGGAATTGGGAACAGTCAAAGGAGTCCATGTTGGAATGTCAAACTCTATATCAACAATCCAGGCTAGTTTCTTAAGGACTTGATTGCTTTAAGGATTCATTTTTACACACCTTATGATGGCAGTATAGAACTCTGAATCTTTTAACACTGACAGGTGTACTTCCCTGACATATATGCTTTCTGAATTAGAGAAGTCTATGTCTATGGAAAGTTAAAAGGACTTTTTGACATGTAACCTTCTTAGCAACTGCCAAGCCACTTATGTGAGCTCTATAAATGCCATCATGAGTTTCTTTTACAACCCTTATGGTTTCTAACTCATATGTGTATCTCAAACACATGCCATTAGGGATGTCTGTTATATATGACTCTATTTATACTATGCAAAGAGTTCATGGATCCTTCTTGGTCTTTTCTAAAAGCTTTCTCTAAGGACATTAGTCTTTCCTAAATAAGTTTGAGTGTTGTGGCACTATGGTTTCTCATCAACAGCCTGAATATATATCGCCTATATGGTTTCAAAACAAAAAATATCTGAACCAATTTCCTTCATAATCACCCTAACTGGAATGTCCCATAAAGCAACCAAGGTTATTAAAGTGCCAGCCAAACTATTCTTATCCCTAGGCATAAGACCTAGAAGGCAAACTAGTTGCTTAGACTTTTCAAGCACTTCTTAAGAGATAATAAGTACTTCTCTCTGATAGAGACTATGAGCCTGGTAATTACTATTGATGAGCCTTTAGACACTTTTAACATCCTAACCCCAACGATAACCATGCTTCTAATCCACACATATAAGCTTAATGTATAACCTAGTTGTTAATGGCTTCAGGTAATTTTCATCATCAAATAGGATAAGGATTACGCTTGAATTTATCTAAGCATATAGAGCGCTATTGTTACTAATTCAAAAATTAACATGTCTTTGGAGAAAGTATTTATTGCATGTAATGCTGCTATCCTTCTGAGGAATCCCTCTTTTAAATATCTACTTTTAAGTGGGCTTTATGAAGCTTTCTTTAGGTGCCTTCTCTTTAGTTTTTTTATGCCTTATCATCTCCCTGAGCTTTCTTATTGCTTCTAAGGTTGGCAATCTATCTCTGTGGCACTCCTGCTAAAGATAACCCCTTTCTCAATAGATAACATATACCATCTAATACCCCATAAAGACCTAAAAATAAATAATATCTTTTTCTTTGTACTCTATTCAGTAACCTTCCAAAGAGATTGATTTACTATATGTCTCCTTTAGCAACTATTAGGGTTTATGGTTCAACGCTTTCACTTTGCCCACTCATAATTGTATCTTCTTAGAATTGTTCCCCTTACTTGAAAAAATTGCAACCATCAGAGGAGTACTCTCTTGACCCAAATACTCTACTTTATGCCTTAGGTTGTAAGCTAACTATGAAAGGGAAGGTTACTCAAGCCTTGGCTTTACTAATAGCCCTTTTACTTCTCAAGGTGACCATAGTCCCATAAACACTGTAAAAGCCTTTTTGCTTTATCTAGTTCAAATGGCACAATCTTACCTCTGCCAATCCAAATTGGATTCCATTTACAACATTTACCAAGAATAAACTTTTGGACACTATGAGGTGGTTCTCCTTTATCGTGTATGACTTTTGACATGGTGTCTTAATGAGGATGTCTTAATAAGAACATTAGAAAAAGCATCAAAAAAATGATGCATTGCCTTTGCCACCTGAGAGTTTATCCTCAATATATGCCCTTATGAATTTAATAAGTTCCTTTTTGCATGTCAACCATATGTTCATTGTAAGGACCCAAAATAAGCCCTAGCATAATTCAAGGCATTATCATGTTATTAATGTGTAATCAAGCTTAATTAGAGAAATTATTATAAGTTAAGACTTTGTGGATTAATGGTCTTATGTGGCAAAGGGTTAATGAATCAATTAAAATTTTGGTATACAAGTGTGCAATTGAAAAAAAATAGTTAAGTGGTTTATTGCAATATAATTAAGGATTAGTGGGTCAAATCAATAAAATAAAGGAAGGTGGGGTGTAATTAAAGAAAAGAAAGTTATCATAGTGTCAAATTGGAAAGAAATAAACAAATGAGGACACATTTCTAACATACAAATATATGGAGGAGAATAAAGGTACTTTGCCTTTCTATTTAAGTGCCAAACCCTTGCATGTTGGAGAGAGGAAAAACATTTTCTAGGTTCTTGAGAGGGGGAGGATGAAATTTACAAGGAAAAGGAGAAAGAAAATGAGTTTTTAATTCTCTCATTCAACTCTCACTAAAAAGAAAACATAATCCCTTTTCTTTCCCTTGAAAATCAATTAATCCCTCTCTTCTCTCTTGTGATAAATTTAGACTCTTCACCATTTGAAACACTCATAAGTTGCTAGAAGTTAGTATGTAAAGATTGTGATGAGGGATCTTCAAGAAATGACATAGCAAATATAAAGGAAGAAAAAAAACAAGGATAAAGGGGTTTGATACAAGATTTGGGATTTCACGAAAGGTTAGGGATTTATACTCATCTTGCATGTGGATTTAATTTGTGTAAATGTGGATAAAATATGAATGGAATGTATCTTGAGTTGATAATATAGTTCTAAGGTTGAAATCTAAAATATTATACCTTGCATGTATTAATTTGTTAAAGATTAAGGAAGTAAAAATCTGTTTTGGTTCATTAGGAACCAGCTTCTATATTTTAAGTATATCTTGAGCTATAGACCTTCAATTAGCTTGATTCTAGTTGGTACTTCCTCCTAAGATTTATACCTAAAATTTTGTAGAAGAAACATACAGTTGATTCTGTAGCACCCTAATTCTATAATCTATACATATCACTTCATCCCTCTCAACACACATGTTTTACTGTGCAACATAAACATATATCAACTATATAGAGAACTGATATTCATACTTAATCCATAAGAGTGCTATACTATTAAGACTTCACAATATACATTAGAGTCTCTTTACAAAATATAACCATTGATAACATCTTACAAAATAGTTGTACTTTTACAAGATTTCCAACACAACATAAAACCTTTGAAATACAAAAAGGAACCAAAAAGAAGACTATATACTTTATAATTTTCAAAGACTTGTGTTGGCCAACCAGCTACAGATATCATTCCTGCAAGAAAGTCCTAGCCTTGCAACCTACACGGATGAAACACCCGTGCTAAGCTATAAAGCTTAATAGAGAACTAAATCATGATAAACGACCACTCACAGTGATCGTCAACAAGCACACAACATGCCTCAAATACAACAATGATTTATTTTATGAAATGAAAGAAATTGA
The DNA here is from genome assembly GCA_037975025.1 of Excoecaria agallocha. NCBI lineage: Eukaryota > Viridiplantae > Streptophyta > Magnoliopsida > Malpighiales > Euphorbiaceae > Excoecaria > Excoecaria agallocha. The sequence goes on along the minus strand of JBBPFJ010000042.1, from coordinate 338,928 downwards.
ATATTTACATTCACTTATAGAAATCATAAAGTTTAACCGTAAGAATTTGTATTAACATTTCAATTATCATATATGATCATACAAGTTCCAACTTCCTTTGAACTTAAATTGAACGAATTAACATATGATTATTTTATTAATCAATGCTTAATCATAAAAGTATAATTATCTATTATTAATGTTCCATAAACAATCTTCACAAGTGTTGAAATTAACTTACTTATATTCTTGTATGTCCATGATATACACACATTAGAATTATACAACAATTCAACGCTTTCAATTAACATGAGATTATAATATTACTATAGGCTTACTTTATATTCCATAAGTTATACATGTTATAGCATATGTATCATAAGAATAAGCCTATCAACCAAACATAACAAATACACGTTAAAGAATGTGTACATGCAATAATGTGAACACATATATATAAGCATAGGAGAACACATATTTCAAAAACAATGGGTGTTATAGCATAACTCATATAATATAATACATATAAAAATAAAGGACATATATATAGAGAGAATTTAGCAATTAACATGCATTTTTTTATGCTAGCAGTAAAGATACATATACTATTAAGCATTCGTTTAGACATGTGTTTTGTATGCAACAAAAGGAATTTCATATGTAGAATAGTATAAAGTCAACTAAGAATTTGCATGCCGTATTAAACTTTTCTTAACCTTGATAATAAAGGCTGCACTATTCTAAAGAAGTGGATATCGGGATATACGGTGGTACCCGAAGGTACAAATAAGATACCCGAAGGTATTAAATGATGATCTCTTGTAGGGATAAAATTGTATGATAAATCGGTGGACCCAAACAGGGTCGAACAAATAACATGGACCCAAATGGGGTCAATCAAATAACATGGACCCAAATGGGGTCAATCAAATAACATGGACCCAAACGGGGTCAATCAATTAACATGGACCCAAACGAGGTCAATCAAATAACATGGACCCAAACGGGGTCAATCAAATAACATGGACCAGTCAAGCGGACCCAAACGAGGTCGGCTACAACCCACACGAGGGTTGTTAAATTAACTTTAACTTTTAAACCCAAACAGGGTCACTATACTTTTAAATTCAAGTGGACCTAAACAGGTCTAAATGTTCAGAAGCAGCTGCAAAGTACCCTTATAGGCATGCCTATCTATCCACTTCCTAGACTCAATGCAAGCAGTAAAATCTCTTTACGTTATCTTTTCTTTATTCATTCATATACATGTATACTCTTATATAACTATGTACAAGGTAATCACATACATGCTCACGTATAACTTTCTGTAAACATGTGATCATATGCACAATTCGGTATTGCTATTCTGTACTTTGCTCTTTTCTCATCATATACATATTGATGTTCATACATATATATTCATGTATATATATACGAGCATGGTGTCATAGATATAAACGTATATGTTTTCTATAAACATGTTATCTTGAGCACAATTAAGTATTACTATTTTGTACTTGTAATCCCTTCAAAACAAGTAGCTATTTTACATATGTAATATGATGATAGATAACATCATGCTCTGTTGAGTTCCTTTAATCAATGATGTGTATGATCATGTTCACAATAGGTTAACCTATATGCGTACATACATGTATGACTATATATATATATATATATAGATACACACAATCACACTCAGGTATCAAATCAAGCAACTGTAATTATATAATACTGTAATCATTTACCTTAACATATTGTTCAGTAGACATAAGCATATAGGCATAATCATATTCACTAAAATAAGTAATTATCCATATGTTGGTTCATGGTCTTGTTGCAAACTATATTTCCTAAACTTTTATACACTTATAGCTTTAGTTTAATAATATTATCATACCTTTTATCGTATACATATATCATCTAACACCATAGTCATGTATAAATTTACAATACCACTATTATTACCTATAATTATACAACCAGCAATGTCATTGAAAACAGTTTGTGTGACCACGTTGAAGAATTTGTGGAACAAAATAAGCACAGAATTGAACTAACATTTATTCATAAGAGTTGTACTCCCATAAGTCTATTTTAACTGGAATTTTTTTCCATAGCATTTTGACCTCTACAAAATTAATTATGCACAAAATACTGCAAACTGTCCACTGAAAAAGTGCTGTCAACAGTTCCAAATTCGAGTCACTTTTTGACATATTTATAAACGGAATCAAATTATAATTTCTTCACAAAAGTTGTAGATAAATAAGTCTAATTTCATCAGAATTTGGAATCATCTCATTTCAACCTCTATAACAAGAGATACACTCAAATTACTACAGTCCATTCTCGTTTCCTAGGAAGCACTTTACTGCACCTAATTCAGTTTTTATCACCAATTAATAAATTCATAAAATAAAATAGGTACAGAATTTAAACAACCTTCCTTCATGAAGACGATGCTCCTATGAGTCTATTTTAACCAGAATTTTGTTTCAATGGATTTAGACTTCTCAACAAATATTTATAGCAAAAATACTGTAACATGTTCTTAACAACTAGGTAGCAGCTCAGTCCGAATTTTAAATTAATTTTAGGAGCACTTAGAAGCAGAATTAAATATAGGTTTCTTCTACAAAATTTTTGGTCCAAATCCTAAGAGTAAGTACCAACTGAGTTTACTCAAATCAGAGTTTTAAAATTCAAGATATCCACAAAATTCCGAAACTGGTTCATAGAAACTTAACTCAATTTCAAATTCATTAACTTTTCTTCTTTCAAAAGCTATTGTTTTGGGCATTTTTGAGGATCTTAGAGGAAAATTTTCATTATTGTTATTTCTATAACATTTGTAGGCACTGAAGTCCCGGTTCCAACCCAACTAGTAACATCAAATTCGGAGTTCAAAAACTCAACTTATGATCAAATTAGTCATTGGAGGTCAATCCGAATTTCTGGACAGCACTTTCACATTAATGTCTAATATCTTAATTCAAGTCAATATACTTATAAAATCCATAATGAACACAATATTAATGCATGCAAGAAATAATAGTTCCCAAACCTGGACATGCAACTCAAATCTTCTTTAAATTCTCCTTGCTCTCTACTCTTTGTAACTACTTTTCCTTGTTTCTACCCTCCTCTTCTCCTTTATAAACAACATCATCTTTTAATCAAAAACTCCTGCACCATACTCAACCATTACCTCAATAAAATGAGAATGAAAAGAAGAAGAAGAAGAAGAAGAAGATGGAATTCATTAGATTAATTACCTTAAAGTTGTTACACAAATACTTCTTGATTAACCATCATGAATTTAACTTGGTTTGCTTGAGAGGATACAAAAGAAATGAGAGAATAAGGGATAAAGAATTTCTGGTTTTTCCTTCTCAAATGGCCGACCAAACCTCTATAAATACTCCTAAATACATTGCTTGCATGGTGAGTTAAGTGGAAAATGACATCAGCATGTCCCACACAAATATCCCTTTTAATCCTCCAACTATTTGCATGTTACACAATAAGCCCACACTTCTTTGCATGTTAATTTGTCCCCACCATTTAATCTATTCTATAAATTAACCCCACCATTTATTCCTTTCCTTAAATTGGCCTCTCAATTATTCATTTAGTCACATTTGCCACTAAAGATGCCGTAATTATAAATTTACCCCAAATTAATACTTTTTACTTCAATTACACCCTTGAATATTATTAAACCAACAATAATAATTTAATTATGATCTTATAAAATTCATACCATATAATTTACACATTTATCACATAATTATTGATAACTTAATAATATTTTTGCTCCAATTAATAACTTAACTCTTAATAATTCATCAAATAATGCTCAATTAGACTTTAATAACATGTAATTGCCCTTGAATTCTACTAGGGCCTATTTTGGGTCCTTACAGATTCTGCCTCTAAGTGCTCTTAAAATTAACTTGAAGTTCGGATTGAACTGCTGCCTAATGTTAGGAATGGGTTGCAGTCTTTTTGCTATAAATTTAAGTAGAGAAGTCAAAATCCTTTAAGAAAAAATTTTGTTTAAAATAGACTCATAGGAGCAAAATTTTAGTGAAGGAAATTTGTTCAAAACATGTACCTATTTTATACTATTAATTTATTAATTAGTGATTAAAAAAATGAAAAGATACAGTACAGTGTTGCCTAGGGAACAGATATAGATTTTAGTAATTTTAGTGTATCTCTTGTTATAGATGCTGAAATACTATGATTCAAAATTGTGATGAAACTAGACTTATTTATCTTCAACTTTGGTGGAGAAAGAATAACTTGATTCTATTTCTAAGTATGTCAAAAAGTGACTCTAATTTGGAACTATTGACATCACTTTTTCAATAGATAGTTTGCAATATTTTGTGCATAATTAATTTGTAGATGTCAAAATGCTATGATTCAGAATTCTGATGAAACAAGACTTATATATCTACAATTTTTATGGAGAAATCATGATTTTTTTGTGTCTCTAAATATGTCAAAAAGTAACCTAAATTTGGGACTATTGACAGCATTATTTTCAGGAATAGTTCTAAATGTTTTTGTAATATTTTAAAAAGTAAAAATGATATTTATATTATTTTTAATGTTCCTGAAACTAGAGACATAACGAATCATGATTTTAGAAGATAATTTTGACTATAAATGTCTTTAGATAGGACAAAAATAGGTTTCAAAATGAACTTGAAATTCTATCTCTATGCATAATTGTTATTTGAGTTTGCCAATAACCATTTTAAACATCTCTTGAGTATTTTTGTATTATAGTAGTGCATAAAGGGAACTAAATGTATAAACTATATAATAATATATATATGCAAAGTATTAGGCATGATTATGTGATGAAGAATGTGTATGGTGATTGCAATGTTAAGCTAAGTTATTATTTACCTACTTGAAATAATATGAATATAATGCTATATAAGGATTATATGTTATGCCTATATGTTTGTGTCAAAAGTATAAGTACAATGATGATAAACTGGCAAGTGTTAATTTATGGAAAGAAAATAATGGATAAAGTATGGTTACATAGAAGTATGGTAATTATTGATACTCGAGCAAAGTGCATGATTGCAACTTTTTATATTTGATGAGATTGTGTATACATGTATGTACACTAATAAAGGTATAACTTTTCATTGATTATTTACATGAGTAAAAATGTGTGGATTGTGCTATAAGATGTGTTTACATGCTTATGCGCTAGAGATTGGGTATTTCTTTTTATGATCACATACATATATAAATTGTATAATACTAGTACAAGCATGATTTATGAAATGTTAAAGCATGATAAATGAAATTTATATAAACAATATATGTTTAAGAGTATGTGATGGTATTTCATAGTTAAATGAAACATTTCATATAACAAATGTATGAACTATTATACTTATTATTTAGTTGAGATAGCATGTACATGCTTACATATTTTATGAATATGAATTGTTATGCTTAAGTATGAGAGAACAATTAGGTATATTCATGTATAAATACTTGAATATCATATAAGATGGTATGTGAAAGAGTTACATGCTGTAAAGCAAATTTCAAGTACTGTAAGGTATTAAACCCAAGGTGTGCATGATATATATATATACACATGTATGTATATAAGATACCTAGATGTATATAATGATGAAAAAGTAAAGCATGGAATAAAGATGTTTAATCATGAGCATGTTATAGTGTTATAGAAAATTATTTCTTTACATGTATATGATTATGATTATCCTACTCATATCTATGAATAAATTTATACTACTACGTATATAAATGCATGATTGAAAAGGGATCATTCCTTGAACTAATATCAAGTATGAAATAGCAATACCTAATAATGTGTATGATCACATGTTTAAATAAAGTATTGGATGAACATGGATATGATTACCTTGGACATCATTATATATGGCTTTCACATACACATATGTATATGATTGGACAAAGTAAAGCAAAGTTTGAAAAATAAAGTAAAGAGATATATTTGCTTGCTTTTAGAGTTCAATTGTTGATAGATAGGCACCTATAGGGATGTTGTAGCTACCACCATTGACCTAGTTTGGGTCTAAAATATAGTTAATCTCGTTTGAATCATGAGCAGCCCCATTTAGGTTGTTGGGTGACCTTGTTTGGGCCCGTTTGACCGGTCTACAGTACAAATGGCCCCGTTTGGATCTATAGTTTTGATATCTTATGATATCTACTATTATGATACCTTCAGGTATCCACCGTTCCCATTATCCACCTTTAGAACTTAAGCAGGCCAAAACAAAGTATGAATACATTACAGTTATTACAGTATGATGATTAAATATGGTATATGGAATACATGATACATATATAAGGCTACATTATAAAGATGAGTACTTGGCAAATTATAATCATTTAGTCATGTTAGACCAAGAAGTCATGCATATGAACTTGTTTGATATTAATGTGTTATCAATGTTCTAATTGACTAATACATGATCTTCATAGATGCATGCTTCTTATAAGATTATATATATATATATATATATATATATATATATATATATATATATATATATATATATATATATATATATATATATATATATATATATATATATATGTTATCTTCATAAGCAACAATGTATAGCATGTGGAAAAGCACGAATGTGAAGTGAAGGAGATTTAAGTTGTATCACGTATGAAATCCTTGTGATGGATTTAATATTTTTCCTACATTTAGGAATGCATGATACATTAAAATTGTACTTATAAAATGTGTTATTTTGCTAAAGTACTGATATGTAAAGGTATATCACCACAAATACATGATAATTATTGAGTTTTGAGTAAATGAGATAAGAGGTAGGTATGAATCACTATACGGTAATAATTAGTGAACTATAAACTTATAAATTGTGAATTTAATTTATTTGGAGACCGAAATGTAAGAGATATGTATAAGCATGTATGTTGGTGATGTCTTTTAACTATTGTATGGTCTTGTATGATTTTCTTATAATTACTCATATAGTTGTTTCTATTGGGAAATGATATGCAATATCTTATATGTAACGGTAAATCACTTATAAACTTGTAAGTGGTGAACTATATATGATTTAGATTTGAGATGGAAGTAACATAATAATTCAGCATATGAGTAATCTAATAAATAATCAAGAAAGATTGGTAAGTCAAGTGATTAGACAAGAATAACATACAAGAATCAAAAGTAAACTTGATGTGTAAGACTTTAAGTATTAAATGAATATTATTAAGAGTAAGACCAATAAGTAATCGAAATATTATTAGGCAATTTGTAATGGTTATAAAGATAACATGTACAATATAGTCCCTAAAGCAAAAATATTGTGAACATGTTTTAAATGATTGGTTTATGTGCTTAAAGATATAATTGTATGTATTTTCATTTTGATGACCTTTAAAAGAGGTCATCCTCATATTTTATTTTTTCCACTAAGCTTTATAGCTGAGCACGGGTGTTTCATCCGTGTAGATTTTTGAGGTGATATTTGCTATTGGATGGACAAATCAAGTCATCGAAAGAGACTATTATAGACTTTTATTTTGGACTCTTTGTATATAGTAAAGTTTTTGTGGTATAGGAGATATTGTATGTAAAGATGTTAATCAGCTGTTGTATTTTGTAAAGAGACTTTAATGTATATTGTAAAGTTTTAATAGTATAGCACTCTTATGTATTAAGTTGGAATATATGTTCTCTGTATAGTTGGTTTATGTTTAAAATGCATTATTAAACTTGCGCAATGTAAAGAATAAAGTGATATTTATAGGTTAAAGGATAAGGGTTCTACATTCATGCCTAGCTTATGCATGAATTTTTATTTACATGTATCATGTAGCAATAACAGCAATCATACTTAAAAATATAATGCAAAAAACCATGTTCCATTCAAACTTAGGGAGGTGACACATAATGTGCATCCGACTCCTGTTATCAATTATAATTCATGGATTTTCTTGATTTAATATTTTCTCTCAACCTTTAATTTTTACCTAGGATTCCTTTTTTTTATTGTCACCCTAGCAGGGGACCTAATTTTGGCAAGGCTACCTTTTTTCTATATTCATCCTACAAGGCTACATTTTTTTTATTTTTGTTGTCTTCTTTCTTTTTTTGTTTGTTGTTATTTTTATATTTTTTTGTTGTTTTTCTTCTTTGCCATGGAACCTTTTTAAGTTCATCAGTATTGTTGGATTTATTAAGCCCTTTTTTTTACCATTACTGATGAATAATAGCAACCTCTTCTAATCGTAGCTTTTCCAGGATAAAAGGTTTGACTTTGGCTTATGTAACCTATAGTACTTATTTTGAGTTGTTCTTTTGAACCGTGATTTTATACTCACTTTTTGAAATATTAAGTAGATACTCGACCAGGATGTTCTCCTTTGAATTGCAAAAATTTTTATTTTGCTTATTCAATTATGATAGTTAAGCTCTTAAAATAACATTTAATGGTTAAGTCTAAATCTTGAATGGCTACATTGTGCTTGTCCACAAATGCCAAAAAGAAAGGAATGGTCTTTAAAACTTCATTTGCTGTCTTGTTTTTTCATTTATGTCGGCCATGCAAGCTTTTGTATGAGCTTTCCATTTTCCTTTTTCCTCTCTTTACATTGATTGGTTCCTATCAAACAATTTCTAGCATAATGCTCCATTTAAGATAATGAGCTAAGGTGTCAACTTGTAGATTATTCTCTAATACTTCTTTAGGGCATTCTCAAGAAATTTGGCTCTTTCAAGCAATGGAGTTGTGGTTTCCCTTTAGCTTCCTCAATGTTCATCACTTGGAATTTTCATCTTATCTTCTCTACCTTCTAGATTAAGTCTTTAAATTTACTGCTTAAATGGTCTGTTTTTCAAATATGCTTTGGGCAGCATGTCTTACAATGTCTCTAGTGAGTTTTGTCATGTCACTTCAATTCCAAGCAAACATTTTTTATTAATTTTTTCCTTTTTTCTCATTTTTTAATCTCTCAACCCATCTTACTTTAGGAGTCATATTGAATGAAAACAAGATGTTATTTTTTTCTTGGGATTAAATGGAGCAATGTTTATTGAATTAATATCTTATATAAATGGCAATATTATTGCCATGCAAAATGCAATAAAATAAGATATTGCATACATAAGAAAAACTTATATTATTAACATGATTAAAGAAGCATGCGTACATTTTACATTAGCAAAAAGTGGCCTATATTGCATCTTTTCCTACTATAAGTGCAGGTAGTAAAAAAATTTCATCATCTCAAGCTCTCCTTCTCTAGATTGTACCCCTAAGATTAACAATAATATTTACATCTCGTAACTCTTTAAGCTGCTTATCACTGGAATTAGGTGGGTGACGGCTAGATATCTATATGCCATATTAATCTCAAAGCATATACCATTCTGGTGAGCCTTGGTCAAAAACAAAAATTTGTGGTAGTAAAACATAACTCATCTCCTCCTTTTGTCCTCTCGGTAAACAATTTATTTGGCATCAATAAGGTCTTGGATTTAGCTTTTTAAAGTTTTACAATTATTCATCAAGTGGCCAGAAAGCTAGTAAAAAGCACAAAACTCATCAATCCTATAACCTAGCAAACCCTGAGTTCTAGTTAGCCTTGATGGTAAGAGTTGCAATTTTCCCATTTTGATCAAGACAGAGGCTTACCCAAATTAGAGTACTTTCTTTGAGCTACCTCCACATCTAATACCCCTGTTGTCTTTTAAGCATTACCTCTACTACCTGAACCAAACATCCTACTAGTCTCACCACTGTTATGGCTTTAATGGCCACCATCATGATGTCTACCTCCTAGATCGAGGAAATATATCTTTTCTGCTTTCATGAATGCATAGCTAAATGACTCATAATCATCCATTAGTTCTTTATCTAGCCAATACCACCAATCAATTGGGGGAATTACACTATCTAGTATTAAGGGATTGAGTGCCAGAAACTGAAGCTAAATTAGCAATTATCCCAGTAACAATTTTCCTTTCAAGGTCATCGATCCTTTGGCCCAGTGTAGTTACAAGTTCAATTACTATCGACATAACTCTACTTTCATGATCTTTAAATCTTTTATCCAAATTATAAAGGTTAAAGGTACCAAATTTCTACATAGGGTCTGCAATTGTAGTTTCTACTAAGGATTCTAGTGACTACTTGGAGGCTCTATCTAAGTTCAAATCTGACCTTGAACCTAGTTCTTACTGGATACTAAAGACTTTGAAAAATTATTGATAGAGCAGTTGCTTGATCCCTTAAACCAACTAGGTAAGTAGTCTAAGATGGCTATAAGATCAAAGAGTTAGAATGATGTATGCCAAAAAATTTATACTAAAATTATATATACAGAATGAAATAAACGTGAAAATAAGATGTATGAACTTTATTATTTTCTTACATTTTATTTTCAAAATACATTTACGTGATGCACGTATATGTGGAGAACATGTATTGTATACAATAATGTAATAAAAACAAAGTCTAACATGGCATGACAAGTAATGTATATGTCCATAACATATGTATAATGAGGGTATGCGTACAAAATATGACACAATGTAGGAATAGATGTACATGACACATAATGCATACTTGCATAACATGTTTCAGGCATGTTGATTTATGTGCACAAGGTATAAAACATGATATATGAATGAACACACATGACATATGGTATATATGTACATAACATGACTTACACAATGATAGTGCATGCACTTGATGTGACATAAGATGTATGAAATGTGGCATAATGATGCACGTTGATGAATTATGTGGTATGGTAGAAAATCATATACGTAAAGGTACAAGTTACATACAAAGATAGTTATGGCATGATATATGACACGGTATATGAATAAGCGCATAAGGTGAGTGCCATATGTATATGATGTATGTCATGTTGCAGATATATAGGTATATGATAGATGGATGTATACACGATGTACGACATGGCATAAAAATATATGTTCATGATACATGACAGTTATGTCCATGCTATATGTTTCTTATGGTACTTGGTATAACAATCTACATATTCGCGACATACCTCATGTATAACGGTGTGATGTATCATTGTATGAGAAAAGAGAATGTAGCATGGTGAAATGTGCATAACATAGCATGCAATTTAACATGCGACATGTATGGAACTTGCTTTATATAGAGGAATAACATAAGGTAAAGGTGATGTTTATGTGCATATGCATATGGAAGCATGCATGAAACATAACTCAATGACTAATATGTATATGTTATGATGCAAGCTGATACATTCATTCTATGATACATGTTGATTATGCATATATGATGGTGGATGCATGTATTTGCACGCTACAATGTATGTTAGTACAAACTTGCAAGAGTGGATGTGTATTACTACAATGTATATTAATATGTACATGTAATGATGTGTGTAATGCCAATGCAATGGTGGATGAATATATACACACGCTATAGTGTAAACTAATATGTGCATGCCATGGCATATGCTAATATGCACATGCTATAACACATAATGGGTATTTAAATGTACATGCCATGACTCATGTATGTTCATTTGTACAAGTTAAAATGGATGAAAAATGTTTATACATTCAGGTCATGAAATTTGTGAACATGTTCATGTTATAATGTATGCTTACATGTCACTATACATGTGCCAGGGTGCATGTCTATATGCTCATACCATACCATGTGTTTACATGCACATACATGATAGATATATGTGCATGTTATAATGCATGTTTAAATGCTCATAAGTGTGCATATGTGATATGTACAGGCCAATATACATAGGGTAGATGCTATGGGGAATGTTTATATGAACACGTCATGATGTATGTTAATACACACATGCCATAAATAGAATTACTATGTAATACAAGATAGGCATATATGCATGTATGCATATGATGATGCATGTGAATGATGCATATATTATATGTGATATATGAGCATTTTAGACATATGCATGATATATCGGATGGATAAGCATGCAATGTATACATGTGATAAGGTGTGATGCATAAGATACACATGACATACAGACATGCTAGGCACACATATGATGTATGAAATATGTGTGATGCATGACATATGAATGTGTTATATACATAATACATGGTGAATATGTCACATATTCACGTATGGGAGTGTTGTATATGAATGGCATACATACGATGTATGACTCAAATGTTAGCATAAAGCACAATAGCGTGTAATATATAAGTGGTGCATGAGCATGTCATGCATATGATGGATAGAAGAACTCCATACACAAAGGTAGACATGCAAGCTAAAAAAAATCTAATACAGAATGTACATTTTACAGCACACAAAATGAAATAAGTACATTTTCATGGTAAAAAGAACTTACACATGAAATTGATGCACGTGTTTCACATTATCATTTTGTTTGCACACAAAGTGAGATGTACATACATCACACATCTATGCACACAAAACATGCATATTTTTATTAGTTGTTATTATTACCATTATTTTTATCAGTTTAGTAAAAATGCATACATGTATAAACAAACAAAAGCAAAAGAAATAAAAATGCTCCTAACCTTATTACTCTCACATAGGAGGTCATGTGGCCTCTTTCCTAAGCAAGATTAGCTCATGGATTAATCAAAAACCTAATGAATGTATATGATGCATGGTGAAAAATTGATAGTATAGCCTCTATTTATTGAAAGCACATGTGAATGGATTTTGCCTATTGTGTATTTAAATAATCTATATAAACTGAAATGTGCCCACTGGGGCATGAAAGCCTTTGATAAGCTAATATTTAAATTTGTTGGGATCTACTCAATATATAAGGGTCCACATCACAAGTAACGTATTATGGTGCCTCCCCTATTTGAAGTGTATTAGTCATTACATGGACTTTTGGTCTAGTGATATAGCTTTAGGATTACCCGAGCATGGTCCGTACCAATGGTCTCACTTATCACGAGCATAATGATCGATTGAGTTACCATTTGATATACCAAAAGGTATAAGGCTTAGGCTGGTGGTCCTCCTTAACATTTCCCTACATTGAGTGAATGCAGGATTATACTTTAGGATTACACCGGGGCTAAAAGAGGGATGCCTAACATAATTCTAAAGCCATAGCATGAATGCAATGCAATTTATTTCGAAAAGAGATAAAACATCTTAGTCTCTAAACTCATATATATTGAATTAACCAAAAGCACTTTCAAAGCAAAAGCTCATAGTCCCTAGTGAAGTCACCACTATGATGCATGCCGAACCCCGTAGGTATCTAACTTGTACTCAAAAACCCACTTTTAGGGTTTAAGATTGGATCAAAGTTCATTTGACTCATGAAGGCTGGTAATTTCATAATAAATAGGATTTTATTTCCATCTATTATTGATTATCAACCTATAAGGACGTTTTCTCAGGAATACAAGGCAGATATCATAGAGTTACCACCCAATAAAATATTGAAAAAGTAAATTTTAAGCTTATGAGGCTAAAACCAAAGATAGTTCGAGACCTCATTCTTATTTATACCTTTGGTTAGTATTACATAAATGAGTTTCTATGATTAAATTATTTTATCTCTTTTCTCATATGAGATATTATGCTAGAAAAGTAAAGCACGTTCAAGCACATTGGAAAGCTGTAAAGCATGTATATGGAAAGCTATAAAAGCATGGCATTAAAAGCATTAAAGAATATAAAAATGAATGTAAAAATAAAATCATACAAAAATCGAGGAATTAATTTAGTTCATTTGGACAATGACATTGGTCCTCGCATACATATTTAAAAAATAGGTGATGTTTTGGGTGTATTTTGAAAAAAAAAAGGCATTGAGCCCATGCAGCTTTTGAAGAAAAAGAATTGTGTTAGTTAATTTTAAGATAAAAGAATCATTTGTATTTATAGAGAAAAAGCCTTAATTTTTACATATTATTTTATGGGAAAAAATTAGGACATTAGTCCCCTTTATTATAAAAAAAAATCCCACTTAAACTTGTACAAAATCATTTGGTAAGTTTTTAGTTAAAAGCTCAAAAAAATAATTTATTTGTAATGAATAAAGAAATGAATAATAGTAATACAAGAGAAAAAGGCTTATAAATCAAGCTATTTATTGAATTGGGAATATTGATTCTTCAATGCATATTTATGAAAATCTTTTGTGTGATTTTGGGATAAAAGATAGGACTTTGGTCCATTTTATGTGAAAAAGAAAAATTAATTAGGTAGAAACTATTTGATGTGAATTTTACTAATTATCATACAAAAATTACTTATTACTAAGCTATTATAGCTAATTATATAAAGATCACAAGAGAAAATAATAATATAGACCTAAAATAAATGAATAAAAAATAGATAAATCCTAAGCTAAGCCGCCCCACCTTATTCTCCAATTTTCCAACCCAATTCGACGTGTGAATGGGTTATATGCATTAAAAATGATAGAAAATAATAATATGAGTTGATAATGAATTAAATGAAATAAAAAATAATGATAAAATATAAGACAATAACAATATGCCCACAATGATATTAGTAATGAATAATTGAATTAAAAAGCATTAAATGTAAGCACAAATATGCAAATACATAATTTACATGAAATAAATATAAATAATAAAAAAACATAAATTAAAATAAATAAATAATATTATTAGGCATGTTATGGTCAGTTATATGATAAATAACAACATTAATAATAATAAGACCAATAATAAATAGATAAGCAAAAATTATTGTGGATAATAAACAAATACAATGTCAAGTTAATACATGAGTATATGCAAGAAACAAAATTAAATTAATAAAATAAAAAAAATATAATAAGAAATCATGAAAATAAGAGAAATGTGTAAAAATTGGATCAAAGGAGTGAGTCAAAGAGCAAAAGGGAAGAAAAAAAAAGGAAAAAGGGTGAGTCACACCGTGAAGGTGTGACTCACGAACGAGTCAAAGGCATAAGGGTGTGACTCATGAGTTAGGGCCCAAAGGCATAACTCGCGAATGAGTTAGGGTCCAAGGGGTGACTCATGAGTCAAGGCCTTGAGGCATAACTCACAAATGAGTCAAGGCCTAAGGGAATGACTCTCGAATGAGTCAAGGCCTAAGGGCGTGACTCACAAATTAAGGCCCAAGGGCATGACTCATGACTTAAGACCTAGGGGCATGACTCTTGAGTCATAGCCCAAGGGAATGACTCACGAACAAGTTAAGCCCTAGGGTTGTGACTCATAAATGAGTCAAGGGCAAGACTTAACCCAAAAAACGAATAGAAGTTGGAAAATGCCATTAATGGGCAAGAAAAGCTCTAAAACTCATTTTTAAGCTATTTTCATGTAATAAAACACCCCAAACTTATTTTTAAGCATAAATATTAAGATTTATATGTTAAAAACATAAATTAAAGTAAGAAAATAGTAGATCAAGGGAAAATAATAAAAAGAGAGAAAATGAAATTTATACAATTAAATCTAACTTAAACACTACATTTACAAGTTTTAGGGTTCGGGAATATTACCTTCAGTGTTAGTTCCATCAAAGAACAAGTATTTTATGCTTTGGCTTCACTTTTTCATTTTTTCTTTTCTCTATAACTTGAAAGCATAAGAAGAAAGAAGGAAGAAAGAGAGAAAGAAAGAAAGAAAGAAAGAAAGAGAGATGTAGTAGAGATAAAGCCTCCCTCTTCAAATCTAATTTTTTATAAAAATATCCCCCAAAGCCACTAATTTTTTATGAGGATCAAATGAAAAAATCCCATTAGCGGATAAGATGAAAGAGATTTTCCCTTAAACATTTTTCCCCTATTTTATAATCCAAGATTGTTAAAATAGCCTCTAGGAGGTGAGTTATGACTTTGACTTTGACTGTAACCATTGACTTTTTTCTTAAAGCCTCTGAAACCCAATTTGACCTCGCTGACAAAGGGAAAAGAGGAAAAACACCTGAAAAAGACTTTATGTGACACCCTTATCTTATACTTAGTTGTAATCACTATATCCAGTATCATTAAACTTACTTTTCTATGTTTTTAGGCTTGTAAAAAATTTTCAATACACTCTATCTATGTGCCTTGGCTATATATAAATATATTGAATAAATTATAAAACCAATATATATGTACTAGACTATTAAAACTTTACTACATACTCAAGAGACTTTTTGAACAAGTCAAGATATAAATTTATTAAACATTTATACATTACATCCTTATAAATAAAGATCTTGTAATCAAAATGAACTCAACAATAGAATATACTCTCAACATATATGACTTTCAATCTTTCTCTTGTGTTGGCCTTACTATTGCCAAATATTATCCTTAGAAAGCAAATCCTTTCTTGCAACCTAC
Organism: Excoecaria agallocha; assembly: GCA_037975025.1. NCBI lineage: Eukaryota > Viridiplantae > Streptophyta > Magnoliopsida > Malpighiales > Euphorbiaceae > Excoecaria > Excoecaria agallocha. Next base: position 322,536 of record JBBPFJ010000042.1, on the reverse strand, counting down.
ATGGATAAAACACCCGTGCTAAGCTATAAAGTTTAGTAGGGAACATAAGACATGTGGACAACCTTTCTTAAAGGTCATCAAAATGTAGGCACACATATAAGCTTATCTTTAAGAATTTAACTTAATCATTTAAACCATATTCACATAAATCCCTAAGGCTATATTATCTTTTATTATACTTTACTATCCACTATCAGTTACATATAAATATTTCATTTGCTTTTTGAGTTCTTGGTTATAAAATTATTCCTTTTTGACACTGAAAATCTTATACATCCAGTTTACTTTCTTGATTCCTATGTACTTTTATCAATCTATGTTCATGAACAGCCATGTAAAATCATGTTCATGAACAGCCATGTAAAATCATAGATCTTTAAATTAATAAACTATATCTTACACTTATGTATAACATATTTCATGTATCATATATATTTTTCACCCGCTTGAATAATTATTATCGCCATCAAACTATTATATCATTAACTTGGGTTCACAATTTGTTTATATTAACATGTACTAAGTCGCACATATTTATTTTATCTTTTACACAATGTTTAATAAGTAACTTGTGTATTTTTACTAACAAAGCACACCATATGTACAAATTATATATCTTGCATTTCTAGGTATAAAAACACTTTGATGTCTTCTCAAGGATTGTATACATCAACAAAACATTGTTCAAAGGAAAATATATACTAGAAGGCTTGTAGGAATTGCTTTAAATGAAAAATCTCTTTAGGAAGACTTACAAAAAATGTTTCTAAAGAGAGGGTAGTTTCCTTTTTGTAAATTGTGGAAAAAGTTCTTCTAAAGAGAGGATAGTTTCCTCTTTGTAAATTATTTCATGGGTGATTATAAAAGCTATACTTGTAAGTATTAAGTGTGAATGACTTAGGCTTATATGGTTGTGGGATACAACTAAAAAGGGAAAATATTATAAAGGTTGATTTCCGATAATTGTGAATTATACTATATTTTTAGTATATTTTTATGTGTTTAAATTAGTTAATTTAGTTTTAATTCAGTTGATTTTATGTTTAATTAGTTAGTTTGTGTCTTTATAGGTTAAATTGTTAGTTTTCGTATTTTTCAAGGCTTAATTGAAGAATGGAATGAGTAAATTGAAGGAAAGAAGGAGTAAATTGAAGAAAGGAGAAGTTAATGGGAAAATTATAAATTTGGGAAAGAATGCAAAATTCTCTCTTGAAGGATAGTAACAAACCACTTAGCTGAGTTGTAATAATCATACTCCTGAGTGTTTTAGTCACTCACCATAGAAGGAATTCACTTCATACAAAGAACAAGTCACTCACCCTAGTAGAAAATCACTCAACCAAGTGATTGAGGCACTCTCCTGAGCATTTCATCACGCAACCGAGTATTTAAAGCCACTCTCCTAAGTGTTTAATATAAATTAATGATAAAAGGCTTTCTCTTTGGCTGAAACTCTTTTACAACTTGATTTAGGAAGTCACAAGGCACACAAACTTTTTCTTTAAGGGCTGTAAAAGGATGCTCAAGACACTAGAACTGGGAAAAAATAATTATGGATTTTAGTTTTATTTTTCTTTAGTTATTATACAATAGTTTTATAATAGTTTTTAGTTTAGTTTTCTTATTTTCTTAAGTCATAATTCTTCCAAAGATTCAAGCTTTCTACTATTCTAACAAATTATCCAAAGCAAGTTTGAAGCTTCATGAGTACTGTATCTCTTTAATTTAGTTTTCTTTTGTTTTCAACATGATTGGTAAGCAGTTTTCCTTACTTTTGCTAAGGGAAACTTGAACCCTTTCTACTTTTTATTGTAATCACTTAGTTTGAGCTTTAATTCAATGCAAGTTTGATTATTTCTTAGTTCTTGAGCAAATTCTTATCTTTGGTTGTTATTGAGTTAATGATTGACTTATTTGATAAATAATTGATGATTGATTTCAAGTATAATCTATGATGTGCATGTTCTTAGGTTAATTCATTAGTATTCATGCATGATTATATTCTTAATTAGAGATAATTATGTGTTGGTAAGAATGTGTTAAGACTAAAAAAGTTGAACTAAGAATAGATTAAAGTTAAGTTTGCTTGAAAAAGAGTTTAATGGATGTTTAAAAGTTTAAAATTGGATCTTTATGCTAAGTGTTGGATTTTTTCTAATATAAAGGTTTGATGCTTAGAATCATAGTCAGAATAAGATATTTAAATTTATGTAACTAGTTTTTCCATAATCACTTTTGTTCTTTTTAACTAAGTCATTACAATATTAGTTGAGGTGGATAGTTCCTTTAGCAGAAGTATTTTGGTTATTATTTTGTTTTTAAATTCATGTTAGCCTAGTTTTTGTTTTTATTTTGCTTTATTGTCCATTTAGTTTAACTGTTACTTTCAATTCAATAAATTGGAAAATAATCTCAGATTAATTTAATTCATACCTAGATATTTTGCTTAGCAATCTATGTTCCCTTGAATATGATATTCAGGATCTTAATCTTATTTTTCTATATTACTAGCCGATCTAGTACACTTGTTAGATATTGATCAATTTCCATCTCTAAGGGAATATAAAGTAGGGACTTAAGAAGGGATCGTAAGTGAGAGGATATAGGCTAGGTTGGCGAGACATCTAGAAATTTTGTCTCTTTTTGTCTTTCTTATTAACACCCCCCGCCCCTCCACTAACATCATCATGACTAAAAAAGTTTCTACCAACTGACAAAAAATTCAATTCACCCTTATCTTAAGTTGCAACTTAGGACATCATAAAAAAGAAATGAGGATTTCTTAAGTATCAATTACCTTTAGAAAGTTGTCTCTCAAATGAAATGAATTGAAATATTCCCAAAATTCAATAGTAGATCTTTACTTTAGGTGGAGTCTCTTTTATGTTTATTGTTTCTAAAAGATTGATGCTTTAGTGACATTTTATGTAGCTCTAGGAAAATGACCTAAGCTCTCTATTTATAAAAGGAAAATTAGGTCATTTTATTATCAGAAGGGTACACGAGAGCCACATTGGTGTGTGGCTATCTAACGGGATTGTAACACCTATAAATCATGAATATCACAATGTAATATAATAATAATTTTAGTAAATACGCATACAAAATACGGTCCTACTCATACATACCATAAAGAAAGTACAAGAAAGTTATCTTCTCTATTGTGCAACTCCATTCAAGTCCAACACCTGTCCTTTTGAGTATTGACCTATCTCCCTCAAAACCTGCATGCAGTAAATAGGTACGTGCTAAGTATATAATTCTTAGTGGTGGATACCCAACTAACAAATTTCACAATTACAAGTGTACAAGCTTAAAATTTTCATTTTTATATAAATATCATCTAGTATTTTAGTTTGCTTAAATTGACTCTATTTATTTCTTCTTATTATGTTTCTTTTCCCTTTATTGATTTTAGTTAGCAGCATTATCAACTTTCCATCCTTGTTTCACTCCCTTCCTCTAGTCATTAATTCTTTATTCTATGCTTAGTTTACAATTGATATCGTATCTTTCTTCATATTTCAGTTTCCAGTTCATTACTTATTTTTTCTTAACATTGTATAATTTAGTTTTCATTTTTCAAAATTATTGTTGTCCATATTGAATATTATTCTCATAAATAAAATAGTTGTATTCAAAAATATTTGTCATTACATGATTACTTTTCAACAATCTCGTTTGACTTACGATTATCATTATCGTTTGTCCCAATTTCTTTATATTATTTCATTTTTAATCCCTACTTTTGATTTTCCTCATATTGGTTGTGTAAGGACCCAAAATAGGCCCTAGTAGAATTCAAGGGCAAATACATATTATTAAAGTCTAATTGAGCATTATTTGATGAATTATTAAGAGTTAAGATATTAATTGAGACAAAAATATTATTAAGTTATCAATAATTATGTGATAAATGTGTAAATTATATGGTATGAATTTTATAAGGTCATACTTAAATTATTATTGTTGGTTTAATAATATTCAAGGGTGTAATTGAAGTAAAAAGTATTAATTTGGGATAATTTTGTAATTATGAAATTTATGGGGTCAAAATCTCTTTCTTACATGAGATATAGGTATAAAAGTCTAGTTGAAAAATAGCACTAATTTGGCCTCTAAATTATCCCTACATTGATTGAATATTAGATACATCTTTGGTTCCGATTTTGAACAGCTTGGTGTAAAATCTTCATAATTGAATGTACAATGATCAGCATGACATGAGGTTAATTCCTAATTAAAATAGACTTCAAAACCTACAATTTATATGAAGAAAACAAAGTCAAATAATGACCACAAGATTTCCTAATTTTCACTTGAAAGTCGGAAATTCTGTGTTGCCTACTATGATGAACAGTCTTTAGTAATTTCAACATATCTCGAGTTATACAAATGATATTGAAAATATTTTTGATTTTCTATAAACCCGAAATGTATATCTACAACTTTGTAGAAGGAAACTTTTTCTTAAAAGACCGTTTAGTTTGTCAAAAATGATGTGTAAAATAAAATTATTAAGTAGTTACAGGATTTTGGGAACAGGGTGAAGAATTCGTATGGCCAAGCATACTGTTGCGAGCGCGACACTTGCCGCAAGCGCGACATCATGATTTTGGCCCATAACTATGCTTTTTATTTCCCTTTATCAGTATATTAGGCTACCCCCATGTGTTACACATATAACTGAACAAATTAGGCCTTGAATGCAAGTATACGAGGGTTATAAACTCGTGTGTATATAAATTTGTATTAAAGTATATTTATGGGTTTGTATGATTTGTATTATTTACATTGAAATGGTCTATGAATGTATACCTATGCATCATTGAAATTGTCCATTCACAGTTAAGCTATATCACCATGAATAATCATGAAAGCTTACACGAGTGGTCATCTAATAAGATGTAATGTGATAACTTAAACCTAAGAGTTGATGTATTGTATCACATCAATATATATATATATATATACACTTTATTTACATGTTGATATATTATATGTGAGTTAAAATGGAAGTATATTGAATTATGTATGGTAAATAATATGCTTATTGTTAAAGGTAAATATTTATAAACATTCATATATGAACAAGATTGTTTTATGTAAACATACTTAAATGTAGATATAAATACATACATGATAGTTAATATTAAAAATACTATCCATGAATGTTCATTTGATGCTGGGGTATATAAATTAAGAAAATGAAAACAAGTCATGTTATATATATTTATATGTAAAGATGATGGTACCTAATTGTATACATATCGATGAACCTAAGGCTACTAAATTTAGTTGTATGACTATGTCTTTGCTTAGTTGAAATGACATGATAAAGCATATGTGTTGTCACATGTTGGCATGCTAAAATACATATCTGCAGTGTTATAGAATCAATTATAGAAATCTTATTAAAGCATATAATGGCATTATATAAGTATAGTCTTGACATGCGGAATAGTTACATGATTGAATAAGATTACAAGTATTAAATAGTAATACCCAACAATGAATACGTTCATAGATTTATAGAAAGTTACACATGATTGTGTATATGAATACATTGTTTACAGTTACACAAGAGTATACATGTACACATAAGAATATAAATGAATTAAAGAAAGATAAAATAAAGGGATTTAATTACCTGCATTGAATCTAGGAAGTGGATAGATAGGCATGCCTATAAGGGTATCTTGCAGCTGCTTCTGAACAATTTTGACCTGTTTAGGTCCACTTGAAATTAAAAGTTACAGTGACCCTAATTGGGTTTAAAAGTTAACATTTATTTAAAACAACCCTCGTGTGTGGTTGTAGCCGACCTCGCTTGGGTCCGCTTGACCGGTCCATGTTATTTGATTGACCCCATTTGGGTTCATGTTATTTGATTGACCCCATTTGGGTCCATGTTATTTGATTGACCCCGTTTGGGTCCATGTTATTTGTTCGACCTCGTTTAGGTCCATTGATTTATCATACAGTTTTATCCCTACAAAAGATCATCGTTTAATACCTTCGGGTATCTTATTTGTACCTTCGGGTACTACCGTATAACCCGTTATCCACGTCTTTAGAATAGTGCAGGCTTTACACTAAAGTTACTTTGATTAAATGGATGGTATACATATGTGGGTTCTTTATGATCATAAGTCTTTTTCTAGATGTATGCCAATGCATGACAAATGAAGGAATTTTTATTAGGTTAAGGAGTATTATAATATTTAATGGACGCAATAATTTTATAATTGCATAAGCATGTTTCATATTAAAGATTATAAGAGTTAGTCAGTAACAACCAGTGTTTTTGAAATAGTTTTCTTATGAATATATTTATATGTTCACATAGTTTATATGTACACATTTAATGAAATTGTGTTTATTATTTACGATGTGATGTATGCATAACTAAGACCTATAACCTGGGTATATAAGAATAATCTGGCAATGTTGTATAATTGTTATGTTTAATTGATAGGCTTGTTTTTGTAACTTATGCTATATAAAGTAAGTTTGTAGTATTATAAAGATCTTATGGTATTTGAAGTGTTGATTTGCCATTTTAATTCTAGTGGATGTATATCAAAGACATACAAGTATAAATAAAAAGATAATGGATAATTATGCTAGCACGGTTTAGTATCAATTCAGAAACTAAACACATGATAATTAGTTGAATTTAAAGCCATAGGACATTGGAGCTTACATTATTATGTTTGATGATTATAGTATCAATTAAATTTTTATCATTGAACTTTGTGAATTTTGAATAAGATTTAACTGTTAGATGTTTATTCATTTTTAGAAACAAAGCTTTGTTATATTTGAGGCATCTTGTGTGCTTGCTAACGATCACTGTGAGTGGTCGTTTATCATGATTTAGTTCCCCACTAAGCTTTATAGCTTAGCACGGGTGTTTCATCCGTGTAGGTTGCAAGGCTAGGACTTCTCGCAGGACTGATATCTGTAGCAGGTTGGCCAACACAAGTCTTTGAAGATTATAAAGTATATAGTCTTCTTTTTGGTTCCTTTTTGTATTTCAAGGGTTTTATGTTGTGTTGGAAATCTTGTAAAAGTACAACTATTTTGTAAGATGTTATTAGTGGTTATATTTTTGTAAAGAGACTCTAATGGATATTGTGAAGTTTTAATAGTTTAGCACTCTTATGGATTAAGTATGAATATCAGTTCTCTATGTATAGTTGATATATGTTTATGTTGCACAGTAAAACATGTATAATGAGATGGATAAAGTGATATGTATAGATTATAGAATAAGGGTACTACAGGTTGATTTCTACATTTTTATTCTAAGGATCAGTAATGTAGTTCAACATCTTATACTTGTCCTTTATTGACATTACCATTTAGGCTCTAGTCTATATTTTAATATTTGATTCAACTCTAAATCTTTTTCTTTGTCATAATTGTATAGTTAGGTCCCTAATAAAATTTTTAATCTACTATTTGTTTTTCACTTGCTATTTTACTCTTAAATTGTTATTTGTTTTTCCTTGATTCATTATTTACACTTAATTATACGTACAGATTTTAAATCTCTAACTTGGGGTTTAATGCTCATATACGATGACCCATAATATTTAATTTTCATCTTAAGTCTTTGTGATCTTATTTCAATTTATATTTTTCTTTATGCTTTTATCCTTAAATTTATTTGTGTTCCCTTATTCTATTAAATTAAGTCACATACTTATTTTTCCCAAATTATAAACCTTGGTTCTTAACCCTTTTTAATCACTTGTAAAATTTCTACTCAACTTATATGTTATTTTCTTTTCTTTCATTAATTTTTGTTTTTGTTATCTATGTAAATTACACTAATTTTTACATTCTATTTCTTCATCAATGTTCTTTTTTTTTCCTAGTTGCATTTTAAATCTATCCTTCTTTTGTTCTTTAACTTTTCACATAAATTACATTTTTATCCCTGAACTTTCATTCTATCATATGATTTACTACTTATAATGAAAATTCACCCACTCCATTTATATATTAATTCTTTATACAGTGACTTGAATTAGCATTATAAGTAGCTAATGATATGATAGGGATACTCTACACCATTTTATTTAATGAAACATATTGGTGACAAGGTCTCACAATTGTGTCACTCTATGGCCACATGGGCATGTGACCTCTCTCTTTGCCTTAAAATGAGGTCAGAACTATAGTTGGGCTTTGTAAAGTCCACTAGGAGCCTTATTCTTCAAGGAGAGAACGCATTCATGCATTGCTTAATGTACACAGCTGTGTGGTCGTGTATGGTTCATGTTTCTAGCCTTTTTTTAAACTTTGACATAACTACCATCCATTTTGAAGACTTATCATTATTAGCCATGTTTTTAACTAGGAATCCCTAATCTAAAGCATCTACAGACATCAATACATTGGAGCATTTTCAATTGGTATATGAGATTTAATAACTCTCATTAAAATAGTGAATACATCTGACATTTGATTTGTAATATTTTACAAATGTATTATCTTTTAAACTTCTTATTCACATATTTCATATGAAGATCTAAATAAGATACCAATAATACATTATATTTAATTTCTTTTCCACGTACTTATTCTCTACCCTTATGTTGGAAAAATTGTTTCATCAAAATAGCAATTAGCAAATCTTATTGTAAATAAATTTCCAATTAGTGGTTTAAGCTATATAATTATTGAAGGAGATTTATACCCAATATATATTCCTAACCCCCTTTGAGGCTTATCTTGTGGTGGAGCAATTGTCATATATACCACACAACCAAAAATTCTAGGATACGTATATTTGGTTTTTGTCCAAAAGCTAATTGTAACGAGGAGTTTTGTTATCATAAGCTAATTGATTTATTGTTGTCCAAATGTATACAAGTGCTTCTAATTATAACATGGCATGTTCCAATGCCTAAATGGGAAGTCTATTCTCATAAATAATATTTTTTTCTTATAAATAATAGTTTTGTTCTCATGAAGAATGGTCTAAATAGTAACTAAAGACATTTAACAAATGGTTTTACTAAGCCATTTTTTATATAAAAATGTACAACAAGCCTTTCAATTGTTATTCCAACCAATGTACAATAATCATTAAAAGTATGAGATATTAGTTCTCCAGCATTATCATGGCAAATTTACTTGATTGTATAGATTGGAAATTATTATCCTAACCAATTTATTTGGTGGATGCAATATCGCAATCTCTCAATGATTATTATTTAACACTAGAAAATGAGGATAATATTAAATATTTGTACAATACAAATAGTGCATTCGATCAAAATGTGTTTTAGAAAAATTACCAGCATTTTCTTTAGGCTTGTACTTAGGCCTATCAAAGTTTGACCCCAACTGCTAACCTATCTAGTCCCATAAATAATTTAAGTATGAGTCAAAAAATTTTAGGTGGGTTATGGTCAACCCACGAGTTAGCCTATCTCGATCCAAATGGGTCGAGTCATTATTTGACCCTTCTGACCCTTTAAACAAAAAAAGATTTTCACTTTCTGCATTTATTTTTGACTCATATAAGTTTCAAACTCTGTTTCTCCACTTTTTTTCATCTCTTAATTGACCAATATCCTTAGCTTATTCTCCTAACATATACTTTCAATTTCTCTAAATTTTTTCATTCCTGTCATTTGAATTAGATTTTTAAATGTTTCATTTATGGAATTGCGTTTCTTGATGGTTGTTATATTATGAATCTTGATATCCTATGGAATCCATTGAAATCTATGGAAGCAATAGTTGTTGTAGACTTCATAGCTATGGAATCCAAACTAGTTGTGGTTTCTTTCATGATGAATACATAATTTTAAAAGTTATAACTATAAAGCTATAAACAATTACTGGGAATATTTTCAATTGAGTATCAATAAGGCCATTTCTAATGGAATTTATATTTTAACTTCAGGAAACACATAGCCAAAGTGAAAGTAGCAACTTACTGGACATTTTTCTGATAGATTATAATATGTGTATTCTGTTGAAGGATAAATAGACCACAAATTAAGGTTGCTTTATGGAAAAAAGAAGAAGTTAACCAATGACCTATCTAACCTGCATGTAACCCAACATGTTTACAACCTGTTTCATCTCAACTCATTCATGACTTGGTCCATTTCGATTCGATATGATGCATTTGTGGATTTACTTGTACTATACAAATATTAATACAATTGAGACACATGCAACAATAAACTAGAAGTTTATTATCCCAAAAATCATTTATTATTTGGGAATGACCGGTTAGACCATCCAAGTTCAATTATGATACGCAAAATTATTGAGAATTTATAAGGATATCGATTGAAAAACTATACATTCTCAAAACAAAATAAATATAAAATACAAAAACAATTCAGGTCAACTCAAAATCCAAACCCAATATAATTTGAAATCCAAAATTTTGTATATTCTTAACCTAACTTGACCTAAAAAACCTAAACAATTCAATCTAAATTACATTTTTAGTTTTTTTTATTTTTTAATCAGCTTGAATTTCGTTCAACCCTAACAACACATCAAAATTTTAAAGAGATATTTTAAGAGATTGAATGGAACGAAAAGCATATTCTTCAGCATCTGCATTCTTGAACTATTAATTTAATCTACTAAAGTATATATACGTGTAATATCATATTGGGGTTGAATCAAAAACTAATACGTTTTTATTTTGGAAAAATACATAACAAGAATTTTGAATTATTTGACTTTTTTTTTCATTGGATTCCTAAACTTTAAAACTACGTATTGGGTCTTTGTGCTTTGATTTTATTCCATATTGAGTCCTTATGTGTTCCTTGAATTTTTCAAATTTATGCTTTTGCCCCAAATCACTTTTTTCTTTCCCAAAACTTATTTTTTTATTTTAAAATACATCAAAAACCTATAAAATCACTCAAAACTTTTTAACTCAAGGCTCTAATATCATTCAAAGTAAGCTTGGTTTAGACTAAGAATTTTTAAATCACCTAAGCAAAAATTATAAAGTTGGTCAAATATCTTTAAGACTATACTAGAGGCTAGATTCTAAGGTTCCTGACTTTCCTTAATTTTCCATACTCGTTAAAGTATCAAATACTTACAACAAAGTCCAACACCTCTATGTTCTTAAGAAAATAATTCTCAAACTCACTCTGTTTTAAGGTTTATTCTTCTAAACGACTTAAAATTTTTTTGCAAATTTTAAATTTTTCAAAAGGTTTGTTTAGAAAATTAATATGATTCACAACAGTATTCAAAAATCCTATTCTTGGATTCTTGTCTACTTTGTGGGTAAGATGAAAATAATCAAGGAATTGACAATTACTGGACATCAAAAATTATTTTACACTAACAATTTATTTAAAAATTTGATAATGATATTGAAGAAAGATAAAGTTCTCATATGCTCTCTACAGTCGCAATAGTACTCATTATAATTAAATACGTGTATTTCAACAATTTCTCTACCAGTGGATATTAATTCTCTTTTAAAATGCAATACTTAATTTCTATTAGTAAAATCTGTTTGACACAATTTTTCAACAACACTATCAATATTAGAAGATATATAATTATAAATAGTCAAACATATAACTTACTTCTAAATAGAGGTCCAATAAGCTTATATGAAGGCTTCAGCTTTGCTCCCCTCCCATCATCGGAGACACATCAAAAGTTGAAAGGCTCTTATGTGTTACGATTGCCCTTTCTCACTCTCTCATGGGTTTTACTATAAACATTATTTCCTTACAGACTATTTAGGAGATTATCAAGGTATATGGTAGCAAAATAACTCTCAAAATGTAATGATTATATGTGGAAATTTAGATTTTAATTATTCTCCCTTCAAAACAGAGTATTGAAGGGTATTTATAGATATGATAGTTGGTGCCTCTTGTATTATTTTCCAACTTAAAAGTAAAGAAATAATTAAAAAAGATGCACTAGCAACTGGTGTTTTTGGTCTTGTTATCCAACTAATTACAATAATTTGCAAGATTTCTTATCTTATAGATAAAATAAGATAAAAGCAATCCTACAAATCTATAAGATTTGGATATGTGACAAAGTGGATACAACCTTATCTTTTGCCCTAATTATTCATACTGAGCCTAATATCATAGGTGACGTGTATCTCCATTATTGTTCTCTAATTCAGGCGTCTAAATTTAATTCTTCATCTTTTTTTAGCACTATCATCATCTGGTCTTTAATGTGCCTTTAATAATTATCGACTATCCTATGCCATGTTTTAAAGGTTTCAAACTTGAAATCCAAGATAAAAATCCTATCTTTTAGCCTCATAATAATTCTTTTGTTGTTTACTTATCTTGAACAATTTCTTGAAGTTTCTCTAGACAAGGAAGATCTTTATACTAGATAGTAACAAAAAGTATGCCATCTCTAACGATAAATTGTTCTTGATAGGGAATAATTGTTTCTAACAAAGACTTAATAAACTCAATTTGAAGCAATTGGTTAATAATGTTGGTTTCTTCTTTTTTTTCCAATCTAATTTTAAAAATTGACTATTAACCTTCTGGGGTTCCACATTTCCTCGTACTAAAATAGGATGTAAAGCCTATAGTTGATAAGAATAATGAACTTTACCATCCTCTTCATACTCCATGATTGTACTAAGGATATACTCCTATGTATATCGCACTTGAACATCCTTGGAAGTAATGAACACATAGAAATATCTTCTAAGTCAACTTCATTAATTTTTTTGAAGTCCCAATTCAATGAAACAGATACTTGTTACAACTCTTTTTGCATTTAAACTCAACATTAGTTCTTCAATTATCTTCTTTTTGATGGTATACTAGACATCTCCAGTAGTTAAGTTAATTTACCAAAAAGCCTTCTTTCTCAAACTTGTTGAAGGAGATCTTCTTCTTCTGTTGGGTAGAAACCAAGTAGCTCTTCTAGCATTTTGATGTAGAATACAACTTTACCTAAAAAATGTTTAGGTTGTTGGAAATCTCTTTTTATGAGTCCTCCTAGAAAACTTGCACATAAAATAGACTTATCTTTTGAAAGACCAAGACCATTTATACTTTATGAAAAATACCATATGTTCGTTTGAATAATTTGGTTAATTGGTTTGTCAAATTCTTGTTCGTAACTTTCGTTACTAGATTCCTTTTGTGAATCTATGGATTGCTTCCACGAATGTGGGATTAATTGTTAACCCCATTCTAGTGTTGAATACTTTGCTTTGAAATCATATTTTCCTTTTGTTAGCAATTCTTTATTTATTTTATCCTTTATGTTTGTGTGAGTTGCTAATAATGTCGAAAACTTTTTGGTGCTTCTTGCGACGTGGCCTTACACAATTCATAGATGTATTTGGAGTAAAACTACCAAATTTCATAGCAAACCTTACCATGGTAGCTCACTCATCTATCCTCTCAAATGGATTCTTTTCGCAATCTAAATTGAAAAAAGTTGCATGGCTTGTCATTGGCCTTAATGGATTTTCCTTGGGCATTAATTCTTTTTTATCCTATAGGGATAGTTAGACTTGTACAATGCTATATTCGTCACAAGAAACTTATTAAAAGTTCTGTCATCCATATGGATTGAAGCTTCATCGACTAGATCTAAGGATTTCCTAAGATCTTAAACCAAATTATTATTATCTAAATTGGCTACTTTCTTTTCAAAATCTACTATGAAAGGGACCACTTTATTTTTTTCTTGATTTTTCCAAAGTTTTTTCTGGGTCTCCTTTTCTAGATGTGTTAGGTTTTATCAACCTCTATTCTTGTTCGACTGCATTAAACCTATCATTCACCAATTTTTCCATTTCATTTGCTAGGGATTATCCAATAGCTTCTTTTTTGTGATAATATTCAAGGAGTCTGTTCACTTCATCCTATATTTCTTTGAATGAAATCAATTATAAGGGATTACTAAAGTTTAAACTCTCTATAGGTCCTCCCATAATGGTAGGAAATTTTTTAATGATCAATAACTATATAAGACCTTTTTACTCTCTGCAAGGACTAGGTTTAATAGGATTCACCTAGTTTTAGGGTAGATATACAATTAATAAAATTTTGGATTCTTTCGAAAACCTAATGTCTACTAAAATGATATTATTAGGAAGGTTTTTAATAGTTGATAACAAAACTAATTTAGTTTGATATAAAATTTTAGGACATTTAGAATCCAAATTGTATGTAAATTCTTAACCCTATATATAGCTAAATCAATTATTTATTCATGTATGATTTTTTTCTCTTTACGAAATTCTCTCTGTTTTTCATATTTTTTTCAATGATTTTTCTATTCGAAATAATTGACTTAACCATCGAAATAGTCATAAATCTCTACAAATCTTTTACCCTTTTTTGTAGATATTAAACTTGGATCGAAATTTTTTCAAAAATATTATCATTGATGTTGTGAGTGTGGAATACACCTTCACCCAATTTTATTGCAATTTCCCGCATTAACTATATGAAACAAGATGGTAGCGGATTCGATTTAGTGCTAGAAAGAGGGAAAATTTTGAAACTAGATCGTTTGGGTTGCAAACAGGAGGATAGCTAAAATTACATCGTTTGGCTTGCAAACATCCAATGAAAGATAGCCAAAACGACAGAGTTTGGCTTGTAAGTAGCTCCCTCTCCATCCCTTTCACCATTCTCCTACTACCACTCTCAGATCTACCTTACACAGCCGCCAGTAGCCTGGGGTGACACTACAAAGGCCGTCTGGATCCGCCGCCCACTATCTACATCATTTGGCTTTCTAGGAGAACAAAAAGGGGATTTATTCATCTACTATCAATGACCACTGATCATCACAGCACAACTAGCAGTGCCACTCTTTGCCCTCTCTCAATTTATCTCTGCCACCCATCGCCTCTATTCAACGTCGGCAACGATCGCAGACCACAACTCACCTATAAGTCTTCTCTACTGGCATATTTTTCGATCTCTCTTCTGTATTTAACATAGGTGATGGAATATGACATGGAATTTATATGATGATCATGTAGCGAAAAATTAATAAATTCGATCATACATGCCACTCAATCCATAAACAAGAATCGAAAACATGTAATTTTAGGGTTTTAAAACTTACAACTTTAGATGCACTTCAAGATTTGATTTTGATGATGACCAACAACCAAGAAGGATTTGTTTGCCTTAGATCTTCACCACCAATGCCAAAGGAATAGCCTTTATGCCACTCCTCTCTATGTTCACACACACAATTGCAATGACGGCTTAAAATCGAGATTGCTAGCTCTCAATTTAAATATTATGTAATGGCAAAGGATTGAAGCTGCAAGATTTGATCTTGCACTTCTTTTAGTTGCTATTGCTGCCCAAGAACACAAGATAACAAGGAACAATCCTTTTCTTCTTGTGAATTCGGCTAAGAAAATTTTGTGAGAGAGAGACAAGTTCACGCCTTAGGATTTATTTCTTCTTATTCAATATATATCACTTATTTTCGTAAGTGATAATGTCGAGATTCACATCCATTTAGGTAGTGAATTCATTCTTAATCACTTCCTTAAAATAAGTAATATATATTGATTCAAACTATTTTGAATTAATTTGAAATAAATCTAAGACATTTAATCAAGATAAATCACTTAATTTAGAAATAAGCATGTGCCGAAATTCCCTTAATTTTTATCTTGGAATTTCGGTCACCTCATCTCTTATTTAAGTGGTTTAATTTGATTTAAATTCTTTTAGGCTTTAATACTCAATTAATTAAATTAATACAAGATAACCAATTAATTGAAATTAAACCTTATTGGGCCGAATCTCTCTCTCTAATGGATCAAGGTCCATTTAGCAATTATAATGCCTATTACATACATTAGTTTGACTTTAATTAAAAGCCCAAATTAATGTCCAATACTTTATTTAAATATTTTAAGCCCAATGCTTTGTGTACGATCCTATAGGTTCATTTAATATTGGCAATGAATTAATGAATTAATTCAAAGGATATATATATTCTCTAGCAAGATATTATAGCATTCCAAATTAAATGAAAATGCAAATTGCATTTAGTGACCTAATGCAATTTTGCATAGTCCCTTACCCATAAATATCAGAATTAATATAAGTATGGAACTAGTCATCCTTATATATATTAATTCCTTTCTTGATATTCTAGTGACACTGAACTCTCAGATAAATAATGATTACTCATTATTTCATCTCGGTATGGCCATACACTTCTCAGTTCACTGATCAAGTGGCCGATGATATTTTCTCTCTTATTGAGAGGGGTAATCCCTTTACTTCTCTCATGCTCTCTAACATAAATCAATGCATATCCAAGCATACCCATACTTGTCACTCTGTTACAAGCACATTAGGTGTATGTCAAAGTACACAGTAATTTATAAAGAGTTTCATAGAGATTTTAGGTCTAAGAACTCCGATGCAAAACTTGCATATGAGAAACACTTATGACTTATACCATGTAGTGTTCTTATGAATGGATCGAATCTAGATACCATGTTCTAAACATGTATCTATGATCTCTGATTAACACTCTTGTCCTTATGATCCGTAAGACAGAACTCAACTTATCAGAGAGAGCATACTAGTCTTAATTCATTGTTATTCCCATAACAATGACTGACTAAGGATATTTATAGTGAAGTCTCTATTGTTTCAAGGTCTTCCAACCATGTGCCTCACACATGATAACTTAAACTGAAACAACATTCTTGGATAGTTCTATCAATTGATATGCACATGTATACAATAGATAAAACAAATGCCTCATTTATTAACTAAAGTGTTTTATTACAATGTATTGGGGCTAGGGCTTACACTAACAATAGGCAAATAGTATTTCAATAGGAGGCTTATCCGGAGATGGAGAGAGGGTGAGAAGACCAGGTTGTTCCTACAACAAACGCGATTTTTCTCCTTGATGTAGATACGAGTCTTCTACTACCAATCTCCAACTATGACAAGCCGTAGAATGAGAGATCAGGGATGATGAAGTGGGACTTTCCAAATTGATCTCCAGTCAATATCAGTGTTCTGCTAAGCTCACGACAACCAGCAAGGATAGTAAGAGCTGACAACACTACAGTCAGTCTAACCACAAGGATTTTTTATCCCACTATTCAACATTAAGAATTTTTCCTCTATATCATTTTGTGGCTTTTGTCATCTTTTTGGAAAGCATCAAGCATCAAGAGCGTAAGCTTACTCATTCGTTGTTTAGAAAAGAACAGGACCTATATTTCTCCATGACATTACACCAGAAAAATTACATTTGAAATTGTCTGACTATTTGACTTTCCTAAAACATGTTGATTAGCAGATTTTAATGGTTAGTATTATTATTTACATTTGAAGTTGGTAAAGTGAATTGATTGTCCCGACTCAATTCTTTACCTTACAAAAGACTAAACAGCTAGCCTTATTTCTACTTATCACTCTTTTTCTGCATACTGATTTGCAAATTCCATGTTGTGTGGCTTTTGTCATGTTAAAGACGTGCTTTAGCTGCTACAACGTTGGTTCAAGCTAAAGTTTTTATTTAGTTATTTCATTTTATTTTTATTGCCATATGTTATTATAATTTTTTAGTAGTTTGAATTCTTCAAAGATTGGATAAGTAGATGTTGCTGTCTTCTAGGAAGTTTGTTGATCGTAGAAGTGTGCTCTATGTAGTGCCCTATTTTTTCTCTTTTTCAGATTGTCTTTTGCTGTATTCAAACTCCCTATCTGATAAATAAAAATATCGAATTCATACAGCAAAATCAAATGTCCTTTCTACTGTCACTTTAATCAATTGATCATCTTACTCTCTCATTTCTTTTTAAATATCCATCAAATTGATATCAGAGCCCTCTTCTTAAGAGACCTATGATTAAGAGAAATTTTTTTTGTGTATCTCTATTTTTTTCTTCCATGGATTCAGAAATTCCTTTCACTGCACTAGCACCACCAGTCTTTAATGGTGAAGGTTATCATGTTTAGGCAGCAAGGATGGAGGTTCATCTGGAGGCAAATGATCTCTGGGAAGTTGTGGAGGAGGACTATGAACACTACAAAAAAACTGCCAATTAGCGACTAAAATTAGCGACAATATTATTTTCGTTGCAAATTTTGCGACGGATTCGCGACTGTTTTACAATTCCGTAGTGGGGAGGATATTTTTTATTTTTCTCTGCGATGGAATCAATAAACAGTCGCTAATTATTTGCGAGAAGCATAAGCACCAGGTTTTGTGATGGAATTAGCGACGAATATTTCCGTCGCTAAATTTTATAATTTTTTATTTAGGGAATTAGTTCCAAAAAATTTAGCGACGAACATTTTAGTCGCTAATTTTGGAGGAAAATATAGAGCCTTTTTTGCGACAGATAGTTTCTGTCGCTAATAGTAATTTGTTCTAGTAATATAATTAGCGACGGAAGAATTTAGTCGCTAATCCATCACAAATAAATTAAAAAAATTCATATGATTTATGTATAGTTTCAAGTAATTTTAATATAAACCATATGAAATGAATATTTTATTTTGTAACAAAAAATTATAAATTATTTTATAAGTTGATAATAATTTTTTATCAATTATACCAAAATTTAAAGTTATTTATTTAGAAAATTTATATTTTTAATAATAATAATAATAATAAACTAATTGTTACGATTATTATATATTTGCGTGTTCAAGATTAATAAAAATAAATATTTATAAAATAGTAATATAAATTTATTATTTCATTTAAAATAATAATAAAAAAAAATTTGAAATTAATTTTTATTTTATAAAATTTAAATTAAATATTAAATTATTAGGAATTATATTAATTTCTTTATCAATTATCCCCAAATATAAACTTATTTATTTAAAATATAAACTTTAGTAATTATTATATAGTCATGTTTTGAAAAATAATAAATATAAATATTTATATAATAATATAAAGATTATTATTTCATTTAAAATGATTATGAAAAATTTATAATTTATTTTTATTTTGTTAAAATTTTAAGCAAATTTTAAATTATAAAAAAAATTTAGTTATATATATTTATAAAATTATCCTTGAATACAAGGATAAAATGATAAAATTTGGTAGAGGCATTTTAGTAATTTCAAAACTTTACCCTACATATTAAAATAATGTTTTCTCTCCCCTCACCTCTCTCCACCATTTTAATTTAATGCGTATATGATTTTAATGTTAACTTATTATTTAATTGAATAAGAATTAATTAATTGAATTAACTTCAATTTTTTATAATTGAAATGTCTAGTCATGCAAGCGCTACTTAAAATTGTACGAGGTTAACCTTTTGATTATGACATGAAGTAGAAATATAATAACAAAAAAAATGCATTTTTAACTTTAACTTTTTATATATTATATTCATGTAATTTCAAAGTTGAGGTTATATATACAGTTTGTTAATATATATATATAGTTTGTTAATATCGTATAAGATTAATTTAAAATAATCGTATAACCAACAAATTTAAAATTTTGAAAAATATACAATCATTTTATACATGAAAAAGTTACAAATTAAATCTTTTTTTATTTATATTTTGGTGGTTTTTGGTCATTTCAAATGACTTCGTAGGAGATTAATAAAATGTATTTTGGTATCATCTAAATTAGACATATAACATGAGTGATCAAAAAGATATATAAATTTAATGTCAACTTTTAAAAGTATATGAATATAACATAGAAAAACATTAAAATTCAAGACCACATAATATGTTTTTCCTAAACAAAAAATATGTATAAAAATATTTAGAATGATCAAGTAGTCCTGAGGAGCTTAAACCCCTATTGTCCTAAGCTATCAGCTCTTTAACACATAAAGGTGGAGTTCCAAGCCAAGTATAGTGTTCATTGAAGGTAACTCCAAATTTGATCAAGGTATCTACCACTGCGTTTGACTCCCTTTGATGTGTAAAAACTGCACCTTGCCAGTTTCGATTGACTAGCTCATTAATGTCAAAAACTAGGTCAGAAAAATCGGTGGTGTTCCTCCATTCTGTTTGTTTAAACAATTGACTACCTCCAAGCTGTATTTGATTTCTAAATCATTCCATGTAAAATTTAATAAAATTTTGTTTCTTTACATTTTTAATAATAGTGGATATATATTAATATAAAAGTAATTTTTATGGTTAGTATGTATTTATTATGTGTACATATTCTATTTATCGATACAAATAAAAAACTTTATATAAATTATTTTACAAAATTATCCCCTATTTAATAGATATTATACTTATGAAATTGGGGGTATTTTTGTCTTTAATAACCCTAACTACCTCTTTTCTTTTTGGCTCTTTCTTCTTATGATAGAAGAAAAAAGAAAAGTGAGGCAGAGAGATGAGAGCTTCGGGTTCTCTTTCACCCAAAAGCTTCTGCTTGAGATTTCGGGCTCCTCCAGCTTCCGACGACGACACGAGTAGCACCTATGAGACCCTAAGAGCAAGCAATCATCCGATGTCTTATGTTCCTCCCCACATGTAGGCAACAGGTAGATCAAAAATGGGGTAAACCAACTGCTCCCGCATGGATTTCAACTAGACCACGATGCATTGGAGCACATGAACGCTCCCAAGAGATCACCGATGGCCCCAACTCCAGTGAGAATTGTCTACCACTATTGATTTTTGTTGCTTTGGAAGGAGATTCATTTATCTGCTCTCCTAATGCTTGGTAGGTACTCATTTAAAAAAAAAAGTTCTTTCTTTCTTTCATTGAATTTTTTTGTTTTCTTAATTTTTTGTCTGGTTAATGTTGTTCTTATTTTTTGAATTGGATATTCGGAGAGCTCGTAAAGTCACGAACTTTAAACTGAGTTTTTCTTAGAAATATTTTAGTGCGCTTGATTTTTTAGGAGATTAGATTTGAGGGATAATAAGGAGTTGGTTTTTCATGTTTGTTTCCTTTTCAGTTCAGAGGAAAGAAAATGAGTTGAAATTTTTAGCCAACAATGTAAGAAAATAAACTTTGAATTTGTTTAACTTTGAATTTTAGGCAATCTTAGCTTTTCGGGCAATAATTTAGTTAAGGTCATCTCTAGACGAATTCAAAAATTGTCACTAGTGGACAAACAAAATACATTATTAGGAAATTACTACTAATCTCTCAATCTAGGTGAATTTAAAATTAATAGGCACATGAAGTTACTTAACTTTGTAAGCTGGTGATATGAGCTCAATTGAAAAAAGGTCAATTGAAAAAAGGAGATGTAAGATTAATAACAGAAATAGCGATTACTTTTTAATAGCCTTTGATGCTGTGTATTAGAAAATTGAAAGGAAATTTCAAAATATATGCATTAAAAATGGACTCAGATTGTAAACAGAACAAAATATATGCATTTTTAATAGCCTTTGGTTAGTGAATATCATATATATATGCTAATGGCTTGGACTAAAAATTTGGCCTTGTTCCCAAGTCCAAATAAAGGTGTAATTAGGCAGCCTTAGATGTCTAATTCATGTCTGAATTGATTTTTAACCTTTTATTACCTTTTCATGATTTTACAACTGATAATGCATCATAACAAGACATGTATGAAGTCATAGAAATATCCATTATTTATATACAGCTGAATGTGGAATGTCTAGTGAGTGCTTAATGCAAAGCTTCTACCGAATTTGGAGTTAATTAATGTTATCCAGTAATTTTCTTAATATAAAATAAGCAATATTAATAGTTTGTGTACAAATTAGGACTATTTGTGGACTAAGTAAAAATTAATTATATTCTTGTTCTGCATCCTTAAGATCATTCAGTGCTGGATTTTACTTCTAAATGGCATTCAGTGCTACATCATTCATTTTCTTATCTTGTTGTGGTATAATCACTAAAAAGTATAGTTCTTTCTTATATTAATTTAAAAGATTTAGTCTAATAGTGTATCATTGTGAGACTGGAAGCTGCATGCTTTTGATGTTCTACCTAAAGTTGATGGGAATAACAAAAATGAAACTGGACCAATGCTGGTAAAACACTTGAGATCAATATATATATTTGTCACATTGCTTTTCTCCTCAAGTATAGCATACTTTATGATGTGAATGCTAAATTATTATTTAAATGTGGTCAATACAGGATTTGCAGTTATTAGAATTGATTTTGTTACTCTTGATGTTCATTACTTTTTTATTTTTCCCCATTAACCATCAGAAATATGAATGGCTTATTGCAACACAATACAAACCCATGGAGTAGG
Source organism: Excoecaria agallocha (assembly GCA_037975025.1). NCBI lineage: Eukaryota > Viridiplantae > Streptophyta > Magnoliopsida > Malpighiales > Euphorbiaceae > Excoecaria > Excoecaria agallocha. The sequence continues at coordinate 300,311 of JBBPFJ010000042.1, read as the reverse complement.
TTAAGTCCAAATGGATTGCAATCAGAAAGTCTCCACCTTTTGGGCTATTGATTCTTGGGGTTTGGGTAAATACCTACTCCTCTCTTTCAAACATACAATAAAGTTAAAAAAGAAGGGTAAAACACATTTTAAAAAAGAAAAAAAAGATAACCAAATGGTAGCAAATAGCTTCTATCTTTCTGTTTCACAACTTGAAAATCATTTTGTTGTTGCCTCTCTGTCATTCTTATATTACTATTCATTGAGGTTTAACACTAGGAATCTTACAATTGTTTTGGCTAAGTGCAAATATGGATGAAATAACTAATACCTTTTTCTGCCTTTTTCGAGTGGATTACATGTAGGACCTAATATTCCCCACTGTTTGGGTTTTTAATTGTCGGCTATCTTATTTATGAACTCTTTTCTAGTGTCAAATTGGGAAAAATAGTAGAGCTACACAACATTGGTTCCATTCTAAAGATTTGTCATTGATATTACAGATTAGTTTATGAATACTTACTGCCTGTTTCTGAATATCAGTTCATTGTCTTCCTTTTCTCAAAAAATATAAAAGAGAAAATCCTTTGTCCAATTTTGAAATATATTAATTTTAATCTAGAAATTATAATATACCTATTGAGTGTAGCATCACCATCGGGATATTACAAAGAGAGCTTTTGCGTGCTTTGGCTTCTCTAAATGTCGATGTAAAGGTTGCTGCCTTTGGGGCTGTGACTCGGTTATTGTATTTGTTGTCAGGATCTTTACCAGGTGATTGGGTTAATAGCTTGATCCTGGGAATGCTCACTGGACTGTATGATCTGCTAAAAGACAAAAATAAGGAATGTGCTCGAAAGGGCCTAGGTGAGTTGATTAATTTGGTCATAGAAGGGACTCAAATTTTTAAATCTGATTGTCTACATAGATTAGTAGCTCTTGACTTCTTATTAGTTTTGAGGCGTGAATTGTATGCTTTGCACCATTAAGTTTTTCTCGTTACTAATATAGTAGACATGTTATTACTGTCGGTAACTTTTGGGATGTTTGAATTCCCTTCCCTTCCCTATCATGAGCATCATGGTGTTGGTATTGCTGTTTTGACTGAATTTCAGTTCTATGGTTCAGAAACATCCAATTTGGAATATAAATTTTTGATCTAGAATTTACTAAGAATAAATATTTTGTAATTCATATAACATATATTTTTATTGGTTAGGGTTTGTTTTTAACTAGCGTGGACTGCTTAGCTTTAACAAATTATTATTATTATTATTATTATTATTATTATTATTATTATTATTATTATTATTATTATTATTATTATTATGCGCTTTAACTATTGCCATTTCTTGAAATTAGGTTTGTGGTATATGTATGTGGTAATGGCAGTAGTTAACAGTATGGGGCTGGTAAGATTTTGAATTAATTTTGTCAAAAAACTCTTTCCTTTGGGTGATTATCATTGCTCTGGTTTTCATCCTGTGTTGTTTGATATTGATAACTCTTCAAAGCAACCTAGCAGAAGTATCCATTTTTTAAATATTTTTGTGGCTTTACCAGGGATATAAATAGCGATGCTTTAATTATAGTTGGATGTACTCTAATATGTGGAGAAGATGAAGTAATGTAATTTTAATTAATTGAATATTAAGTTCCAGATAGCTTACATATAACTTAAATAAGACTTTTTTTAAAGGATCAATTAACAAATATGCCCAAGACGTAACTTTCACATCCCTATCTTTGGAAATTAATAAGCCTCTACGTTTTAATCATTGGTTATATAAATCAAAAAGTAGCTCATTTTAAAAGCATGGTGCAGGCCACATGAGATTTTTACTATAAAGATGGAGGTTTATGTTTAGAGATTGAGAATTTATGTTTAGGGATTTGAAATTCAGATCATGAGTTTGCATTTGTGATATCAAGAATTTGTAAACTCAACTCAGAGTTTGCATTTGTGATTCGGTGGAAACATAAATGGAGTCATCCAAGAGCCAAAGTTGATGCATCTATTTTTCTATCTAATCCAGGTTCTGTTTATACATTGCCATAATTTATTTACATGTGAAATATAGGAGTTGCAGCTGCTAATTTTGTATATCTACATTTATATATTTCTTTTATTGACCCATCATATTCATTAGAACCTTACTTGCATGTAATTAAATGTTCCTAAGATTGTTCTTGGAATTCAACAACGGTGGAAACAAATTGCTGATAGACTGAAAGCACTATAATTAGGATGTTTTTTCTGCTATTTGAGCCTTAGACTTGTCATGATATTTGTAAATACTGATGTTTATTTGTTCTATCTAATCCATAATTAGCATTGATGCCTTTGATGATCAAAGTGTGTATTGATATGTTGTTATGTAGTCAGTCAAACCCATCTGCTGGTGGGTTCTCTTATGCATCAATTTAGCTGTAAGTTAAACTATTAACTTGATTTATTACCATCTTTCTGGAACTTCAAACATCAATTTAGCTATAAGTGAAATAGTTAACTTCCTTTACTCATGAATCATAAGAAAATTAGTTAAGGTTTTCTTTATGCTCTCTTCAAAATAGAATGGTAATGAATGAAGGGCACAGAGGATTGAACTTTTTATCAAATTGATCTAGAAAGTGTTGGTAAGTTATTGTTTGTTTAGTTCTGTAAAGTAATGAATTCCATCTCTCAGTGGAGCTGCTAATTATTATTATTTTTTCCCACATATGGTATAATTGGCAAAGGCATTGCTGTAACAACTATGAGAGTGGTTGCTAGTGGCATTGTTGCTACTCTTGCTCGAAGAAATTAGCCTCTTTTTTAATATATTATTTTTGTATCCCTTGATATGCTAAAGTATTTAGTTGATGGGAAAATAGGATAAGATTTTAGTTTAATACACAGTGCACATGTTATTTGTTTTGATGTATATGAAAAGATGCTTGAGAAATTACCCAAATGCACTCTGTAATTTGCAACATTTCATAATTTTTTCAAGTTAATAGAAAAGTTGAATTACAAACTATTATAATATATATTTTTCAAATTGTGTATTTTGGAATATATTCTGATTTGGAATAAATATGTGTGAGATTATTGTTATATATAGGATTAAAATAAATAAATAGAGATCATTGTATACAGGATTAAAATTTAAAAATATAGAAAAAGAATTCAATTATGAAATAATTTAGCGACGGATTCAATGTATAATAGATATAATTGAAGAAATAATGAGCGATAATATTAGCGACAAATATTTCGTCACTAAATTTTACGGTAAATTTTAAATTAGCGACAGAAAATGTAGTCGCTAAATATTATTTTTATAATTCGGTGACTAATTAGGAATATAAATTAGCGATGGAAAAAAAATTAATAACTGATTTTAAAATCCATCGCTAATATATTCGCGACTGGCCTTTTAGCGACTGTTCATCGCGACGTCGAGAATTTAATTTAACGATGAATTTTTGTTAATTAGCAATGGAATTTGTCGTCGCTAATTAACAGTTTTTTGTAGTGGAAGTTCCTCCATTACCTGCAAATCCAACTATGGTGCAGATTAAGAATCACAAGGAGAGGAAATCATGAAAGTCGAAGGCATAAGCAGTTTTATTTGCTGCAGTGTCTCCCGAAATCTTTGTCAGAATCATGAAAATGAAATAAGCTTTTGAAGTTTGGAATTTCATGAAGAATGAGTATGAAAGAGATGAAAGAATTAAAGGGATGCAAATTATGAACCTAATTAGAGAATTTGAACTTCAAAAGATGAAGGATTCAGAGACAGTGAAGGAGTACTCTAACAAATTGCTTGGGATTGCAAACAAAGTAAAGTTACTTGGTTCTGAATTTCCTGATTCTAAATTAGTTCAAAAAATTCTAGTAACTGTTCCTGAAAGGTTTGAAGCAACCATTTCCTCGTTGGAAAATTCTAAAGATCTGTCAAAGATTGGTTTGGCAGAGTTGATGCATGCTTTACAGGCACAAGAACAGAGAAGGCTTATAAGGTTCGAAGAGTCTGTCGAAAGTGCATTAGTTGTAAAAGCTCAGTCCAGTCAAGGAGAAAAAGGAAAGAAGTATGAGAATAACAAAAAGGAACACACGGGTTCTGATTCTCCTACTACCAGTAAGGGAATTAAATCTAATTTTCCTCCTTGTAAGAACTGTGGAAGGAAGGGTCATCCACCTTTCAAATGCTGGAGAAAACCAGACCAGCAATGTGAGAAGTGTCAGAAGATGGGGCATCATCAGAAAATTAGCAGGAACAACACCCAACAACAAGTGAATTTGCAGCAGAAGAATGTTGCTCAAGTTGCTAATCAGGAAGAGGAGGAGCAACTCTTTGTGTCAACGTGCTTTACAACAAATAGCTGTAGTGACAAATGGCTCATAGATAGTGGTTGCACCAATCACATGACGTTTGATCGTGATTTGTTCAAGGACCTAGACACATCAGTGACTTCTAAAGTCAAGATCGGGAATGGAGAATGTATTGCTGTCAAAGGAAAAGAAACTGTGGTAATTGAAAGTTTTTCAGGTACAAAACTAATTAAAGATGTGTTATTTGTACCTAATATAAACCAAATTTTGTTGAGTATTGCCCAACTACTTAAAAGAGGATTCAAAATAATTTTTGAAGACAATCAGTGCTTAATCAAAGATTCAAGAGGAGAAAATATATTCAGAGTAAAAATGAAAGGAAAGAGCTTTACTCTAGATCCTTTGGAGGAGGACCAAGCAGCATATTCAAATACAAAAATCAACGCTGAAGTGTGGCACAAGAGACTTGGCCATTTTCATCATGCAGCAGTATTAAACATGCTGAAAAAAATTGGTCCCTGGTCTTCCTCACTTGGAAGTTGATTTTCCATATTGCACGGTATGTCAGCTTGGAAAGTTAACAAGAATTCCTTTCAAGCAATCAAAATGGACAGCTACTGGAAAATTATAACTTATTCACCGATGTATCTAGTCCTATAACTCCTTCACTCAAAGGGAGTAAGTACTATACTGCTTTTATTGATGACTTCACGAGAATGTGTTGAGTTTACTTTCTCAGGTTTAAGTTAGAGGTGGCTGGTACTTTTTGGAAAATTAGGTAGTGGATTGAAAATCAAAGTGGCTGCAAAATTTAAGTCCTAAGATCTGATAATGGAAAGGAGTATAAATCAAATCAGTTCAATCAATTTTGCGAGGAGGCTGGAATTGAACACCAACTTACTGCTCCATATACTCCTCAGCAAAATGGAGTCAGTGAGAGAAAGAATCGCACCATAATGGAGATGACTAAATGTATGCTTCATAAGAAAGACTTTCCAAAGGAGTATTGGGCAGAGGCTGTAAACACTTCAGTTTTTCTCTTGAACAGATTACCCACCAAAGCTGTAAATGGAAAAACTCCTTTTAAAGCTTGATATGGTTTCAAACCCTTTCTAAAAAATCTCAAAGTGTTTGGTTGCTTGTGATTTACTTATGTACCACATATCAAAAGAGATAAGATGGATAAAAAGGCTGAACCTAGAATTTTTGTGGGTTATAGCTTGGTTTCAAAAGCTTATAGAATGTTTTAGCCCCACACAAAGAAAATTCTGATAAGCAGGGATGTGCACTTTATGAAGGATGACAAGTGGGACTTGAAAGGTGTACAACCAGCTCTGTTTTTGGATCACAATCTTAAATTCCAATTTAATGATGATGAAGTGATAGATGATGTTCCTATTTGAGGCACAAGGTTGCTCTCTAACATCTATCACAGGTGTAATATAGCAATTCTTGAACCTGCAGATTATTGGGAAGCAGCGAAGAATCCAAATTAGGTTATAGCAATGAAGGAAGAACTCCATATGATTGAGAAGCACCAGACCTAGAAGCTTGTAAAGAAGCCTATTGAGTGAAACGTGATAGGAGTGAAGTGGGTCTTTAGAACAAAATTGAATCCCGATGGCTCAATCAACAAGTATAAAGCCAGACTTGTTATGAAAGGGTATGCTCAAATCTTTGGGAGTTGATTTTTCTAACATGTTTGTTCCTGTTGCCAGACTTGATACAATCAGGTTGTTATTAGCAATTCCTGCTCAAAGAGGTTGGAAGGTGTATCACCTTGATGTAAAGTTAGCCTTCTTAAATGGTTTTTTGGAGGAGGAGATTTATGTTGAACATCCTGAGGGGTTTGCTGTGAGAGAGCAAGAAAATGATGTTTATTTACTTAAAAAAGCCTTGTACGGATTAAAACAGGCTCTAAGAGCCTAGTATAGCAAAATCAATCAGCATTTGACAGAGCTTGGCTTCAAGAAAAGCCTCAACGAAGCAGCACTCTACATCGTTTCTGTGTATGTGGATGATTTGCTAGTGACAGGAAGCAATGAGAAGCTTGTAAAAAAGTTCAAAGTAGACATGAAGCAAACCTTCGAAATGACTAATTTGGGATAAATGGCCTTTTTTCTAGGCATTAAGCAGAAAAAAAGTGAAATCTTCATCTTTCAAAAGAAGTATATTAAAGAGATTCTGAAAAAATTCAAAATGGAAGAGTGCAAGAGTGTAGACACTCCAATGTGTTTAAAAGGGGAAGATGAGCAAGGAAGATGAAGCTGAGAAAGCGGATGAAAAATCTTATAGAAGTCTAATAGGATGCCTGATGTATCTAACAGCTACAAGACCTGATATCTTGCATTCTGTAAGTCTATTATCTAGAATTACAAATTGTTCTACTGAAACTCATTTTATTGCTGCTAAAAGAGTTCTCAAATATGTAAAGGGAACACTGGATTATGGAATTAATTTTGTACTAGTCAGGAGTATGCTTTGCAGGGGTATTCTGATAGTGATTGGGGTGGCTCTGATGAAATGAAGAGCACCTCTGGATTCTATTTCACATTTGGTTCTGGTATTTTCTCATGGTGCTCCAAAAAGCAAGAGATTGTTGCACAATCTACTGCTGAAGCAGAATTCATTGCAGCAACAGCAGCTGCAAATCAAGCTTTGTGGCTCAAAAATCTATTGGTTGATTTGAATTTGAAGCAAGAAGATAGCATAGAGGTGTTTGTTGATAACCAAGCATACATTGCCATTTCTAATAATCTAGTGTTTCATGGAAAAACCAAACACTTCAACATAAATATGTTCTTTCTCAGAGAAGTGCAAAAAGAAGGATATGTCAAATTGACATACTGCAAAACAAATTTGCAGCTGGCAGATATATTCACCAAACCCTTGGCAAAAAGCAAGTTTGAATTCCTTCAAGAAAGACTTGGGATTTGCAGCATCCAAAGTAAGGAGGAGTGTTGAAGACGTGCTTCAACTGCTGCAACGTGGTTCAAGCTAAAGTTTTATTTAGTTATTTCATTTTATTTTTACTGTACTATGTTATTTCAATTTTTTTGTTGTTGGAATTCTTCAAAGATTTGGTAAATAGATGTTGCTGTCTCCTAGGAAGTTTGTTAATCATGGAAGTGTGCTCTATGTAGTGCCCTATTTTTTCTCTTTTTTAGTTTGTCTTTTGCTGTATTTAAACTCCCTATCTGATAAATAAAAATATCGAATTCATACAATAAAATCAAGTGTCCTTTCTACTGTCACTTTAATCAATTGATCATCTTACTCTCTCATTTCTTTAAATATCCATCATGTCACCTAGCTCACCCCTTAATTGATTTGCTTTTCCCTTAGCGGCCCCATCTTTGAGAACAATCAGTGTGAACTCATATCTGACTTGGTGTGGTCCTCAAAAATCAGTTTATAGATGAGCCATATTTGTACGTAGATGTGGTCTTCGTACCAGTTTGCACTATCAGTATTTATGAGCACTATAGCAAGACCTGTATGCGAAAGCAGAATGTAAATCAAACAAGTCCATAGAATAGTAGCTCTTTATTCTTAAAAATTTGAGTCATGGTAGAGTGAAGTTTCATATATTAACCTTATAGCTCTAAGTAGAATATCAGTTGATTGCAGTATATTATATAAGCGAGGTATGTTATGTCCAACACAATGGTATCAAGTAAAAAATTAACAACCCAACCAAGCTATTCAGTTGTTGGTTATTTAAACTAAATATGCAAGGAAAATACCATTTATTTTTCAGTTCAATCAAGAAATCTAGAAACAGGTCATTTTGAGCTTTTCAATTCCACCGACACTGTCAAAGTGATAGGTCTGATAATGCAAGCTATTCAAAAAATTACTAATGTAGGGAATCAAGATGTCTTCATCAAGAAAGTAATGAAAAGTTTCAAATGTTTTGAGAGATGAACTCATTGGCATATGCATTTTTGAACATTTTAGATGACACCAGCAGGACAATGCTATTATAGGCACATCCACTAAAATAAGGCAAGGTAAGAGCAACACCAATGAGAAACCACCTTTCCCACGAGCTGGAATGTCCCAAAGCAAATGCTATTCTAGTATATTATCAGTGACCAGATTTGCAAACTGATGTTCCATTAATTGATGCCTCTGTGGATATTTGTTTATTGACAAACAACAAATACTATTGCTACTATATTATTTAGCTAATTGCTTTACAAATTTTTTCATCAAGTTTTTCCACTATAAGTTTACTTTGTCTTGCCTTGCCTTGCAATGGCAACATTTGATGTTGAAAAACTCATCCAGGTAGTTTTCTATAATCGTTTGTCTATTTATTTATTTATTTACTTTTTCTTTGAAATTTGTGATGCTAGTACTAAGTTTCAAATTCTCACATAATGGATACTATCACTTGAACAAAAATACTTCTCCAATGGGTGTCATTTAACTCTTATATATATATATATATATATATATATATATATATATATATATATATCTTTGCCATGGTTGCTGCTGGAGCCTTTGTAAGGCAGAACGCAGAGATTCCTGCTGGAGAGGTTAAATCATTCAAAACAACAGATGAGCTATGGTTTAGCAGAGAGTTTTCAATAGTATATGTCTCAGAGAGGGTTTCCTTTAAAAGACTTCGATGAGTTTGATTTCTTAGGAGAGGAATTTCAGATATTGATGTACTAACAGCTTCGTGTTTTCTCTTCTATGTATTCAAAAATTTATTAATTGTGGAATGGAAAAAACGTAAAGAACTATTAGAATCTCTACCTTTATCAACATCTTTTTCAACCACTCTCGAAGGGAAACAGCCACTTTGATCAGTTAGATTATCATGCCGAGCTATGAGTTGCCTATTGTTGCTCTTTGAAATACTTGGATCACAGCCCTTGGCGGGATGCTCCTCCATTTGAATTTCTTTATAGTCATTGCTAACGGCAGAATCTTGTCTTGACAACATAAGGGGTTCCTTGTGAGGAGAAGACAACTGAGAGCTATCAGCTGCCTTTGTTTGCTCAAACTTATTAACAGGATAGGAAGCATTACTTGGAGAATGTATCTTCAAAAACCTTCACCCATCTGCAGGTGAAAATTATACATGGAGATTATTCTTCTCATTCATCGGCTTTCTTGAATTGCGATTTGAACTTCATCAAGTTTACACCAGCTATGTAAGTAAAGGTTATGTAGTTCATTTTATGAACTTATTTTGATTTATTAGCTTGAATTTCAGCATATCACAGTTATATTATTTTTGCTAAATGCTTAATTTTTTAGGGCCACCATCACCCATAAGAGCATATTTAAGTGCAAATTGGTTGTGCTTTTCAAATATTCACGGCATATGTATTATTTTCACAGTCTTCATATTTGTTTATTATTCTTCAGTTTGTCCTTGTTTAACTAACAATTTATCAAACAAGGCAAGTGAACTTTGAATTTCTAGTAGCTATTTTCCAATAATAGCTTGAAACAATACAAGTAAGAACAGTAATGACTGAGGCAACTCTCAATTTAGATTCGGAGGGACGAACATGCTTCAAGTTTATTACAACCCTTGCATACCATTTGCAAGTATTTTTCTCTTTCAAGCACATTTTTACTACACTTTTATACTTGTCTCTCAACTCAGATACGTATGATGATTTTATTATTTATTTTGCGGAGTTAAACATGTTTATGTTTGCTAAATTTTGGCACATGCAATATAAATCTATTCTCAAGACAGAGAACAAAAACTTATGTAGCTATTCAAACGCCTTGCGATAGTGTTTTTAGTCTATGAATTTGTATTTTTATGTTCCACATATGCTCATTTATTCATCCAAGAGGCAAAAATCAAATTGAAATTTTTTGCAAATTTAAAAATTAACTGTCATCATATAAAATAAGCATAGTTCTTACTTAGCTCAGTTCCAAATGGCAAACCAAAATATACAGTTCTAAGCATCAAAAATAATAAGTATTTTCATCTACTTATATATTTTTCAAGCATAATGCATTACTTATGCTCGGTTCTTTCAACCCAAACTTTTAAGTTAAGCAGCCAAAGATTCAAGACAAGCTATCTATTTTCTACCTCATTTGTGGCTCATGTAGCCAAAACTCTACAATGGACAATGTAAACTCTACAATATTTTACGACTCATTCTGTTGCATTTTTTGAACATCTCCAACTCGAAGAAACATCACCAGCAACATCTATCTTAAATCGACAATTTCGCTAGAAGCATTATTCTGTTACTTTTTGCTCAAATCGGTAGTTTCGTCAGAACCATTATTTTTTTATTAGCTCAAATCGACAATTTCGTCATGAACACTATTAATTGCTCATCTCGGTAGTTTTGCTACCAGGATTTTGCTTCTAATTTATTGCTCGCCTTAGCAGTTTTGCTACGAGCACTTTGCTTTCAATTATTGCTCATCTTGGCAATTTCGCCACAAGCATTCTTTGTATGATTATTCGCTCATTACATTAGTATCCCCATTCGAGCTATGAAGATTTACTTGCTCATTACAGCAGTATCACCATTCAAGCTACGGAGATTGATTTGCTCCCTATTGCAGTATCGCTATTCGAGCTATATAAAAAATGATATGTTATATCATCATAAAGTGATGGATTTGCTCGTTCTAGCTGTAGGCTAATTGAGCCACACAAATGAACTGCTTACCACGGCTATACACATCAAAGAGCAACCCCTTAAGAATACTATCTCAAATGCTCTGACATAAATATCGCACACCAGAGGTGATTTAGGATAACAAAGCTAATTTAGTTTGATATAAAATTTTAGGACATTTAGAGTCTTAATTGTATGTAAATTCTTAATCTTATAAATAGTTAAATTAGTTATTTACGTAGGTATGATTTTTTTTTCTCTTTTTACTCAATTCTCTCTATTTTTCATATTTTCTCTATAATTTTTCTATTCGAATGAATTGACATAACCGTCAGAGTAATCATAAATTTTTACATATCTTTTACCTTTTTTCACATGCATTAAGCTTGGATTGAGATTTTTTCGAAAATGTTATCAATAGTCATCGACTTTTCAAGACCTTTTTATCCTCTAAAAGGATTAAGTTTAATAGCATTCACCTAATTCTGTTGTAAATTTACCATTAATAAAAATTTTGGATTCTTGCGAGGATCTAATGCCTGCTAAAATGTAAGTTCGAGAACTTAATATAGAGTTTTTAGTGATTAAGTACTTAAAATAGAATTTTTAGTGATTAAGTAATAATACGGAAAAATGTGAAAATTTAGAAATTAAAGTATGCCTTATTCCTTTTATATTTGATACTGCACACGGGACTAATACTATTTGGCATATGCTACGTGTAAGAAATATTTAGATGACCTGTTCTGAAGACGACAAATTGCATGGAAATTGAGGAAAAAACTGCTGTTACTAGGAAATAATATTCTTTTCTGCATTAATAGGTATCATTAGCTTCATAGTTGCGAGCAATACCGTTTCCAAAGGGAAATTTTTCTCCACAGCTCAATATAAGGAGAGAATATTTCAAGAACAACTACATATACTTTCGGGTAAAATAACTATGTATGAAGAATTCAACACTTTTTCTGTTGTTCGTTTTAAAATATCTTGAAAAGCAAACCTCCATGTGTAGCAAAGAATGGAGCAAATACAAGTGATTCAACTGCCATAAGCTTGATAAGTATGTTAAGTGATGGTCCAGATGTGTCCTTCAATGGATCTCCAATGGTGTCCCCAATGACAGCTGCCTTGTGAGCATCTGATCCTTTAGGACCGAGTGTTCTTGCATGCTCAGAATTACCAGCCTATCATCCAACAAGAATTTCACTCGGCGCAATCCATATTACAAACTACGACCCCAAAGTGCCATTTCAAATATGAAGAAACTATAAATGAAACTAAATACATACCTCAATATACTTCTTAGCATTATCCCAAGCTCCACCAGTGTTGGATGCAGAGATTGCAATCTGTAATAATAGACACACAAGAAAAATAAATGTTCAGGACAGAACATGTATAGCAACATCCTAAATTACGGGGCATAAATCAAACTGTTGCTATAAAGTTGCTAAACCATCCAAGTTAATGTCATTCAAGAAGTACAAGGAACTCAAGCAATTGCGCTAGTGTACCTGCACTCCAGACACAAGTGATCCAGCAAGGACACCAGAGAGGGTTTCAACACCGAAAAAGATTCCAACAACTAGTGGGGTGAGCATCACAAGTGCACCGGGTGGGATCATCTCTTTAATGGAAGCATCAGTGGATATTTTAACACATGTAGCATAGTCAGGCTTGGCAGTGCCATCCATCAGACCAGGGATTGTGTTGAATTGCCTGCGAACTTCCTCAACCATCTTTAGAGCTGCACTTCCCACACTTTTCATTGTCATGGCAGAAAACCAGTAAGGAAGCATTGCACCCACAATCAAGCCAATGAAAACTTTTGGTGTCAGCACATCTACTGTTGATATTGAACCACGGCTAACAAAGGCACCAAAGAGAGCAAGAGACACGAGGGCTGCAGAGCCAATGGCAAAACCCTGAAATGCACAGCAGAATTGTATTAGAGAGGTTTAGATGAAACTCTAGATACCAATGACTGACATTTATAGAGGCTTTCTTTTCTATCAAACAAGATAGTGAAGACTAGAATATTCTATAAAAAAGGATAAGAACACTTGCAGCATTGCTGAAAACATAATTAAATGTTTCAACAGATCATAATAAGAGCAAGTTAAATGTGTCGGGGGAAAAATTATGGTAACCAAGCATTCAAAATTTCTTTTCATTTAGACACAGTAATGAAATTCAATGGTGAAAAGAAGAGGTCATATCCAACTACCTGTCTATTTATAAACTAGAAAATCCTTCAGAGTCCAATATTGTTTTCTATGGGGAATAAAGAAGAAAGGCCAAGGCTCATAGAAAGTTTATCATTTTCTTACATGACTGTCCTAATTGGAGTATGATTCCATGGAAAGTAAGAAGTCATTGGCATCAACAAAATATAAAGCATATGATGTGCATTTTGGAATTAAATGTGCAAGCAACAAACCTTTCCAATAGCAGCAGTAGTGTTTCCAGCAGCATCAAGGGCATCAGTCCTCTCTCGGATTCTGTGGCTCATGCCAGACATCTCAGCAATACCTCCAGCATTATCACTGATGGGACCATATGCATCAATTGCTAATCCAGTTGCCATGGTGCTCAGCATTCCAAGGGCAGCTACCGCTATACCATACATAGCAGCAAAGCTGAAACTAACAAAAATGCTGATTGCAATGGCAAAAATGGGAATAATGACAGATTTATATCCCAAAGCAAGCCCAAAAATAACATTAGTGGCAGCTCCAGTTCGACAGGAATCAGCAACATCTTGAACAGGGCTGCCATTTAATGCAATGCAATAGTTAATATAGGATTTACAAAATAAATAATAAATAAACATAAAAAAATAGCAACAGGAATAGTACTAATGTTAAATTGCTAACCTGTATGCATTGCTAGTGTAGTACTCAGTTACAAATCCAATAATAAGCCCAGCCCAGAGACCAACAGAAACACACAAGAAAAGTTGCCTGCACACGGAATTTAGTACCAATTAATTTCACTGAGGAAAAACCGGCATTATGCAATACTAGTGGCGCAATGCTATACAATCGAAGGAAATAACAGGGGGCCCTAGGCATGGTTCGGGCTTGAGATTCTTTAGCCTTGGTTTTTTATTTCTTTTCTTTTGTAAAGATGCTTTTTGGGAGCCAGGTTTAGGTGAAAGCTAGATTTCCCAGCTTCTTCCAAAAGCTGGCTCCAAAAATAGTTTAATGAAAAATTTTAGAGCTGTTTTGGCGAATAGAACGCCAGACTGTCCCTTACCAGTTCTTGACAACTTTCTGGGTCCCAAAATTGAAGATTGTAAAGGAAGATGGAAGAGCAATCCAACTAACAATGGCAATTCCAAGAGTCATAAGAACAGTTGAAATGATAAGCTGCCTCTTCAAAGCCGGCTCAATTTCCTTTTCAGCCTTGATCTCAAAAAAATCGGTTGCAGATAAGGTGGTGAGCAAGCAAACAATGATACCCACGGAACTGATGATAAGAGGATATAGCATTGGAGTCAACTCATGATTGATTCCAAAAGAGGAAATGGAAGCAACAACTAGGGCAGCACAAGAAGACTCTGCATATGAGCCAAAAAGGTCAGATCCCATTCCAGCTATATCCCCAACATTGTCACCAACATTGTCAGCAATCACCTGCAAAAAGAAGAAGAAGAAGAAGAAGAAGAAGAAGAAGAAAAAGAAGCAACTTATAAATAATCCCAACTACAAACGAATTGAATAATCCTTCATATATACAGAATCATATCAAAATAGGGAGCTCCTTACAGCTGGATTTCTTGGGTCATCCTCTGGGATGTTCCTTTCAACCTTGCCCACAAGATCAGCACCAACATCAGCAGCTTTAGTGTAGATACCTCCACCAACTCTGCCAAAAAGAGCCATTGAAGATCCTCCAAGACCATAACCAGTTATAGCCTCAAAAAGGCCAGCCCAGTCATCACTATAGTACAGCTTAAAGAGGTTGATGGCAATGAAAAGCACAAGAAGGCCATTTGCAGCAAGCAGAAAACCCATGACAGCACCAGACCTAAATGCAGTTATGAAAGCTTTTCCAACTCCTTTTCTTGCCTCAAGCGTAGTTCTAGCATTTGCATATGTAGCAATTTTCATACCAAGAAAGCCAGAAACCACAGAAGTAAAAGCCCCGAGCAAGAAGGATACAGTGCTGAATGCAGCAGTCGCTAGAGCTGGCTTGCACATCTTGAATGCGTCATATGTACAAGGTTGAGTCTTGGTGCTGAATCCCTCGACAGAGCCGAGAAATAGGAAAATAAGGATGGCAAATGCCACCATGAAAATTCCAACATACTGATATTCAGTAAAGAGGAAGGAAGTTGCCCCTGTGACAAGCACAAACTGATAAGTGTGCACAAAAGATGCACCATCAACAATGCTGATAGAAAATTATTATCACAATTCAAAGATGAAAATATCATCTAATTGGAATTTATTTCAACATGCAAAAAGCAGCAAGTCAATTGGTTACATGCCTACATATTCTATGGTGCAAATACGAATATATTTCCATAATAGAAAGATTATATTCGGACAAAACAACATCAATATTAAACTGTCAAAAACTAAACCAATATTCTTAGCCATAACGGAATAGACCCAAGAATAACATTGCTCACAAGTTATAACTGGCAAATAAAAGGGCCCAGAAACCAATTGTGAAGGTCTAGAAATTATAAGTACTTAGTAAAACACTACGAGGTCTTACATATTGCTTAACAATCCAGATAATCAAACTACCTGGTCTATTACCAAAAAAAAAAACACGAAAGCCAAAATAACCCTTACCTATAAATGGATCCAAAAAATAGGACCTTTAAAAGAACTATTTCTAATAAAAAAAAAATTATGTACAGCAGCGCTGGCTTTAAAATCCTAGATTTATTGTTGTTGGGAACTCAGACAAATTCCAGGACAGAGAGGGAGAAGAAAGATTCAAATGAATAGGAAGCCATATATAGATCTATTATTCATGAAGGAATAAATTTGACAACCAATCAGTATTAGGATTGAACAGTTGGGAGCAGCATATGAACATTCGTAGCATAGATCATCAAGAACTCTAATTATTACAAAACGTCCAAAGTCATACTCATATGTTCTTCCATTAAGGCCATAATCCTACTCGGTCATAAAACGCATAAATAATTAAAAAAAGATCTCAATCTATACCCCAAAAGTCCAAATAAGATCACACAGCAGCAGAAAGAATCCATGTCAATTACCAAACTTATGAATAACCATGTACCTTTCCACACTTAATTCCCATCTTTTTGGAATTGCTTAAGCAAAAGTCCTATATATATATATATATATATATATATATAGATAGATATATATATTGGCACAAGTATCCGAAACTATATGTGTTAAAAATATCAACTTTCCATAGCATGCATGTAAAATTAAAGAAACATAAAGACATAAAGATACACTAAACAATATTAATAGTATTACCTTCGGAGATAGCGCTTTGAATTTCGGAGCATTTAAGGACAACATTATGCTCATTAAGACCTTCTTCTTCTGCAATCAGACAATCACCATACCCATCTTTATTGCTCCTATTATTTCCCACTGGAACTTTCCATCCCGGAACAAGCTTCACTTTTGAAACAAGCAACCACTGAATCAAAGAGAACCCAATTCCTATAGCAGCACCAACAGGAATCAAAATTTCCGCCCCAAGATCTGGCAAAATCGCCCCAGCCATAATCTCTAAATACCCACCAGAAAAACCCAGAAAAGAGCATAGACAATGGGAGAAACTGATGAAGGCCTGGTATTAATGGGTTAATGAAGAAGAGACGCCCATTTATACAAGAGAGAGAAGAGTACGTATGTGAGCAGAGTTGAGCTTTTAATGTCAGATATATATGAGAAACAAGAAGGCAGGGTCATTGGTGACACATCTATATGGCTGTGGTAGAAAGTGTCCAAATAACTGTGTAATTAGTTCATAATTTCTGTTTGAAAATAGTAAAAATTTAGATTAACAGCTCATTATTAGGTTGTTCCTAATCAATTTTTATGTATGAATTTTCTATTTTTGACTATTCGAAATTGTTATATTTTGTGTTTATCTCCTATAATTGGGATTTGGTTTTTCATGCGTTACGCATGGTCAATGTTTTAGTCTTCGACAAAGTGTGTTATAATATGATAGAAATCTTATTTTTTTTTATTAATTTAATAGCCTCTGTTATTCTCTGTCATACAGTTTATTATTATCATGATCATTTTATCTACCTCAAATTAGAGGCCATATTTCCTTTTAAAAATGTAGATTTTATACATTTTTTTATTGTGCTCATAATGTAAATTATGATTAATTTTTTAATTTTTCAATATGCTTTTAAATAAAATTGTGATTTGTTGTACGCAAATTTTTTAGGCATGCATTTGAATTTTCGAATTGCGTAACGTTTTTAAAATATTCTACGAGCATGTATAAAAAAATTGTACAAACATATTAGAAAAGAAAATGCAAAGTTCGAATTATTTTAACTAAATTTTCTTAATACGTAGTACATTTATCTCAAGGGAAATTTTTTTTAATTGGTGGATAAATGTCTCAAATGATATTTATAAAATGTTTGTTTGATTTGCTTTGTGTGATGGCTTTTTCAACTAGTTGAAATTAATTATTCCAGGTTATGATTTTATATCTTTTTAATTCCAATTGCTATACATGAATCTAAGTAATATATTGAAGCTAAGTTCTTAATATAAAGTTTTATTTTGTATTCAAATGGCACATGCGGATATGGATATAGGATAAACTTGAACGACATGATCTTATTGTTTGTGTCGTTATATTATCAAATTCATCTTAAAAGAAGTTAAAAAGGAAAATGACTTTGCCTTCCTTTACCACTTTGAAAACATATGTATTTAAAAAAAAAAAAATGTAACTTTAAAAAAAAGAAAAGAAAAGAAAAGAAAAGCTTCATTTAACTAGCAGAAATAGAGTTTGCCAATAAGAATGGATACAAAAATTTCAAGATCATATTACAAAGAAACAAAACAAGAATGGGAGTTGGACAATTTGGCAATCTTATGTTGAGCTACATGATTAGCTGAATGAAAAACAGGAGGAAAGGATACATCTGTTAGATCATTTCAAATAGATAAGAAATAATGAATAAGGGTGCCTAAATCAGATGCATAGGCTGTTTTGCTTTGAAGGGCCAGAATCACAACTTGAGAGTCTTCTTCAATGATTACCCGAGAGAGATTTTTTTTATTTGATCCACGACGGATACGGTCCTGGAAGCCATTAAGAGAAGAAGAGACTGCTTCAATAAAACTGCCAGTACTATCTCTGATAATTAAACCATATCCACCCGAGAGAGAATATGAAAAAGAGGGCAGCATCAACATTAACTTTCAAGTAGCCATATGGAGGACATTGCCAATTTTGGATCTACAAAGAGCAGCTTTGAGAATAGAGTGGTAAGATCTCTTGCCTTTATAAGTGAGGGAGTTCTTGCTATTCCAAATAGACCAACACATAGCTGATATCAAAATGAAGTCTTGGGGAGAGACTTTTGAAGAGATAAATTGCAGTCAATTTAAAAAGGTGTTGCATCTTTCTCTTATAAATCCAATTTAAAAGTTAAGCCAACAGTTTTTGGCTAAGCTACAATCCAAGAAGAGTTGACCTTCACCTTCCTAATAAAAAGATTTTCATTGATCGGTAAACAATTGGTAGCAACTCTCCATATAAAATTTCTAACCTTGGAAGGGACTTTGAGTTGCTAGATCTTTTTCCAAAATGGGCTTTAAGGAAAAGCAACCATGAGTTATTAACAAGGAAGCCACTTATAGGAATTTTAAGAATAAGATGTATTTCCCTTTCATTTAAGTGTTGAATCCATTCCAGGACCTTTCATTAGGATAAAAGAGATTAGCCACCTTAAGATTTGAATTTTTGGAGCCAGGATTGAAAGAGACAAGGGGATTAAATTCATCTGCAAGCCATGGGCCTTTGTAGAAAAGTGTGGTAGCCACATCACAAATTCATTTCCTGCAACCCATTTTCATAAGATATTGAGAAGCTATCAAGCTTTTCCAAATAAAGATTGGTTTGTAGCCAACACAAACATCTAGGAAAGAGGAGTTGGGAGAGTACTTGGCTTTATAAAGTTTAGAAATAAGGCATTTAGGGTTTGAAATAATTATCTAGGCTTGTTTTCCTATGAGAACAATTTGAAGTCATAAAGACGATGAAATCCAAGACCTACCTGTAAGGGCCTTTTTCTCACATAGGCATTCCCATTTCATCCACTTAAAGCCTGAATTACCATCACCTCTATTATTGAAGCTCCTTACATAGACCAAATGGAAAAAAGGAAAATATTCATTGCATAATTCCGAAGAGATTGGGCCACCAACTTCAAGAGAATTTCTTTTCCTCCTTTAAAGAGAAGGGATTTGTTCCATCTACTTATCCTCTTCCAAACTCTGTCTTTTCTAAAAGAGAAAAATTCCTTCTTTTTTCCTCTAAAATAAAAAGGCCATACCAAGATAGAGATCTTGATGATCAGCATTTAGTATTCCCAAAAAAGAAACAATGGCCCTTTTAGCATCAAATAAAACATTTTTTCTACATTAGATAGCATATTTTTGGAGGTTGATAGTTTACCCCGAGGCTGCAGCATAAGTGTTAAGAGTTTTGCCTAATTTCATTCACCTCCAAAAGATTGGCCTTAAAGAATATGAGACTATCATCAGCAAAAAATAAATAAATAAATGATTTACAAAAGGAGCATTTATAGTAATTTTACATCTCGTTATTGGGCTGTTTATAGGCTGGGTTGGGTAAAAAATCAAAAAAACCCAACCCAACCCAATATATATATAAATAGACGGTTTGAATAATTTATTATTGTAATTTATAATGATTTAGTGTGATTTTAAAATGGTTTGAAATAAATTAACTACTGTGTTCATCAGAACTTTTTTTTTTTCAAAATTTAACTTATAAAATAAAATAATAATTATATTAAATTATAAATTGCACTAAATTTAAAACACTATATACTAAATCTCAAACTAATAAGTTTAAAATTTAACCACAACTAAGTATTATATTGAAATATAATATTATCAGTTAAATATAAAAAAAAACAATGGAAAAATAATAGATGTTTACTTAATCAATTACAAAATATGATGGAATATATTTAGCACAAAAATATTGACAGGTGCTACTACTTTTTTTCCAAGGGATGGGGTAAGGAGGACAAAAAATACTTCTACTCCCACAATCTTCATTTTAAACCTCCGTTGATGAGGTTTGATTATTTTTATCCATGATAAATCTATAATAAAATAAGTATTAAATATAATATTAAAAATATAACCCAACTCGACCGAACAAATGCAAACAATGATTTGATGAGTTATATCACATAATAAAAATTTTCAATTACAACAAATAAAAACAGAAACCATAATAATATTATGACAAAACAATGGCATAGAGCATCCAAAAGTACACACCCTATTTAGTAATATAATACCAATTTATGCAAAGACCACAACTGAGAAAACGTACTATTTTAAATGTGCAATATAAGTACTATTTTAAATGTGCAATATGTGATGTATTATTGAATTTCTTTACAAGTATGTAAAGTTACATAATTATGTAATTAAATTTTGTCTCCATTTTTGGCTATTTATATAGAAGGTATCTAGCTAATACTGAATGCTTAGCTCTTAGCAGCCCATCAAAGAACAAATTCGAAAACAATTAGAATTTCAACTTTGATAGTCACATTTCTAGCCACATTTCTAGAGTTCTACTGTGATCTTCACAATTATATACCAATATAATTCAACAACAATCGATTATAGAACCTTAGTCATAACTTATTTCTAGTTATACACAAAATAATGTTCAATAAATTTAAAGTTTCCTCCTCAATACACAAAATAGTCATTTCTACATTTCTTTTGTCCGAACTAGTGTTTTCCCATGTAGGAACTTGTTAACAAGAATGCGTATCTCAAGCTGCTTATTGATCAATTACAAGATCTAATCACTGATACATCTATATGGCAAAGTCCACGCTCTGTTTGAACTTCATTTCAAGAGATGATCTAATCTTGGTAGCACATTCCTAATTGTTTATATATATAAATTCATTCATTCCCTGTATTTCTGATCATAACTGATAGAAAGTCAGTGCTTTTAAAATGAGAAATAGTTATTCGAGGGGAAAAAGAAAATCACTTAAGAACAACTGAAGGATATTATATACAATTGTTCCTTTAAAAGCCTCTATTGAAATTAATATGAGTATTTTGATACTTGTAATGATATTTTCATCTGATCTGCATGTGAATTGCATCAGAGAAAGTCCTAATGTATATTTTGTTATGTGAATTTGAATCATTAAGGCTGTATGAGGATTTAGGTGTTCCTTTTGGCAAGTGGCCAACCAAGATTATGACCATGAGTCTCCGCAAACAATTACTACATTTTCCTAGCATCCAAACAGAACTACAAAACAACATCCCAACATTTTCCTAGCATCCAAATAGATGATCGATTAAAAACTTAAACAATTACTACATTTTCCTAGCATCCAAACAAAGGATCGATTAAAAACTTAAATGAACACAAAAATAACATAAAAAGAAACCAATGAACCAGAACAGAAACAAGAATAGAACCTATTAACAAATACTGAGTATTTGAAATAAAAAAAATAAAGAGAATAAAAAAGGACTAACGTTGAATTCGAAGCAGTGGATGAATCCCTGAACGATGATCTGATAGCTTTGCTTTCAACGATTGGTCGATCTGTAGAGAGAAAGTAAGAGAAAACAAAGACTAATAGTGCTCTACTATTAGTTAAACAAAAAGAAAATAGAAATTGAACTTCATTTAATCAAATCTCACAGACCTAAGGCACAAGAGAGATGGAGAGAACGAAGAAAAAAAAATGGTCTGTTTCTGTAAACAACCCAATGCATAACCTCTAACCCGACTTTATTTCATTAGAAAAGTGAAAATATAACCCAAACCGACCTCAAAATCATTTAAACCATTTTTTACTGGCTCGATTAGGTTGGTCAGGTCAGGTTAGTCAGTTCAACCCAAAAATTGAACAATCTTATCCCGTGAGGAGGTGTTGAGCTATTTTTTAATGAGCATAGAGAATAAAGCTTCAGCATAAAGTATAAAGAGGTAAGGTCTCTTGCCTTAATCCTCTTTCAAGACAAATAAACTTAATAAAATTGCCATTGCACAAAATAAAATATTTAACAAAAGAGATATAAACAAGAATGAGATTTGCCCCTTGTTGATTAAAGCCAAGTCGAATCATGACATTTTCTAAAAAGCTCCATTCAATTTTATCAAAGGGCTTAGTGATGCTGAGTTTGAGAGCAACAATTGCTTCCTTCTCGAATTTTTTTTATTGAAATAACGAAGAACTTTATTGGAAATCATGATGTTGTTCATGATTTACCTTACTGCAAACAAAGTGCCTTGGAAAAGGAGAGATTAAATTAGGAAAGAATGATTTTTAAGTTATTGGCTAGCATTTTAGATATTATCTTGTAAATAACATTACAAAAGAAAATTGGCTTGAGATTCGTCATAGATTTGATTTACTATCTTTTAGGAATAAGCACAATGGCTATGATATTTAGGTGGGCTATGTTATATAGGCCAGCTATGTAATTTAGGCCAGAGGAGAGCAAATGGAGATAAGCCTTTTTTACATCTTTGCCAACAATTCACCAAAAGGTTTTTGAAAAATGTGGTGTTCATCCTATCAATGCCAAAAGCTTTATCTAGGTTCATAGAGAAAAATGCAGCTGTAACTTCATCAATTGTAAAGGGTTTAAGAAGAAAAGCATTTTATTAATTAGTTACTTTAGAATTGATACCATCAAGCACTTCATTTTGAGCATTACTTAAGGAAGAGTATAAATTAAAAAAATAATAAAGGATGTTGTCATCTAGATCATTGTTGTGGTCACGCCAAATCCTATTTTGATCCATAAGCCTAGAGAAAGAGTTTTTATATTTTCTTTTAGAAGCGAAAGTGTGGAAATACTTAGTGTTTTGATCACTATCTTTCAGCCAAAAAACCCTAGATCTTTATCTTCAGTAGATTTCTTTTTAATTAAGAGTTTTAAGAAAGCTCTTATTGGCTCTGTTGCAAGTATCAATTGAAGAAGGAGAATTCAAAAATTGGTTGGTTGCAATTAAATTCTTAAAGTGATTTAATATCTCCTAGAAATTACCTGAAATTCTCTAATTCTGAAATTTTGTGCTACATTGCTTTATCTTACAATCAATATAAGCATGGGGTTAGAGCACCAAACATTTTTTTACTATTTTAGCACAATCAAAGTTATGAAGCCATATATTTTCAAATCTAAAGGAGTTTTTTTATTTTAATAAATTTGCTTTATTTAGAATTTAGGAAGATGGAATAATGATCAGAAGAAGTTACCTTGAGATTGTAAACTTTTGAAGAGGGGAATGTTGCTTTTACTTATCATCTGCAAAGGCTTTACCATAGGTTCCTTTTGTATCATTCCCAAGTAAAAGGATGGCCAATAATTCAGAGGTCAAAAGGCCCATAATTGGCTATGGTTGTTTTGAAGCCATTAAAACACTATAAGGGATGTGATCAACCTCCTCTTTTCTCATTTAGGAAGAGAAAATCTTTAAAGTATCCTATATAGCACTAGGAAAGAGCTAAAGTATTAGCAAGATGACTTAGAAAAGCCCAACTATCTTTTCTCCTTTGGCTATCTGAAAATTCATAAAATCTTGTCAAGTGCTAATGCCTCCCATTATGAGATTTAATCTCCATATCGATATAGTGTTGAGTGAAACCCATGACTTTAACTTCTTTATTTAATTTCCATAAACAAGCCAACCCTTTGCTTTTTCCATTATAGTCAATAATAAAAGCTCTTTCATTTCCAATAAAATTTTAGAAAGTCAATTTTGTCTTTTTTACAAAGGCTTTCTATTAAAAAAATGGTGTTAGGCATAAGAAAATTAACATGATACTTAAGGATTTGAACTGCACATGGAGTGCCCATCCTATGATAGTTCCAATTTAGGGTACTCAATTTAATAAGAAGGCTTAGAGACTAGGTGTAAAGGCTACTCTACTACTTCCTCATTTTCACATCAATCATGCCATTTTAATTAACTTATAAATAGGTCATTTCTTTAATGGAAATTGTATAAGAAAGAGAGAGAAAGCGAGTGTGTGAGAGTAAAAGAGAGAGAGAACATTTCACTGTGGTATAATTACTTCTTTAATGATACTGTTCTTTGCATTACACTTTGTTTAGTTTAACATAAGGTCTATCATAACAAAAAGTCAAAAGAACAAAAAGATGAACTTCCTCCATATATTGATCTTTCTACAGCTGGTGTTGGCTTTGTAGCTGTTGGCGTTGTCCATATTGATAGGTCTTATCGTGAATACCTATACGGATAAACACCTATACTAAGCTATACAACTTAGCGGGAAACAATTACATATGTGAACAACCACTCACAGTGGTTATTATCAAGCACATATTATGCACAACAACAAAGTGTATTTATATCAATTGAAAGCCATATTATGACTAATTCGATAAATGTCACCTTATAAAAGATTCATAATGTAAATTACGCACATATAACATGTCATTATTTAGTATTACATATTTAACATTCATTGACTTATTTATTAATTCTTATGAATGCTCGCTTAAGTTCTGTGGATGTAGATAACGAATGCTATGGATATCCATAGATATCAATCATGTGAATACCTAAAGGTATTATTCATATGGATACCTAAAGATATCAAACCTGTGGATCCAAACAAGGTCAAGATTGTGGTCCCAAGCAGGGATAAACTGTAGACCCAAATGGAATCGAGACTGTGGCAGCTACATCTATGCCCTATGGGAATATCTATATATACATAACCAAGCTCTAAATGCAGGTATTTTATCATTTTTATGTCATTCCACTCATTCTTTGCATCCATTTTATCATATTGTATCATTATGCATGCAAATGTTCATATAAAATTATAAAAGTATTACATAACTGCCGGTATATCACTTCAAAGAATTAAACATGTATATACATGTGTATGGTCTAGTTAAAGCATTTCCAATCATGATTAACCCTACATGCATTTGAATAGGTTTATATGTGCATCTACAAAAGTCATGAGCGCGTCAGAGGGTAGCCATGAAGAAATGGAGAAAGAGAAGGAAAGGGGTAAGGGGTAGGCACACTCTATCACGAGCGTAGTAAGAATCACGAGCGCGATAGAGGGGAAAGTGCTAGGCGATAGAGGGGAAGATGTTTTGGCAATCACTTTGCTTGATTTTGTACTGAGGTTTACACCTAGCAAATAAACCTTTTAGGCAAAATGATCTTCTACAAAATGGTTCATTTATGTCTCTAATTTCCAAAAAATCAAGAATCATTCCATTTGAGTTTATAAAATTTTAGATATCCATTAAATAATGCAGACTTCCCCCAATGATAGGGTAGTGGACACAATAAAGTTTCAAGCTAATTTTTGATCATGCTATAGGAGAAACCAAACTTTGACTTCTTATATGAAATCTAAATTTGTGAGTTAAGTTTTCAACCCAACTGGAATTATACAATTTACAGCTCTATAATTCAAGTTATAGGCAAAACAGTATGGCTAGGTCTACTGAACCCTAGGAAAATTTCTCTCTCTGAAGGAAAACTCTCCCAATTCAACTCTTATGCAACAAAACAATACCACATCAAGGTTTCATCTTGCAACATATACAAAATATCATTACAATATTATATCAAGAGCAAACACACATATACACCATGTAGAAGTTTTCTTACCTCTTTAGCTAGTGTCTTCTTCTAGCTTTTTCTGCTACCTTATCTTTGTCTTTGGTTTTCTCTCCTTTCTAAAATATTAAACACTGAATTGTCTCTTTTTTTACTATATAATTTAAGGATTATTTAAGGGTTATTTAGGGATTAGGTTAGGATAAAATTGGCTGCCCCCTTTTTCTTTGGGATGGCCGACCAAACCTTCCTCTAAATTTCCCTAAAATTCTGCATTTATCAAGAATCTTCTAGGTAAACTAGATGTCTTATCCCTATTGGTCCATTTTTAAACCTTATGGAAATTATGCTTAGCTCCCTCAATTTCCTTGATTTCTTACTATAACCCCACTACTTTCTCTCTTCTTTTTCAATTACACCATTACATTATAACTTTTCCTAATTAGATGCACGAGTGACTTAATGTAAAAGGACCAAATTTCCCATTCTCATTTAAAACATTTACCTCTAGCTCCCTACCATTTTTACATTACCAACAAGCATACATTAGCAAGATTATTAAGTAATATATTCCACATCCTCCTAGGGTATAAGTAGGGGCCTCACATTTCTCTCCCCCTTAAAAAATTTTATTCTTGAAATTCGTATTAGCTAGTATCTTCTTCATGCTTTTTTCGCTTCCTTTTCTTTGCCCTTAGTTTTCTCTCCTTCTTAAAATGTTAAATACTGAATTCTTTCTCTTCTCACTTATAATTTAGAGGTATTTAGGGGTTAGGTGGGGAGAAAATTAGCTGTCTCCTTTCTCTTTGGGATGCCGACCAACCCTTCCCCTGAATTCCTCCAAAATTCTACATTTTTAAGAATCTTCTAGGAAAATTATGTGTCTTCTCCCTATTGGTTCATTTGTCAACCTTAGGAAAATTACACTTAACTCCCTCAATTTCCTTGATTTTTTACTCTAACTTTAATAGCCTGAACATCGGATTAGCCATGACTAGTATTTTTCGATAGTGAACAGTGCTTTCGAGTTGAAAAGTGCATCCGGAGCTGAAAAATATTTTATTTGATCATCGAATAATATTGATCATGGTTATTCCTAGTTAAAATTTGGAGTAAAATTAAGATTAAATAGACATTCAAAAGTCAAAAATACAAAACAAAATGAAGCAGTTAGGTTCAAAGGTTAACTAGATTAACCTAAATTTGATCAAACCTTTAAAAATAGTACATGAACTCTAAAAATTACCAAAAATTATAGACGTGCTTAAAATGATGTGTAAAATATTTTGGTTGTAAAAAGAAAATTTTTCAATGATATCGGTAATTATCGAAATGGACCAATTTGATTAAATAAAACTAGTAACAAACTCCAATTTGGATGAAATTATGTGTACAACCTATTTTAAACAAGATAAGAATGATAGAATTAAATATGAGATGATTTAGATTTGAAAAGTGAGAGAATTATAGAAAAATGATATAATAGGCTTAATTATGGCTTTTGGACTTGAATGAGTGGGCTTTAGGTTGAACCAAAGCCCAGTGCATTCATCCACTATAAAATCCAATTGGGAGAAGATATTTTGATAGTGAAACCTTATCTCTTCAGCCTTCTTCTTCCCCCTTCATGGCCGAATACTTCATAGCCATTTCTTCCTCAATTTTTTCAAGTTTTCTCTCTTTTTCTCTCTCAATCCAAGCTTCTTAAGTGTAGTATTATCTCCCTAAATAATTTTTTAAACCTCTATTCCTTGATTAGAAGAAGATAAGTGGGATAAATCAAGTGAAAAAATGTAGGATATTAAATTGAGGCAAGTGAAAATCAAGGCTTTAATTTTATTTAAAGATATTTATAAGTATTTTTAGGTGTCTAAAGTTCATTTATGTGGTTAATTTGAACATTAGAGATCAAAAAGTGGTGTTTCTTATGTTAAAGAATTTGGCCCCTTATATATTTTCAAGGTATCTTCTAAGGCTAAAGGCAAGAAAAATAAAGTCTAAAAAGGATAAAGGAAGTGAGAAATGTTAGTGGCTATTAAATCTATCTATTTTCCTTGAATTGACATGATTTTCCTTTTTGTAACTTAGAAAAATTTAGGGAAAATGTTTGTATAATTGAAATTGAACTTATAATGATGATTTAGGACCTTGAATATGGCTATTAGAATGCTTAATTTGATTTAAAAGAGTATGTAATGTGGACATCCCTTTATGGTTGAATGGTACCCTAAGGGAAATCAAAGTATAATATGTGTAATTTTAGTGTTTAATGCCATAAAATAACTATAGTGATGAAATATTGTGTCCATGAATTTTTGCACAATTTATGAAAATTATTTGAATATTTTTTAGAAAAAAATTTGATTATGTAATCGGTGAATTTGTTGAATTATTGAGAAATAATTCATTAATTAAGTGAAAAATAATAATTCACAAACTATGCAAAAGTATTGGAACATTAAATGACTATTGTACTGAACTAAAAAAGTAAATGAAACTATCAAAAATATGAAAAGCGAACTGATATTAATTGTATTTTTGCCCTTAGTAGTGGTCAGGCGGTCAAAATCTAGTCCAAGATATAATTGGCTAGCCATAGGAACACCTATACCATAGTGCAAGTTATGGCGACTTGATTTGCTATGGTAGGATCGTATTGATCTTCTATGGTATTTGCTATGTTTTGTGAGAAATGATCTTTTGGGATCATTTCTCAATCTATACTGTGGCTCTATAGGATTCACATTCTGTATATCCGATCTGAAGATTTTTATCGGGATTGTACTAGGGGTATAATGGTAAAAATAAGTTAAAAGTGTGAAAAGAAAGATAAAAGCGAAGTTTAAAATGAAAAATGACCTAATTGAAAAGAAATAAAAAGCTTATGGTTAAAACAATAATTTTTCTAAATATTGAATTCAATGAATAAAAGTGATAAAGAAATAAAAGAAAATAGTCAAATGGTAATTTAGTGATTGTACTGTCTAAAATCAAACTTTTGTAAATTGGAAGGACTAAAATATAATTTTGCATGAAAAAGCCAAAATAAGGACCAATTGATAATTTTTCATGCCAAAACTTGAATGAGAAGTGAAATTAAGTAAACTAGTGGCAAATTTGTAATTAAAGGGTAATTTTGTAATAAAATGACAAATTAAGGACTAAATTAAAAAGTTTACCAAAGTATTGGTATTGGTTTGAATTTACTATTAAGAACACCGATAATTGTATTTTTGATAGAAAATTTAATGAATTTGGCATAATGCATTTATGCTTGTATGGAAAATACCTTGATTTAGAGTTTTCACTGAGTATATTTAATGCTCAACACGTAGTGTTTATAGACTAATATATATATATATATATATATATATATATATATATATTTATGAAAAGATTGTTATTTACAAATTGATATCACTGTTAATTGTATATCTAAAATAATACATGCATATATAGTAATAACAAATATCGTCCAAAATGTCATACTATATACTTATAACTATAATATGAATAGATGCATTTGTTCCTAAATCTGCTAATGGAAAAGTTATTGTTGCATCTCTATCTACTGTTGGATTTATCCAACTTGCTGATCCATCTCTTGTTCAAGCTCAATATAAATCTGTGTAATATCGCTACAAGAAAAAAGGCTATAGGGAGGGTAAATTCGATCCCTAAAAGTGCCAATCGAGTCTCTAAAATCCAAAAAGGATGGAAAAATCCGAACACTAACCCGTCATAACGGGCTCCACCGCTAAATCTACTAGAAAAATGCTTATGTCACATAAAGATCATAGCTTAACTACCAATGTAAAATAATCCTCCTTCAAAGTGATGTACTTTGCAAATAATAAAGGCGGGTTATGGCTCCTAAAGTTTTTGCTATTCTATTTTTAAATGATAAGCAAACAATTTTTTTCTAAAATAAAAGAAAAATGACTGAAATTAAGAACAATACTACCTATAACCTGTTATGCGGTTCTTCAAATTTCACCTATTTAAGATTATATAACTTATTTCAAAAATTGATATCAATTCTCAATATATCTAGAAACAACAAGTAAATACCATATTTTCATATTAAGGTAAAACTATGACCATATACGAAAGCAAACTAGAACAAAATTTCCAAGTTGACATAAGAAATTCAAAAAATAAAAAAGAAAACCATAATAATACAAAAAACCAAACAAACACCCACAAAGTACATTTAGAAGGTTAATCTTGAAAGCATATACACATCAAAATCATGTTCACTTCAATAATGCTTTAAAATTTCTCCTTGCAGTAGAGCATCATCAGAAGGAACAAAATGCGACAGCCATTACTAACAATCCATCAAACATGAACAAATGTAATGGAACCATCTAGGGATCCAACCATAAATATGACGGGGTACAAAACGAAAAGAAATGCCCACAAACGGAACATTACAATCCACTAGGAATTCACAAATGTGATGGGATTCCATCCACCTATAAATATGAAAGGCTATACCATAAACGCTTATAATACTAGACATGCGTGCTTACATTTCAAGTAGAGTATAAGAAAAGAATTTGTGATGTTCAGTCGAAAATGCATCTAGAAAAATTAAATTACAAAATCTTAAGGTGAAGAACAAAGTTATAGAATATGAAGAAAACTATCACTAAGGAAAAAGCCAACTGTCAATTGCACACATGAAATGTGCCAAAGCAGCATAGGTACTCTTTTGAAGAAAACAATCACCAAGTACATTGAGCAAACAAAGAAGAAAGAAAAGTTCACAATTTTGATCACAGCGTGGTTTCATTCCATTGTAAAAGTTTAAGCTAACTGGTGTTGCATTTCATTTGGCTTGTATCCTAAACCATATGGATACTAGTGTTGTTTGAGGTAAAGAGTTGCCACTAGCCAGTCCCAAGCCCAGATAAAAGGAGGGCTAACAAACCCATAGAAGGGAGAAAATGGGAAGTAAACATTAAAACAGCTTCCTTTCCTTCTAGCTAAAGAAAAAGTACAACTCCCTATTAACCTATCATACAATATCTAGCACAGATGATGGATGCCCATGATAGATACTAACAAACTTACCATTTAAAGCATCATTGTACATATAGGCAAAAACAAGTAACTAATATCCAACAATTGAGCATGCAGGGTCATTTTGAGATCTAAAATTATGTTAATCATATATAGATTACATCAGCAACCAAATAATGTCTAGGTTCAGCAACTCATTTAAATACTCTGCCATAGAGTTAACAAACAATTCAATTCAAATATCATCAGCAGCAACCTCAAATGAAGTCTTAGCATTCATCTAAGCCACTGGAGATTTTATTTTGATACAATGTCTAATAAAAAAACAGAATCCAAATAATGGGTAACTTATTTGCACAAGAACATAAAAAGAGAATTCTTTATAATGTTTTCACACTAGTAGATCAAACAAAACCTTGTATAAAATCTGGACATTTCCACTTGTGAAAATAAGGCATAAAATTTGAAGTAACAAATGAGTTAACACGTAGGGTAACTCAGAAAAATATCTAAATGCCAAAAGCATATCCATCTTGGACAAAAAAAGAGTGAATCAGTTACATTAATATTTGTACTTTTTTATTTTCTATGATTATAAACTCCACTGCATTATCAAAGGCTAACAGATGACAAAAGAATAGAACCAGATACATACATTGGAGCCCAGTTTAGAATGGATAACTTGCCAAATGATTTGTATAGGTCATTCTGTATCTGTCGGTTTATCTCCACCAACAAATGTAACAATTGCCAAGCACTCCAGCAGCTATAATCATCATGACCATTAATACCATAATAGAGAAAGCACATTCAGCTTATAAATCCCAGAAAATGGTATACAATTAGGCACTTAGCTTGAAAAACTTTTTCACATGAATGCAAAGGTAGAACATATAAAATCCAGAGAGATAATGTAGATCATGCTTGATATGTGAAATCAAACTGTTTGGAAGAAGCAATCTATTCAAATAAGCCAATCTAATATGACCAAGTTGGACAATAGTGCTAGTATCTATATAGAGGACCCAACCATAGTCTATAAAATTTTGAAAGTTTCAACTAGAAAAATATAATCGATGAGATTGTGATATAATTTCAGCTAGATGTCATAGAAAAATATAAATACAAAGTTCAATTATATTTAGCAAAGTCAAAATGATAGAATTACTCACCTAATGTCTCACGAAAAATACTTAGGCTCATGATCATCTCAAAGAACTATGGCTCTGCCCCTAAGGCCTTTGAAAGTCTACAATTTTATAGTGCATCAGGAATGTAGAGTTTGAAAAGGGTACTTGAAATGAGAAAGTGGGGACTTGATAATATTTGACACTGATGGTATTTCTAGCCCTTAATGGCTGAACTAAAAACAATAAGAACTAAAGCATGTACGTATAGTTTTTCTATAACACTTAGAGTCGACACCAAATAAAAGGATACGAAGAAACCCATAATAGTTAAAAGAACTAGACCTATTCACTGAATAACCAATAGCATATCCCTCGGAAACATAAAATGATACTAAAAAGCACCGACTTAAAGATAGTCACATTAACATCAAAATCAACAACCCTATAAACTAAAAAAACCAATTAACATTTAAGCAGGTAAGAAACAGATTCTCTTGTACAAATTTAGCAAACTTCATAAAATAGAACCCAAGAAGCTATATAAGATTCATTAATACCACAAATAACATGGCAAATCACTAATATTAAATCCAAAGGCTATAAACTTATGAACATCGACGTAGAATACTACAAAAACTAACTAAAGCACTAACATAATCCACTAATAATCAAAATTCATATCCTAGTCGCACAAAGTGAGGGAGAGGAAAAGGAGACCAGATATGACAGATGTGGCCTTCTTCTTCTATATAAAATTCTGCTACTCAGTGATTTTGGAAAAAGAAATAAAAATAAAAAAATGCATTTTGATGTGGAGATTGTGCCTACAAAGACAAGAAGGATGCAAGTATTGTGGTCTAGGATTGTTACTAAAAAGAACTTAATAGGAAAAACTATGAAAATAATTTACCTTCTGATGCCATGCAATGATCATGTTCTGAAGACCGAGGGAAATGCTCAAAATTTTTAAACATTTTCTAGCCTGGTTGCATATTTTGAACCTCTTCATATATGGACTAAAAAGGAACCGTAGGTACATATCTCTCACTAAAGCTTGAAATATGACACAAAGCAATGAAAACATCAAAAGCCATTTTAGATATAGAATTATATATCAAAAGCGGGGACTGCAATAGCACACCACCAAATAAAATTATTTGAAATGACTTGCAAACAGAGAAATCAGCTAGAAAAGCTAAAGATGTTCTACATACTCATCATATGCCAATAAAAGATAGCACAAAAGAAAATTTATATCTTACGGAATATGAAAAATTGAAATATAAACTTGTCCATGTTGGCACTTCTGCTTCATACATGAAACTCAATTTGCCAACCTCTTAGCTCCTGTTACACTAATGTTAGGTCCTTTGGCATTTTACATGAAACATAAAATGCTATGAGAATGGAGTACCTTCAAAACATGGCTATTACTCTTGCGTATAATTTATTTACCAATACCAGAGTTCACATTCAATAATATCTTCTCCCTCTTAGATATTTTCTTGCTAATTGGATTGACAAATGCTGGAAAACTAAATGGCACATTGAGGTAGAATTGACCCTCCTTATAATCTAACTTATAAGACCAATTCACTTTAATCGAAATTGTTACTCCTCCAAGAACTTTGTTTAAACCAAGAAAGAAATTAGGAAATTATCATTTTTCTTTGCTTGACATGGACCAAAGTGTCAAATTTATTCACTTTTGGGTTTTTAAATGTATAAATGTTACCTTTCAGATATAATCCTTGACCTTTAGTTTCTTTTCTCTTTATCTTTAGTTTTTTGTTTTTTTTTTTTTGCTATGATTAATTGGCTATGGTAAGATCTTCCAGGAATGTCCACCTCAACACCTAGAATTGAACCCTGTTAGCCAAATCATGCTACTTGAGAACTTAAAAGAAGGTAATAGAAAAAAATCAGCAAAAAGCAAGAAATAATCGAAATAAGAATATCAAAATATATAAGACCCTAACAGTAAAAATATAGAAGGGCCTATATAAAAATTATTAATCCACTAGAGCACATAATATAACTAAAATATCAAAAGAAATAATCAAAATCAAAACGTTTCTTTAATCTTTATACCAAATTCTTATAATTTCTTTATCCATTTAATTAATTATTGTGATTCCAAAAATCCAGGGAATTAAAATTAAATAAAGCTTATTCTGTACAGTCACACCAGAGCTAATATTAATCATACAATTATCCAATTCATAATATTTTCCATTTTTTTTCAACATTTTTAATAATATCCTGTGCCACTATATTAATCGGGTCAACTATAGGCATATAATTTGTTAGCGTCATGTCCTTTGCACATCATCTTTTAACTTCTTGGCTATAATAATTAAGCTATTTCTACCATTTACCAATTAACTGCAACATTTTTTTTTTCTTTCTAACTTTATGTGATCGTTTTAAGCACTTCCAAAATAATTATCAGATGATAAATAAGGTTGCATATTCTAACAATCTAAAAACAAGTCCATGCATCAGAAATCTTCCAGTAAAAGAATATAAGAATTATGGGGTAGCTGCAAATTTGATAGCAGTCAAGATGACAAGAAAAAATCTTTTTTTTTTTTTTTTATACACTATATATCAACTTCATAAGTACCATTATATTTTCATTCTATATCAAGGCGTTATAACATTTTTCATATGCCCATAAGAATAAAAGATTTCACACCAAAGTATATATCATCTTTATAAATAGTATCATAGCTCAAGAATTCTTCTATTTTATTCCTTGATCTCTACAAAGCTCTACTAATATATACTGATAACCTTCAACATTTCATAGTGACAGTATCATTTATAATCATCTCCACTAGTAAATTAGTGCCACTGTAAACTTGGCTTACCTCATTAGACATAATTAAGCTACAAAGTTCATACCAGCCGTAGTGCACTATCTAGAACCCACATCATATAATCTTTCCAAAATGAAAATATCAGGAACAAAACTAGAAATATCAAAAGTCGCACAATAATAAGAATCCCAAGTTAGTGCAGCTAAGATAATCAATTCAAAATTAAATGAGAATATAGAAATTGATAGAGGATGGTCAAAATATAAAAAAAATGATAAGAAATAATGAATAATTGTAGCACCCTTATCCTATAACCTATACATATCACTTTATCCATTTCATT
Source organism: Excoecaria agallocha (assembly GCA_037975025.1). Lineage (NCBI taxonomy): Eukaryota > Viridiplantae > Streptophyta > Magnoliopsida > Malpighiales > Euphorbiaceae > Excoecaria > Excoecaria agallocha. The sequence continues at coordinate 265,209 of JBBPFJ010000042.1, read as the reverse complement.
ACACATGTTTTACTATGCAACATAAACATATACCAATTATATAGAGAACATATATTCATACTTAATCCACAAGAGTGCTATACAATTAAGGCTTTACAATATACATTAGAGTCTCTTTACAAAATATAACAACTGATTAACATATTTACATACAATATTTCCAATATCACAAAAAAACTTCATTATATGCGAAGATCCCAAAATAAAAGTTTACACTAGTCTCTCTCGCTGACTTGAGTTGGCCATCCTACTGCAGATATCACCCCAGCAACCTACACGGATGAAACACCCGTGCTAAACTATACTGCTTAGTGGGGAACTAAAATCATGATAAAAGACCACTCACAGTGATCGTCAACAAGCATATATCATGCCTCAATTATAACAAAGCTTTGTTTCAAGAAATGAATAAAAATCTAGCAGTTAAATCATATTACGAAAATCATAAAGTTCAATGATAAAAATCTACATTGATACTTTATTCACCAAATATAATCATGTAAGCTCTAATGTCCTATGGCTTTAAATTCAACTAATTATCATATGATTAGTTTCTGAATTGATACTAAACCGTAAAAGCATAATTATCTATTTATCTTTTCTTCTATTCTTGTATGTCTTTGATATATACACATTAGAATTAAATAGCAAATCAACACTTCTAAATACCATGAGATCTTCATATTACTACATGCTTACTTTATATTACATAAGTTACAAAAACAAGCCTATCAATCAAGCATAACAATTATACATCATTGCCAGACTATTCTTATATACCAAGGTTATGGGTCTTAAATTTGCATACATCGCACTGCAAATAACAAATACACATTCATTAGATGTGTACATACAAACAATGTGAACTTAAGAATATAATCATAAGAAAAATATTTCAAAAACAATGGTTGTTACTATCTAACTCTTATAATCTTTAAGACGAAATATGCTTATGCAATTATGAAATTATTGCATCCATCAGATAATATAATGCTCTTTAACCTAATAAAAGTTCCTTCATATATCATGCATTGGCATACATATAGAAAAAGGCTTATGATCACAAAGGACGAACATATATATATATATATCATCAACTGAATCAAAGCATTAATGTAATACAATTTCATTATATAACCAACTAGCCTGTATTTTGGATACTGGCAATATTGAAATACCCTAACATTTAATTTAGCATTCTTAGTATCAATATCACATAAAATGCTCTTATAATTTATATGCATAATCTATACACAAAATCATTGTTCATCATACTATTCCATACAGTACAATTAACCATTACATTGAAATTGACTGTAATGCATTTATACTTTAATTTAGCCTGCTTAAGTTCTAAAGGTGGATAATGAAAATAATGGATACCCGAGGGTATCAAAACAATAGATATTCGAAGATATCAAAGCAAAAGACTTATAAGGTCAACACAATGGTCCCTAAGGACAAATATAGGACCCAAATGGGTTGATACAATAGCCCCGAAGGACAAACAATGAACCCCAAAGGGTCTAATAGAATCTGGGACCCAAGTAGGGTCAAACAAATAAATTGGATCGGTCAAGTAAACTAAAATGGGGTCGGCTACAACCTAAATGGGGTTGTTCAAATAAACTCTAACTTTCAAACCCAAACAGAGTCGCTTTAACTTTTAATTTCAAATTAAACTAAATGGGTTGAAACTATTCTGAAGTAGCTGCAATATCCCTATAAGCGCCTATCTATCCACAATTGAACTCTAGTAGCATGAAAATATATTTCTTGACTTTATCTTTCTAATCACATACATATATTTATGTATATGTACAATTATGTACAGAGCTTCATATACATGTTCATGTATAGACTTTATGTGAACATGATATCACATACATATATGAGCATAAATAAGCTGTACTTTTTGATCAATTCGAATGCATGTAGTTAATTCACATGTATGTGATAACAATACTTATCATCATGCTATCTTAAATTCCAATATTCAATTATTATATACATACATATCTATAATTCCCATTTCTTCAAGATGTACTGTAAAGTTTAGAATCGTACATTGAGCATGCATATCTACTTACATATTTTTCTATCATACTCGTATGACACATTCATAGGAAGTATAGTTATATGAAGATAAATGTACACATGTATATTGTCATTATATAATTGCATATTTATACAATTGACTATGAAAATATAATTTATATCCTTACTCTTAAATATATTTCTTCATATCTAATTGATTAACCTGACAAGCATAGTCAATCAATATAATATAACAAAGTAAAATTAATCATCCATATTTACATTTCAATGTTGATGCTCACTTATGTATGATTATACTATTTTATGTTTATACATACTTATAGCATTTTAAGCGCAAACAAGGTTGATGTCTAATAGTAGAGTGTGTAGGTAGATCCATGAAATCGATAATAGATAGGTATATTCCTAAGCATATAATTGTGCGGGCATATATATACTATCTCATTTCGACATCTTAATTATATTCATAAATGATGGTAACAACATTTATACATATTTTACTATCCCAATTCAGCATATAGCATAATTATATATGCAGTGGTTCATGTAAAAAATATAACAGTGCCATATTTATCGGCATATATTTTAAATGTTTTAAACATACATTTAAATACATATTCAATTTGTGGTAATATAAATCATATACATACATATGGACAATTATGTACGTTCATATATACAACTTTTAGCTTTCATGTATATATATATTTATATATATTCACATTATCTTCTTTAATTATTGTACTCTAAATACATTTTATGTCATCAAATTTCATGCCATCAAATCTTTCAATTTCAATTTTTTTTTATATAGGCTAATTAGATTTGAAGATATCCATATATATATAAGCATAATTTAATACAACAAGTCATGTACATATGTTTTGAACATACATGTATATACATAACATTATAATCAATCATTTTACATGTTAAATGTAAAACAACGTATCTCGATGTAATCATACATTTAAACATAACAACAGTTAAACATTAAAAATTCATAATCATAATCTTAATGTATATCCTTTGTAAACATATCAGCACTTAAACATTAAATGTTCATACTCATAAACTCAATATATATTTTGAGTTCATATTCATAACTCAACATGTATATATATATATATATATATATATATATATATATATATATATATATATATATATATATATATATATATATATATATATATACATACTCATAAACTCAATATTATTTTGAGTTCATATTCATAACTCAACATGTATATATATATATATATATATATATATATATTCCTTGTAATCCTATTAAACATAACAACATTTAACATTAAACATTAAATTTCTATCTTTGGAATTCTGCACAAAGGCAGAATTCTAGATCAAATTTATGTGCCATTTTTTTAACTTAGAAGACGTTCTTTTTAGCAAAAGTGTCCTTCTACAAAAATGTTCCCCTATGTTTCTAGTTTCTGTAACATCAAAAATCATTTCAATTTCATGTCCAGAACTCAAGATATTTACATTTTACTAAGTACTATTCCTACTGACAGTGCTATGGATAGGTCCGAATTCAAGCTAAAATTAGACAAGCATAAAGACTGATTTAAGCTTTGCATTCTTCATTAAAATCATAGCTTAAAAAGTCTATTTTCCATAGAATTTAACTTTATAGCATTTAGTTCACTGTACAAGGAGATATGTTATATTTGCTATAAACTTTTCTAGAACCGAATTAACAGCACAATTAAATTTATAAAAATTATTAGGATGACTTTTAGGCATATTTAGCTCCATGTTCCTTCTAAAATTTTGCAGACACATATCTTATGTAATTACAAAAATTGAAATGGTCTCAAAAAGAATTATCCAACTCAATTTATTCTGAAATTACAACAACTAGCTCATAAGATTTTCATTGCTCTCCTATATTTATATTACTAAAATTCCTTAAGGTTTATTTCTCCATTCATTTAATAAAACTAGCTTACAATTAAATTATGGTTCTACCAACAACAAGCACATGCATGCATGAGAACCTAATACCATGCCTTGGTCAAATTCCCTTAGTCTTTAATTTTTAGCAAGGCCTTTTCCTTTATTCTTCCTTCCTTCACCTTTTTTTTTTCTACACATAATTTAATTTCTTAAATCCTCCATTTCCTTCATTTTATTCCATCAAGCACTCAACAAAAATCAAGAAAGAGAAGAAGAAGAAGATGATGATGATGATGAAAAATCAAAATAAGATAATTACCTTAATGCTTTACACTAATTGTCCTAGATTAATCCAACAAGCCATGATTTTTCTTCAAGGATTTCTTAGAGAGAGATTTAACAATGTCTTTGAGGAAAAGAAGAAAGAAAACTCAGAATTTCGTCAAGAAATTTCCTCCCACCCTCTCTCTCTTCTTACAATTGACTATTTATAATGGGAAGGGAGAATTCCCTTTTTGGTCCCTTAAAAACTTGCATGTCTCACAATAATTCTCACCTTTTTGCATGTTGTAATTTGACCTTTCCATTTATTCCTTCTCTTAAATAAACCTCTCAATTCATTATTTTATTCACATTTAACCCTTAAGATGCCATATTTACAAACTGACCCCTAAATTTTTATCAACTTTTAATTTAGCCTTCAAACTATATTATTATTACTTGACTATTGTATCCCCTATCACAAGCAATTTTCTGAATTTGACTTGTAAGTAATTTTTGACCTTCCAAAAGGAATTTTTAGCAAACGTTATCTTCTACAAACTTGTTGAAATATGTTTCTCGTTTCTAAAACATCAAGAATCATCTCAATATCATTTTTATATTTTTAGATATTAAAAAAATAGAGGTCTGCTCCTAGTGACTAGGCAGCAAACTATTTTGGACTTTATGTTTAAATATAGACTAGTTAAAGATAGATTTGAAACTTGGTTTCTTCATATGAAATCTAGGTATGGATGTCTATTTTTAAACCCAATTGGAATCATCTAATTTGCTGTTCTATAACTTGAGATATAGGCAAAAGAGTGCCAAAAGGTCAAGCAAAACGTGATAATCCATCCAATAATGTTTAATTAGACTTTGCTAACGTGAAAGTGCCCTTGAATTCTTCTAGGGCCTATTTTGGGTTCTTACAATAACAATTAAGTGCAATCTGATTACCAAAATAATTACAAATAATTAAATATTAAAATAATAGAAAACATGAAATGGGGATATGAAACCTATAATACGCTGTTACAATAGCAAGTATTGTCGAAATTCTCAAGGACAAAGTATTGCTCACCGTTAGGGAATTGGTAGCCAAGAGTTTTCCATATGTATCCATTTGTACCAAGTTATTGAAGTTAAAAGGGTGGATTGGTTAGCATAAATTTAAGGAAATTTTTGCATGGAAAGAGGACAAGGGTTTTTTTTTTAATTTCTGAAAGAGGTTTTTTGTAAAACTGAAGGTATACTTTATAATACACTAAAAAAACACTAGTAGACTTATCAATTTAGAATTAACAAAAAAATAAAAGAAAGGAAAAAAAGAAATTCAATCAATCATAAAAAAAGAAAAGAAAGCTATAAATCATAAATTAATGAGTGACTTACTTATCGAAGAATGGAGGAGAGGGTTTTAAGTTGCTAAGACTCGGGGAATAGCTACCATGTTAGAAGAGTGGTGATTGGATAAAGAAAGCTGTTGCGACCCTAGCAAGTGCAATAGATCGACAAGTAATAAAGTGGGGTATAGTTAGGACCCTTAATATTGAACCTAAGGGAATTGTGCATGTGGAAACTATGGAAATTAGTTGTATGCTAAAGAATTCCAATTGTTTGTATGTAAGAGTTGTCTAATTTGTAAAATGTAAACTTTTAAAAACTAAAATATGCAATGAAAAGAGATTAAAGTCTACTAGCAGTAAATTGAGTGTGAACTAAATTCTGGAAAATTAACAAGTGTAAAATCTATAAAAATAAAATGTTGCTCAGGTTCAGTCATCCACCACATACCCAATGTGAATTAATTTTACCTAAAAGTACAAATGAATGAATTCAGGATAACCCTCTTACCCAAACGTCCTATTCTGCAGCCAACTATTCTAGTTGCTAAATGTCCCATTCCAAAGCCAGCCCAACAACTAGCCTATGCACAGGTCTAACATCCTAACTTCAGTTTGCTTTTGATGGAATATGACATAGTATGAATGTGATGATAGCACAACGGAAAAACAAAAATTTTTATCATACATACCATACAATTCCAAAGCAAGAAACGAAACATGCAATTTTAGGGTTGTATAACTTACAACTTACGATGCCTTTTGAAAATTGAATTTGATGATGCCTAGCAACTAAGGTGACTTTATCCGCCTTAGGTCTCGATTACCAATGCCAAGGAACAACCTTTAACGCCACTCCCTCTATTCTCACACACACACTTGCAAAGATGGCTTAAAATAGAGATTGCTAGCTCTTTTTTAAGTATTGTGTAATGGCAATTGTTTGAAGCTACAAGACTTGATCTTGTGCTTCTTTTAGGTGCTATTAATGCCTAAGAACACAAGAAATCAAGGAAGAATCCTTCTCCTTGTGTATTTCGGCCAAGAGAGAATTTTTTGAGGGAGAGAATGATTTCATGCCAAAAGCAAGGTGGCTAGGGTTTTTTTTTTTCACCCAACTTCCATATCTTCTAGGGTTTTATTTCTTTTAATATTTATGCTTATCCTTTCGCAAGTCTTTAATCTGAATTCAACTATCCTAAGATAATTAATTCAAACTCTTTCACTTCCTAAAGATAAGTAATATATTTTGAATTAAACTCCTTTGAATTTAAATTCAAATTTGAAATAAAACATAAGACATTTAATTAAATGAAAACACTTAATATAAATAATAAACATGTGCCGAAATTCCTTGATTTCCCTCTTGGAATTTCGGCCACTTCATCAATTATATAAGTGATTTAATTTAATTTAAATTCCTTTAGGCTTTAATACTCAATTAACTTAATTAATGTAACATAATTAATTAATTGAAATTAAACCTTGTGGGCTGAATTTCTCTCTCTCATGGACCAAAGCCCAATAGCAATTTTATAACCCATTACATACATTAATTTGACTTTAATTAAAAGCCCAAATATATGTCCAATACTTAATTTAAGTATTTTAAGCCCAATGCTTTGTGTGCGATCCTATAGGTCCATTTAATGTTGGCAATGAATTAATAAATTAATTGAAAGGCTATATATATTCTCTAGCAAGATATTATAGCATTCCAAATTAAATGAAAATGCATATGGCATTTAGTGACCTAATGCAATTTTGTATAGTCCCTTACCCATAAATATCAGAATTAATATAAGGCATTGAACTAGTCATCCTTATATATATATTAATTCCTTTCTTGATATTCCGGTGACACTGAACTCTCAGATAAATAATGATTACTCATTATTTCATCTCGGTATGGCCATACACTTCTCAGTTCACTGATCAAGTGGCCGATGATATTTTCTCTCTTATTGAGAGGGGTAATCCCTTCACTTCTCTCATGCTCTCTAACATGAATTAATGCATACCCAATCATACCCGTACTTGTCACTCTGTTACGAGCACGTTAGGTGTATGTCAAAGTACACAGTAATTCATAAAGAGTTTCATAGAGATTTCAGGTCTAAGAACTCCGATACAAAACTTGCATATGAGAAACACTTATGACTTATACCATGTAGTGTTCTCATGAGCGGATCGTATCCAGATACCATGTTCTTTAACATGTATCTATGATCTCTGATTGACACTCTTGTCCTAATGATCCGTAAGACGGAACTCATAATATCAGAGAGAGCATACTAGTCTTAATTCATTGTTATTCCCATAACAATGACTGACTAGGGATATTTAGAATGATGTCTCATTTGTTTCAAGGTCTTACAACCATGTGCCTCACACATGATAACTTAAACCGAAACAACACTCTTGGATAGTTTTATCAATTGATATGCACAGGAATACAAAGGATAAAACAAATGCCTCATTTTATTAATTCAAAGTGCTTTATTACAATGCATTGGGGCTAGGGCTTACACTAACAATCTCCCACTAGCACTAGTCCCAATTAGGCATAGCCCTAAGACCGAACGCTCTCAAATGAGCTTCGTGCAGATTTGGACGCAATTGTTTCATCAAAGGATCTGCTACATTGTCTTCACTTGCTATCTTGCTAACCTTGACATCCCCACGATCAATGATTTCTCTGATCAGGTGGTACCTCCTGAGTATGTGTTTGGATTTCTGGTGTGACCGAGGCTCTTTGGCCTGTGCTATGGCCCCGTTGTTGTCACAAAAAATTTCTAATGGATTTAGGATGCTTGGGACCACTCCTAATCCAGAAATGAAATTTTTAATCCAAACAGCCTCTTTTGCAGCCTCACTTGCTGCAATATACTCAGATTCTGTAGTTGAGTCGGCAATGATTTCTTGCTTCGAGCTTCTCCAGCTGACATCACCATCGTTCAAAACAAAAACAAACTCAGATTGCGATCTAGAATCCTGAGTGCTGGTCTGAAAAGCAGCATCAGCATAACCTTGTATGACGAGCTCTTCTTGACCACCATACACCAAGAAGTCATCCTTAATCCTTCGCAGGTACTTCAGAATCCCTTTTACAGCAGACTAGTGCTTCTCACCAGGGTCTTGCTGAAACCTACTGGTTATACTCAGTGCATGAGCAACATCCAATCTAGTACATAACATAGCGTATATGATAGATCCAATAGCAGATGCATATGGGATTCTACTCATGTTTTCCCTTTCCTCTTTTGTTTTAGGGCACTGTTCTTTAGTCAAAAGAACTCCCAAAGCCAAAGGTATGTACCCTTTCTTTGAGTCTCCCATACTAAAATGCTTTAGTACTTTGTCTATGTACTTTTCTTGACTTAGTCCCAAGAGCCGATTCAATCTATCTCTATAGATTCGAATACCAAGTATTGTCTCGGCTTCACCTAAGTCTTTCATTGAGAAACATTTTCCCAACCATTGCTTAACCTTTTGCAATGTTGGAATGTCATTCCCAATGAGAAGGATGTCGTCTACATATAGGACCAGAAATACTACTATGCTCCCACTAACCTTCTTGTACACACAAGGCACATCTTCGTTCTTGATGAAGTCAAATTCTTTGACTGCCTCATCAAAACGAAGATTCCAACTTCGGGATGCTTGCTTTAATCCATAAATGGATTTTTGAAGCTTGCAAACCTTCTTAGGATGCTTGGGATTGACAAAACCTTCAGGCTGTGTCATATACACATCCTCAAGTAAATTTCCATTGAGGAAAGCAGTTTTGACATCCATTTGCCATATCTTATAATCATGATATGCAGCTATGGCAAGCAAGATCCTAATGGATTTGAGCATGACTACAGGCGAAAAGGTCTCGTCATAGTCTACACCATGAGTTTGTCGAAAACCTTTTACTACTAGTCTACCTTTGTAGGTCTTATCAGCTTTGAGTTTGAATAGCCACTTGCATTCAATTACCTTAGCACCTTCCGGTGGATCAACCAAGGTCCAAACCTGGTTGTCGTACATTGATTGCATCTCGAATTTCATGGCTTCAAGCCAATTTTTCGAGTCTGGGCTCTCAATAGCTTCTCGGTAGGTAGTAGGATCCTCACGATCTACTAACTCAATAGTGTCACTGTCAGTGATTAGAAATCCATATCTCTCAATCTCCTGACGTACCCTACCGGACCTTCTAGGTTCTTGTGTAATGGGTTCTTGTTCCACAACTGGTTGTGAACTTGATCCCATTTCCAAACCATCCTCTATAGGAGTTTGTGGTGCTTGAATTTCTCCAAGTTCTACTTTACTCCCACTGTCTTTCTTGAGAAGGAACTCCTTTTCCAAGAAAACAGCCTTGCGAGCAACAAATACTTTGTTCTCGGCTTGTGAGTAAAAGTAGTATCCCTTTGTTTCTTTAGGATACCCTATAAACAAGCAGACACTGGATTTGGACTCTAGTTTGTTAGATGTTAATTTCTTAACATGTGCTTTACAGCCCTAAATCCTGAGAAAAGACATATTGGGTTCTTTCCCAGTCCATACCTCGTATGCTGTCTTCTCAACTGCTTTAGTTGGAGTATGGTTTAATAGAAACGCAGCAGTTTCTAATGCATAACCCCAAAAAGAGATAGGAAGATTAGCTTGACTCATCATAGATCGAACCATGTCCAACAGAGTTCGATTTCTCATTTTGAACACACCATTCCATTGAGGTGTTCCAGGAGGAGTGAGCTGTGAAATAATACCACACTCCTTTAGATGACTGTCAAACTCTTGGCTTAAGTATTCGCCACCTCGATCTGATCGAATGGCTTTTATACTTTTGCCAAGTTGGTTTTCTACTTCGTTCTTAAACTCTTTGAATTTCTCAAAAGTTTCAGACTTGTACTTCATTAGATAGACATAGCCATATCTACTGAAGTTATCTGTGAATGTCACGAAGTAGCTAAAACCACCTCTGGCATGTGTACTTAAAGGTCCACATACATCGGTATGTATTAGTTCCAATAAGCCATTAGTCCTCTCACCTTTTTTATTAAAAGGACTCTTTGTCATTTTTCCATGCAAACATGGCTCGCATGTGTCATAAGACTCTAAGTCGAATGACCCAAGCACTCCAGTTTTGTTGAGTCTTGAAATGCATTTTTCATTTACATGTCCTAAATGACAATGCCAAAAGTAAGTAGGGTTCAATTCGTTTGATTTAACCCTCTTTGTATTAATGTTGTATATTGACTCTTTGTTGTGTAAATCAAGGATATAAAGGCCATTTTGCAACATGGCATTGCCATAAGAAAGGCCTTGGCGATGAATATGAGCATTGCCATTTTTAATAACAAAATCAAATTCATCATTATCCAAACATGAAACTGAAATAATGTTTCTGCTCATAGTAGGCACATAATAACAATTATTCAAAATAATACAAAGTCCGGAAGGTAAAGTGAGGTGATAGTCGCCTATCTCCATGGCAGCAACTCGTGCTCCATTCCCCACACGGAGGTCCACTTCATTCTTCCCAAGTAACCGCCTATTTCTTAGCCCCTACACATTTGAACAAATGTGAGAACCACAACCGGTATCCAATACCCAAGTGGTAGAAATAGAAAGGTTAATTTCAACAACAAAAATACCAGAACTGGACGCCTTGGCTCCATTCTTCTTTTGTTCTTCCTTGAAGAGAGCGCAATTCTTCCTCCAATGCCCTATCTTGTTGCAATGGAAGCAAGTGCTCTCACTCTCATTGAGTTTTGGCGCCTTGGGCTTAGATTGGGCCTGAGGTGCACTCCCAACTGACTTGGGTTTTCCCTTTCCCTTTCCTTTTCCCTTAGCGGGTCCCTTCTTAATTCCCTTTTGAACCATTATTACGGGATTGGTCTTTCGAATGTTCTCTTCAGCATTCTTAAGCATCCCATGAAGCTCAGTGACTGACTTGTTCATTGCATGCATGTTATAATTCATCACAAATGGATCATAAGCAGTAGGCAATGATCCTAAGATCAAGTCAGTGGCCAATTCCTTTGGCACTAGTACCTCAAGTTTCTCAAGAGTATCAAGATACCCTTTCATCTTGAGTACATGGGTACTAACAGGAGTACCCTCAGCCATCTTGCAAGAAATTAAGGCCTTTGTTGTCACGAACCTCTCGTGACGAGCTTGCTCTTGGAACATCTCCTTGAGGTGCACCATGATCGCATAGGCCTCTTGGTCCATAAATTGCTTTTGCAATTCAGGCACCATAGTGGCTAGCATCAAACATGTCACATCATTAGAGTCACTTTTCTTGGTCTCAAAAGTTTCCTTTTGAACCACAGAAGCGTTCCTAGCAGGTTCCTCAGGTAAGGGTGCATCCAAAACATACGACTTCTTCTCTTGCTTAAGAACTATTCTTAAGTTTCGAGACCAGTCTATGAAATTGGTGCCATTCAATTTGTCCTATTCAAGGACCGATCACAATGAGAAATTATTGTTTGAAGATGCCATTTTCAATCTACAATAAAATTTAACAAGATTAAATGAGGTCTTATTTATGATCCCACGAACCGAATTAATATCGCTTTAAATAATTCGCGTTAGTGATTTAATGTGGGCCAAGATCCACTTTTCACAACAACTTATTAGTCAAGCTGAGCTTGTACACCTAATAAGTTAAGTTACTTAGGTAGGAAATCTCCAATCATGTCTCATACATAACTCTTGGATCAAATGGGCTAACATCTTCAGATGTTATAGCACAACCCATTTATTAGTTGCCTAGGTTCGGGCATCCCTTTCCATGTTAAGTCCAACCTACATTCACAACCCATGCCTCACAAAGATAATCGGGCGCATCTAGGACTCCTAGTCTACGTGACCGATGATCGATGCCTTGACATGCTTCGAATTAGGGAGGCAACTTTGTGACTTACTATTTAAGGGATTCATTTTATTACGGCTTACATGGCATACGCTTTGTCATCCATACATAGCATGCATATATAAATAATTGCATAAAGTAAAGCGTGACAAACATGGGCCCAAAAACCTACAACTAAGATTCTATACTATTACATAAGAATCTTCGAGTTGGGCTTCTCCACTCCGGTGGGCTTCGTCTTGATTTACAAAGTCTTCAAGTATATTTTATTCTAAGAAATAAATGAAAAACTTTTACAACAAAATATAATGGCTCGCATACCATATTTAATTACAAAACCCAGGGCCCATGAATGCACCATGCATATCCATTCATCACACCAAATTAGCAAATAAATATACATAGCATTCATGGATAAAATAAAGTCTAATTTTAATTAATTTAGCCAAGCCCATTAATAGAAATTGTGTACTTGAACCTTTAAGAGAAAACCCCATGACGGGCCTGGGCCAAAGCCCAATGGACTAAATCCTCTTATTGAATACAATCTCTTAAAAGCCCAAAACACTAACTAGTTAGATTTGTGCTATAAATCAACTCTAGTATAATTTCCAATTTTGCCATTTTTAATTTTATGTCATACAGCCCATAAACATTAAAAATGCATATAATATGTGCTAACATGAATTAAAAATATAAAATCATGAAGAACACATATATGGTACACGGCATTCATGCAAAAATAAACAAACAACAAAAACTAGTTGTTTAATGCTTATGTAATGCCATAAAATGCACAAACATTTAAATCAATTTTATGAGTCATTTAATAATCTAAATAAGTCCATAAATATTGATTTAATATTTTGTACCAATCTGATCTAAATGTGTTTTTACCATTTTAATCAAAACAAAACAAACAATCTTGATTAAGCATGTAACAAACACAAACTAGTCATAGTTTTAAGTGATTTTTAAAATTAATCAATTAAATTGTCATGGACCAGAAATTAAAACCAAATTTAAAATATGTCCAGACCTGATATTTAATCTTTAAAAATCACTTACAAACATGCCAAAAACGTTTTTACATTTAATTTTGAAAACTAGTTGTTAAAATAGCAATTTACATGCCAACAAGCACCTAGTTTCATAATTAACATGTACCATCAGGTATAAATAATTAAATCCGACCATTACCAGCCCTAATAACATCTTAGGACAGTATATTAACATGTCATATTAATTATAATACCTATCTAATCAATTAAAATCGTTTTTACACCAAAACAATGCAAAAAACTCAGAACAGAAAATTTCAGATTTGCATGTTTTCATAATGACGATTTTTAATTAATTTTTTCATGCATCTAAAGCACTAAAATAAGCATGTTTAGGCTCTGATACCACTAATGGAATATGACATAGTATGAATGTGATGATAGCACAACGGAAAAAACAAAAATTTTTATCATACATACCATACAATTCCAAAGCAAGAAACGAAACATGCAATTTTAGGGTTGTATAACTTACAACTTACGATGCCTTTTGAAAATTGAATTTGATGATGCCCAGCAACTAAGGTGACTTTATCCGCCTTAGGTCTCGATCACCAATGCCAAGGAACAGCCTTTAACGCCACTCCCTCTATTCTCACACACACACTTGCAAAGATGGCTTAAAATAGAGATTGCTAGCTCTCTTTTAAGTATTGTGTAATGGCAATTGTTTGAAGCTACAAGACTTGATCTTGTACTTTATTTAGGTGCTATTAATGCCTAAGAACACAAGAAAGCAAGGAAGAATCCTTCTCCTTGTGTATTTCGGCCAAGAGAGAATTTTTTGAGGGAGAGAATGATTTCATGCCAAAAGCAAGGTGGCTAGGGTTTTTTTTTTCACCCAACTTCCATATCTTCTAGGGTTTTATTTCTTTTAATATATATGCTTATCCTTTGGCAAGTCTTTGATCTGAATTCAACTATCCTAAGATAATTAATTCAAACTCTTTCACTTCCTAAAGATAAGTAATATATTTTGAATTAAACTCCTTTGAATTTAAATTCAAATTTGAAATAAAACATAAGACATTTAATTAAATGAAAACACTTAATATAAATAATAAACATGTGCCGAAATTCCTTGATTTCCCTCTTGGAATTTCGGCCTCTTCATCAATTATATAAGTGATTTAATTTAATTTAAATTTCTTTAGGCTTTAATACTCAATTAACTTAATTAATGTAACATAATTAATTAATTGAAATTAAACCTTGTGGGCTGAATTTCTCTCTCTCATGGACCAAAGCCCAATAGCAATTTTATAACCCATTACATACATTAATTTGACTTTAATTAAAAGCCCAAATTAATGTCCAATACTTAATTTAAGTATTTTAAGCCCAATGCTTTGTGTGCGATCCTATAGGTCCATTTAATGTTGGCAATGAATTAATAAATTAATTGAAAGGCTATATATATTCTCTAGCAAGATATTATAGCATTCCAAATTAAATGAAAATGCATATGGCATTTAGTGACCTAATGCAATTTTGTATAGTGCCTTACCCATAAATATCAGAATTAATATAGGGCATGGAACTAGTCATCCTTATATATATATTAATTTCTTTCTTGATATTCTGGTGACACTGAACTCTCAGATAAATAATGATTACGCATTATTTCATCTCGGTATGGCCATACACTTCTCAGTTCACTGATCAAGTGGCCGATGATATTTTCTCTCTTATTGAGAGGGGTAATCCCTTCACTTCTCTCATGCTCTCTAACATGAATTAATGCATACCCAATCATACCCGTACTTGTCACTCTGTTACGAGCACGTTAGGTGTATGTCAAAGTACACAGTAATTCATAAAGAGTTTCATAGAGATTTCAGGTCTAAGAACTCCGATACAAAACTTGCATATGAGAAACACTTATGACTTGTACCATATAGTGTTCTCATGAGCGGATCGTATCCAGATACCATGTTCTTTAATATGTATCTATGATCTCTGATTGACACTCTTGTCCTAATGATCCGTAAGACGGAACTCATAATATCAGAGAGAGCATACTAGTCTTAATTCATTGTTATCCCCATAACAATGACTGACTAGGGATATTTAGAATGATGTCTCATTTGTTTCAAGGTCTTACAACCATGTGCCTCACACATGATAACTTAAACCGAAACAACACTCTTGGATAGTTTTATCAATTGATATGCACAGGACTACAAAGGATAAAACAAATGCCTCATTTTATTAATTCAAAGTGCTTTATTACAATGCATTAGGGCTAGGGCTTACACTAACAGCTTTCCTATTCCTGAGCCAAACAACCCAAACCCATCTATTTCACTCTACACTCAAACTATATAACCAAATTTACTGCACATCTAGAATCCTATTTCAGAGCAATCTAAAGTAAACATTATTTTTAGATAGAAAAGCTAAGTAAAGATTCATTCATAGCATTCAACTCACACAAGCATCAACATCCAACTAAGATAAAAGATAAAATCATTCAACAAAACTAGAAAATCATTTGAAGAGCTGAAAACTAATGAAATAAAATAGGCAATAGTGAAATAAACCATTCATTCATATATATATATATATATATATATAATTGAAAATATGTTCAATATTTACATCATTGGGTAGGGGATTCATAGATCCCCCAAACAACTAAAAGACTACTCACTATCCATCACAAAATGAAAAGAGAAAAGGATAGAATAACCCCTGAAATTCATGGTGAAGAAAACCCAGCCGAATCTAAGTTCTTCAATCTCTTTCTCCCAAGCTTGACTGAAAAAATGAGCTCTAAATGTGTGGATCTATACTTTTGAACTGTAAATATATGTTTAATCTAAGTATTTTTGTGTAAATCTAACTATTTTCAAGTAAATCTGTGTATCTATGTATGTAAAATGAACAAAGAAATGAAAGAAGGAAGAAATATAACCCTAAAACTTTATAAAAACCAACTCTCTCGATTCTGAAGAATAATATGCTTTTTATAGGTCAACATGGGTCATGGTTACTATAAAATTCATGGTAACCATGACCTCTAATAAAAAACTCTCTCTTGGCTGAAATAGGTCACAGTTACTAGAAAATTCCTAGTAACCGTTAGATGGCTCGGGACTGCATCTGGAATGGGCTTACGATTACTATGAAATCCCTATTAACCGTGAGATGGCTCTCTTCTTCATTTTGAACTGAAAACATGCCTACCTCATAGTTACTACCAAATTCTTAGTAACCGTGAGGTGCTTCTCTTTTAGCTTCTATACTAAAAACTCCATAGGCCACGATTACCACCTTATCATGCACAATTGCCATGCTGATCGTGATGAGCTTTAAAATGGTACATTTTGACAGAACACATGGGTCACAATTACTAGGAATTTCCTAGTAACCGTGAGGTAACTACAAAAATCACAAAATTCTATCAAAAGCTCTCAAATTCTCACAAAAGCTAGAATTAATTGAGAATCAAATAAATTATTATATGCAAGCAAAAATAGGATAAAAGACACTAGAACGATAATGAAAACTATACTAAAATTAAACTAAAACTAAACACTAAATTGGAGTTATCAAAATACCCCACACTTAGACTTTGTTTGCCTTCAAGCAAATGAATCATCCACAATTTTGAAAACTCAAAACTCCGATTTAGAACAAGAAAAATCAGAGATGCCAGAGCAACACTTAGCAAAAAGTACTCAGAAGAAAAAGTTCGTCAAAAGGATTCAAACTGATCCATATCAAACAATTTCTTTGTGTGTGTGTACTAGGCTAAAACAGATTTTCATCCTTTCAAAATTAAACTACTAGTGAATTCCAGCAATCAAGAAAATAGAAAATTATGACAATTTTGCACTTTTTAACTTGGAACGGCCATAAGCCTCTCCTTTAGCACTTGAACCACAAGGGTCATCTCCACTAAACAACTCAAAACAAGATAGATTCACCAGGGCTTACATTAAGGTTGTAATGGGGATAAGGCAAAGGTTCCAAAGAACTGATGAGGTTAGCAAGATAGAATTAGCCACAGTACCCAGAAATGCATACCACCTAACTTTCTTAAGAAACAACTATTTCAAAATCCATGCTCAAATGTTATCAAAAGGGAAACTAATCTTAGGACATTAATTGGATTCTCAAAATTGTAAGAAGCAAGATAAATGACACTTCCTATAAATGCTAGGTACCCCACACTTATTTTCTGCAGTACTGAATCAACCAAAATTTTTGCAGCATAATATCTATTTTTCTTTTTCTTTTTTTTTTTTTTATCAGGATTACTATGAATTCATGGTAACTATAGGATACTAACTTAGGTGATAGGAGTACCAAAAGCATTGATTCTTATCATCCTTGTCCTAAAATTTTTCGAACATTAAGCTCACAAATCCCTAAAAACTTTTCAACTTTTCCTTCTTGATTGACAATTAAGAATTTTATCAAACCTATCATGCAATTTTCACTACCCAACTAGAGTGGCCAATTTCAAAATGGAAAAGAGAAAGGCATTTCGGCTATATGGTTAAACATTCGTGCAATCAAGAAAAATTGTGTAGTACGCTTTTAGCATACTGATTTAGCTCAAAGGGGCTAACAATGGCAAAATTTCCAAGGATAGGTCAATAGTAATTTGAAAATTGGTTATCAAAGAAAGGCTGCCTGGGTCATATCCTAAACCTGCCTAAATTGAATATTCGTTTCGAAGGATGGTGAGGAAGGTTCTAACTATTCCAGAATCCCTTCACTCAACTGTTCTCACTCACTGGTTTATATATATATATATTGA
The DNA here is from genome assembly GCA_037975025.1 of Excoecaria agallocha. Taxonomy (NCBI): domain Eukaryota; kingdom Viridiplantae; phylum Streptophyta; class Magnoliopsida; order Malpighiales; family Euphorbiaceae; genus Excoecaria; species Excoecaria agallocha. The sequence continues at coordinate 246,924 of JBBPFJ010000042.1, read as the reverse complement.
AATAAAAAGCTTAGCCTATTGTGCTCCTTGGATTAGAAATTGAATGATATGTGATTAATCGAGATCAATTTATATAACAATCTTTTTTGAACAAACTACTGCTCTCTGGCTACTCAGGCTTTCCAACTTATCATTTAAAAAAAAATGAGTCTAAGCTAATTCAATTCAAGATCAACTGGCAGCTCAGACTAAAGGTATGGTAATTAATAACTCAACAAAAAAATTTATTCTAACTTAAATTAAAGGGAAAAACTAAAACTTTAAAATATAAAAACCTACATAAAATAAAAGGAAATGAAAAACATAAAGTAAATGAACTTAAAGCAAAACAAACTCTTTTAAATCAAAACTAAAAAACATTCATAATGCAAAAATAAATTGAACATAGAAATGAACTAAACAACTGAAAAACACTAAAAAAAGTTGTGGTTCAAGAATTTCACACTTTCAGCCATTGAATCCCAACTTCTTCCTTCAAAAAGACAATCTGTATAAAACAATTTCTTCACAAAAAGATTAACTTCCTAAAATTGTTCAAATTTCAACCAACATTTTCAAAATTCAATATCAACAAAAATACTCTCCCACGCCACACTTTAAAACCTACTGTCCTCAGTAAGGTACAAGTATATATCTCAAAACAAGGAAAAAGGGAGAAGGGACTTCCTGCTTAGGGAAGTGGGGGAGCTGGGGAATCAAGCTTGGCATTTAATGCAGTCAAGGCTGCAATGATTTGCTGCTGCTATCGCTTGAATTCTTCTTGGTTTTCAGCTAGAATGTCAAAGCATTCCATTAAGGCAGTGTAGTGAGCAGATGACAAAGTGACAACATCTTGATTTGGGGTAGTTGGAGGATTACACAGGCTGCACTGCATCTTGTACAAATACTCTTCTCTATCTGTTAGCCTTAAACCATGCTTTGTTGTATCATCTTTTACTATGATCTTTATATTCTTCAATATTTTCTCATTAATATATAGGCAGCTACGAGGAGGCTATTGTCTACATCCAATGGGTGCCCAAAGTACTTGGCGATCATGGTAACCCAACCACCGAAGGAGATTTTCTTGACTTTGGTAGGCTTTTGTTGGATTTCTTCGAGTTTGTTCCACGAGTGGTAAGCACCACCGATGTAGTAGTGTCTCACCATATAGGAAAGTATGAGAGCTTTTGGAAGATTAATTTGCCTTGCACTTTGCATATGAGACATAAATGACATAGAAAAGAAACGGTGTAAGATTCTTAAAACATGGTCATGCAGCAAATGAGATTTGGTGGTCCCGGACACATAAGGCCCTCCAATAAGTGGATCTCAGATGTCTTCCTAAGCCACTTCTTTTGAGTGTTCTTCATAGGCATATATCCCATCTAGTGGAAATCCTAGTGCTTCAGTGACAGCTGCCAAAGATTCTTTATAAAATTTGCCTTCCAGGAAGAAAGTTACCATATCCGGACCCTTACCATACCCAAAGTGGATTTGCACAGTGGAAAGAAAATCTCTAGTCAAGTTCGGATAAATCAGTTCCTTACATTCAAAGAATCTTTCCCAACCAATCATGGTAATGTGGCTGTTAATCTCCGCCTTGATCCCTAATTATTCCAGTAAACTCATATTCAGATAAATCGAATGAAGGTACTCGCAGTTGGAAAATATCTCATAATTTGTCTTCATCTTTTCAAGAACCTAACTGGGTACCTTTGGTCCTCTCTTCTTCCTTTGCTTTTGTTGCACAGGGGATGGAGGTGGTGGCTAACTAGCCTCTGCATGCTCTTCGGATGGTAGGGGTTGGTTGGCAAGAAGGAGGATTTCTTGGGCTTGAGAAGAAGAACTGGAAGCACGAGCTCTTTTAGGAGCCACTGCCCAAAAATAACAAAATTGTAAGTTTACAATGCCTAGCAAGGTAAAGACATACAAAAATAGTATGAGCAAATAAGAATGCATAATTGAATTTTATGGCATACATAATTTCCTTGAGGTACGTGGCAATCAACCATGATGGTCGAGTCATCATTTGGAAACCAGTAGCCCGCAGGTCGAATCATTTTAGCCTATATAACTGAAGGGCAGAAATGAGCGTACACATGCATGTGAATGTAATTGCTAACTAAGACAATAGATAGTTGATTTGGCATGCTTATTTTATCACAAAACATTCTTGACAAAAAGAAATGACAAACTAAGGGTTCATACTTGCAACAGTTCCAAATCACAAATAGCAAATGGGGTATAATTGTATCTACTGAGACAACACAAAATAACAAGTGGGGTGCCCAAACAATTTATAATAGAGCATAATGCATTTAACAAACACCTATAAATCTAAAGGCATGATAGTTTCCCTAGGTGAAAATGCATCAATGTACCAATTTAATCAATAATTTAAAATTTGTTCTCATCATGCTCAATCAAGATTATAAACCAGTGCACAATCCAAACAAAATTTCTAAGCATTTGTAAATTAAAGATTATCCTATCGCATTGTTAAACCAACTAAAGGGAAGGAAATGGTACTCAATGGCGAAGATTATTACAAGAAAAATTAAAAACAAAATTGGCTAAACCAACACAAGAAAACAAACTACACAAACATGACCAAGCAAATCCATCATTTCCTGTAATTTAACAACCAAACACAGAAAATAAAAGAAATAACAAAAAAATAAAGAAAATAAAGGGGTTAAGAGACCATACCTATGGGCTTTACACCATACGTACAAAATCGGTCCATAACAAACCAAAAGCAACACTCAAATCATAAAAAAATCAAACGACAAACAATAAATAATGATAAGGAGAAGTTCACGACAGAGAGAAATAAAATAATAACTAAAGAAAAATGAAGGAACATTAAACCTATAGAAAAGGAAACAAAAATTCAAAACACAAGATAAAAACAAAAATTAAAGAAAGAAGAACAAAAGAAGAAATGACAGTAACTAAAAGAGAGATTAAGGGAAACACAACAACAAAGGAAAAGAAAAAAATTAAATGAACAAAACATCAAAAAGAAAAGCAAAAACACAACAATAACAAAAAACGACAGATAGAAAAACATGAGTAAAAAGAAACCACACGAGAAATTACCTATAAATGGAAAAAGAAAAAGAAATTATAGAGAAAGGGTACTTACTTGGTCGATGAAGATGGAGAAGAAGAAAAGAGCTAAGAACAACACCACAACAACACAAATTTAAATGTTTAGGAAAGAAGAAAAAGGAGAGGAGAAAACAAACTAAAAACACAAATACTATGATCTAATGAACTATATATAAACAACAAGAAAGAAAAAACGAAGAAGAAGGGAAAGAAAACTTACCGATGAAGATGGTGGAGAATGGTGACACACAGTGGATAAAAGAGAAAATGAAAGAGAGAGAGAGAGAGAACAAAAATAAAAAGTGAAATGAAATGAAAAGAAAAGAAACCCTAAACTAAAAGAACTGCAAAGGGCATCCGAAATTTTAGGGTTTTGAAATTTTAAATTTTATAGTAACCGTGAGGTATCTCGACATAAGATTCTGGACTAAAAATTGACCTAGGTCACGTTTACTATGAATTTAATAGTAACCATGAGATAAAATGCAATTCGTTACTGGACCAAAATGATTCCTTGGTCACGATTACTATGAAAATCATAGTAACCGTGAGGTAACATGAATTTTGCCTCTATACTAAAAAGGGATGTAGCTCACGGTCATTATAAAAATCATAGTAATCGTGAGATACCCTAAGTTTTGCTTCTAGAATAAAGATGGGCATAGGTCACAGTTACTATAAAATTCATAGTAACCGTGAGATAAGGTGAGTTCTGCTTCTGGTCTAAACTGAATTAACCTCACGGCTACCAAGTAAAACCCAGTAACCATGACCTAACAGACTCTAATATGCAGAACTAAAACTGACCTATGTCACGGTTACTAAGAAAAACCTAGTAATTGTGAGGCACTAAAGTTTACCAAAAATTTTATTTTGCTTGCTCTCTTCCTAACTATTAAACAAAGTCTTCTTCTCCACTTTAATGATAGAAAACACCAACATTATGACTGAAACACACAATCCTTGACCCACTACCCTTAACAAGACTACTAAAAAGGAAAAAAAAAACACAAAACATTCTTAAAAGTAAGAGTTAGAAGTAGTTTTGGATTTATAAAGTCCACAGCTGTACTTTCAAATACCGTCAAGGGTCTTGAAGAGTGACAATCACTGAAGCACCCTCAAATGTTGACTTGAAATAGGGCTTTACGCGATGTCCATTTACCTTGAATTCTTTCTCATCTCTTGTGTGTTTAAGAGTCACCACCCCAAATTCATCTGCTCTCACAAGCACATAAGGCCCTTTCCACCTTGATTTCAATTTTTCCGAAAATAATCTCAGTCTGCTATCGTAAAGAAGTACTTTCATCTTGGGTGTAAATTCCTTCTTGGTTACTCTTTGATTATGCCACTTCTTTGTGTTGTCCTTGTACTTCCTCGCATGTTCATAAGCCCAAAATCTGAGCTCTTCTAACTCATTTAGATGCAAGGACCTGGACTTTCCTACACTCTCAAGGTTAAAATTTAAGAACTTAGTAGTTCAATAAGCCTTGTGCTCTAATTCCACCGGTAGGTGACAAGACTTGTCAAACACTAACCTAAAAGGTGACATTCCTATTGGTGTCTTAAAGGCTGTCCTATACGCCCACAAAGCTTCATCTAGCTTAAGGTACCAGTCCTTTCTAGACGTACTGACCATTTTCTTCAAGATGGCTTTTAGCTCCAGATTGGATACCTCATTTTGACCATTAGCTTGGGCATGATAGGGGGTAATGATTTTATGCCTCACTCCAAATTTTTTCAATAAGGCTTTGAATTGGTGGTTAAAGAAGTATTTCCCACCATTATAGATGATAGCTCTCAGGGCTCCATAACGGGTGAATATATTCTTCCTTAAGAATTCTAGGATAACTTTTACATCACAAGTCCTAGTGGCTATAGCTTCTACCCACTTACTCACATAATCTACTACCACTAGGATATATTTAAACCCATAAGAAACCGAAAAAGGTCCTATAAAATCTATCACTCACAAATTAAACAATTCTACCTTAAGTATATTGGTCAATGGCATTTCATCTCTCCTAGTTATATTTCCTACCCTTTGACATCGATCACAAGATTGAATAAACAATTTAACATCATTAAATAAAATGGGCCAATAAAATCTAGAAGAGAGAATTTTTGATATTGTTTTATTGGGTCCATGATGTCCACTAGCTTCTCCACTATGACAAGCTTATATAATCTCTGCTTGCTCTTCATTGGGGATACACCTTCTTAGCACTTGGTCAGTACAAAGGCGAAAAAGGTAAGGATCATCCCAAATGTAATGCTTTGCATCAACTTTCAATTTCTTTCTTTGTTGCCATGTGAAGTCCTTTGGCATATAACCACCTGCGAGAAAATTTGCAACATTAGTGAACCAAGGTATAGAAACTTCACAAACAAACAATGCACAAATATACTCATCAGGGAATAAGTCCAAAATCTCCTATTTTTCAATATGATCATGCTCCAATCTTGACAAATGATTTTCCACATGGATCTCTGCTCCCTTCTTGTTTTCGATCTCCAAATCAAAGTCTTATAAGAGGAGTACCCATCTTATTAATCTCGGCTTGGATTCCTTCTTAGCAAAGAGATGTCTTAATGCCATATGGTCAGACCACACCATAATTTTGGATCCAAGTAGATATGATTGAAACTTCTTAAAGGCAAATACAATGGTAAGAAGCTCTTTTTTAGTTGTGGTATAATTAACTTAAGCTCTTGTCAAAGTGTGGCTTGCATAATAAATTGTATAAAATACTTTCTCTTGCTTTTATCTGAGTACTGCTCCAACTATAAAATCATTTGCATCGTACATTAGCTCAAAGGGCAAATTCCAATCCGGAGATATGTCACCAGAGCTGAAATAAGCCTTTGCTTTAACAATTTAAAAGCCAATAAACATTCATCATTGAACTCAAAAAGAGCATCTTTCATTAGCAAATTAGATAAAGGCTTTGCAATTTTTGAAAAATCTTTTATGAACCTACTATAGAAACCTGCATGACCTAGAAAACTCCTAACTCCCTTGACACTGGTTGGTGGTGGGAGCTTCTCTATAACTTATACCTTGGCCTTGTCTACCTCAATCCCCTTTTCAAAAATTTTGTGCCCTAAAACTATACCTTCCCTCACCATAAAGTGGCATTTCTCCTAATTTAGTACTAAGTTAGTCTTTTTACACCTACCTAGCACTAAATCAAGATGCTCTAAACAACTTTCAAAATCTAGCCCATAAATGGTGAAGTCATCCATGAATACCTCCATATATGTTTCTATAAAGTCATGAAAAATTGCCATCATGCATCGCTGAAACATAGCCAACGTATTACACAGTCCAAAAGGCATCCTCCTATAGGCAAATGTGTCATAAGGGCAGGTAAAGGTTGTTTTCTCTTGGTCTTTAGGGGCTATGGGAATTTGTAAATATCCCAAATACCCATCTAAGAAACAATAAAACCTATTCCCCGCTAACCTTTCTAACATCTGGTCAATAAATGGCAATGGAAAATGATCTTTCCTAGTGGCATGGTTCAATCTCCTTTAATCTATGCACACCCTCCAACCCGTAACTATATGAGTTGGAATGAGTTCATCTAATTCATTTGTAACCACTGTCATTCTCCCCTTCTTAAGGATATATTGTACTAGGCTAATCCACTTACTATCAGAGATTGGATAGATTAAACTTGAATCAAGTAATTTGAGTACCTCTTTCTTAACAACCTCTTGCATAATTGGATTGAGCCTTCTTTGGGCTTGAGCTACCGGTTTGCAATCATCCTCCATAGGAATTTGGTGAGTGCAATAGCTTAGATTAATACCCTTTAAGTTTGCTGTCTCCCATCCTATCACCTCTTTGTGCTTTTTCAAGACATTGAGCAGCGTCTCCTTTTCAAAACCTGTAAAAAAAGAAGAGATAATTATTAGCTTTTTTCTTTCTCCAAAAATACATACTTTAAATGAGGAGGAAGGGGTTTAAGTTCAGATTTTAAATTCCCTTCTTGTAAAGTAGTTCTCTCTCACTTCAAACTCTCCTCTTTACAACCTTTTTCCACAACTGCTATCAATTTTCCTTCTACTTCATCCAACTTTTCACTCTCCAAAGAATGCATTAAGCTTAGATTCACTAGATCATTTAGCAACACTTTTTCTTGCATTTCCTTTACATATTCATCAATCTTGTCCATGAAATAGACCAACTCCTCCAGATCACTTGATGGATACTTCTGAGCCTTGTTCATGTCTACCACCAATTCTTCATTGTTGAATCGAAGAGTGACCTTTTCCCCATGGACATCAATTAGAGCCTTTGCGGTATTCAAGAATGGTTTTCCTATAATAAGTGGTACCTTCCTATCCTCTTCTATTTCCATGACCACGAAATCCATGGGGAAAATATATTTTCCCACTTTCACCAATAAATCCTCAATAACCCCTCTTGGCTTCCTCTTTAATCTATCCTCCAGTTGAAGTCTCATTCTTGTTTCCTTGAGATTGCCTAAATTGAGTTTCCTGCACATGGAATAAGACATTAAGTTAAGGCTGGCTCCTAAATAACACAAGGCATCCCAACAAAGGTCTCACCAAATTTCAAGGTAGAGTAAAGCTACCTGGATCCTCTAATTTTTTTGGAATCTTATTAATGATAATTGCACTATATTTTTCCATGAGTTGCACAGTTCCATACCCTTAAAATTTCTTTTTGTTAGAACACAGTTCCTTCATAAACTTAGCATAATTGGGCATGTGTGCTAGGGCTTCAGCAAAAGGCAAATTAATATGTAATTTCTTAAACATTTCTAAAAATCTAGCCAATTGCTCTTTTTTTTTTCTTTCCTAGATACAGTAGGAAATGGCAACCTATTAACATCAAGATCCTCTATGGTTGGGTTCACTATACTCTTTCCCTTGTCATTCTTTAGAGTATCCACATCTACCTCTACTCTAGAGTTAGAAATACTTACCTTTTGCATTAGTTCCTCCAAATCAGTTGATGAAGTTGGTGATTTACCTTTCTCTTCCTCTCGTACTACCTCCTTGCCACTTTTCACGGTGATTGCTTTGGCATCCTTATTGGGATTACGGTCCAAATTTGAAGAAAACATCTCTGGTTATCTATTTGACATTGAAGTTGCAAGTTGACCCAATTATGTCTCCAAATTTCTCATTGAAGCATCTTGGTTTTGGTTCCATTGCTCTTGAGATTTCCATCTTAATTCTTAACCCGTCATGAATTATTGATGACTATTCATAAAACTAGCAAACTTGTCTTCTAAATTAGGCTTCTTTTCTTGAACTAGTGGCCTTGGTTGGAATCTCGATGGATGGTATGGTTGAGGTTGGGGCTGATTAGAGTTTTTCCCTTGATGGTGGTTAAGTGGATTGTGGTTGGTGAGGTTGAGTATGATTATGTTAGGCATTTGAGTTGTAAGGGGCTCATGCTTGTGGTTGAGAAGATGAAGCTTGTTAATTTCCATCCTTCCAAGAGAAGTTAGGGTGATTTTTCCATCTCGGGTTGTATGAATTTCTATAAGGATCATTCCTTCTAAAATCTTCCAATGCATTCACATATTCTGCCTTCTTGGACTCCTTGTCCACTTTCACACTGTCCACTCAATTAATTTACTGCAGCCACATTTTGAACTTTTAAGTAGCTTAACTCTTTCCTTACCAATTCTAATTGGGCTTTTAACAATGCCACTTCATCTATATTGTGTAACCCTTGCCTTATGGGGACTGATCTAGGGGCAGTCCACTGAGATTCATTTGCCACCATCTCATCCAACAACTTAAAAACATCCTCAGGTAATTTGTTTAAGAAAGATCTTACCAATGATGCATCCAATAAGGAACTTGTTTGAGGTGTAACTCCAGCATAAAAGATGGTCATCGGTTGGTACATAACTATCTCATGAGGTAGATAGCTTCTCAATAATCTCCTGAACCTCTCATAGGCTTCGTGAAAGGGTTCCTCATTCATTTGATGGAAACTCATGATGCTATTTTGGATGCTTGCATTCTTTGTTGGAGGGAAAAATCTCATTAGAAAATTCTCTTGCATTTGATCCCATGACTATATTGACTAGCATGGTAGCATTTGTAGCCAGTCCCTTGCTTTACCAATCAAAGTGAATGGAAATAGCTTCAATCTTACTGTATCCATACTAACACCCAAAATTTGGACTATGTCACTAACTTCCAAAAATATGTCAATATGTTGAGCTAGCTTCTACTTCTGAACTAGAAAATTGATTCCTTCATACCATAGTAATGGTGGCTGCCTTGAGCTCAAACTATACCCCTCTCAAAATACAATTTTTCGATGATCTTCGTTCCACCTTGGTACAGTGTAGTCTCTTATGGTCCTTTGCCTAGTCATTTCTTCTCTCCATGACCCTAGCATCTCTTCATGTGCCCTTGGCACTTGTTCATTCTTGGGAGAAAAATCATCAAGAGCAGGATCATGCTCCGTCTCATTGTCTCTATTGGCTCTCCTTCTTTGATGTAGGGTCTGTTAGTGTAAGCCATAGCCCCAATACATTGTTATAAAACACTTAAGTTAATAAATGAGGCATTTGTTTTGTCTATTATATTCCTGTGCATACCAATTGATAGAACTATCAAAGAATATTGTTTTAGTTTAAGTTATCATGTGTGAGGCACATGCTTGTAAGACCTTGAAATAATAGAGACTTCATTCTAAATATCCCTAATTAGTCATTGTTATAGGAATAACAAATGAATTAAGACTAGTATGCTCTCTCTGATAAGATGAGTTCTGTCTTACGGATCATAAGGACAAGAGTGTCAATCAGAGATCCTAGATACATGTCTAGAACATGGTATCCGGATTCGATCTATTCATGAGAACACTATATGGTATAAGTCATAAGTGTTTCTCATGTGCAAGTTTTGCATCGGAGTTCTTAGACCTAAAATCTCTATAAAACTCTTTATGAATTACTGTGTACTTTGACATATACCTAACGTACTCATAACAGGGTGACAAGTATGGGTTTGTTTGGGTATGTAGTAATTCATGTTAGATAGCATGAGAGAAGTGAAGGGATTACCCCTCTCGATAAGAGAGAAAATATCATCGGCCACTTGATCAGTGAACTGAGAAGTGTATGGCCATACCGAGATGAAATAATGAGAAATCATTATTTATCTGAGAGTTCAGTGTCAATGGAATATCAAGAAAGGAATTAGTATATATAAGGATGACTAGTTCCATGCCATATATTAATTATGATATTTATGGGTAAGGGACTATGCAAAATTGCATTAGGTCACTAAATGTCATTTGCATTTTCATTTAATTTGGAATGCTATAATATATTGCTAGAGAATATATATAGCCTTTGAATTAATTTATTAATTCATTGCCAATAATAAATGGACCTATAGGATCGTACACAAAGTATTAGGCTTAAAATATTTAAATAATGTATTGGCATTAATTTGGACTTTTATTTAAAGTCAAATTAATGTATGTAATGGGTATTAAAATTTCTTAATGGACCTTGGTCTATGAGAGAGAAATTCAGCCCACAAGGTTTAATTTCAATTAATTAATTATCTTGGATTAATTAATGTAATTGAGTATTAAATCCTAAATAGTATTTAAATCAAAATAAAACACTTAAGAGGGAGATAATGTGATCGAAAATTCAAGGAAAAACCCTAGTAAATTTTAGCAACTATTAATCCCTAATGAAGTGGTTGATTTTTGATTAAATGACTAATGCCATTTGATTTTGAAACCTAAGAGAATTTGAATCAATTTAAATCATTTAATTGGGAAGTGTTGGAGGCTAAAAAATATTCATTATTCCAAGGGGATTTTAGCATTCACATCTTTCCTAAATTAATGATATAAATTGATTAATTCTTTTGACCTAAGGTGACAATTTTCTCTCTATTGCCGCCATTCTCAAGAGAAAAAATTCTTTCTTCATCTCTTGTGTTCTTGGGCAGCAATAGCAATCTGAAAGAAGAACAAGATCAGATCTTGTGGCTTCAAAGCAATCCCATTACCAAATACTAAAAGATTAGAGCTAGGACTCTTGTTTTAAGCCATCCTTGCTAGTGTGTGTGTGAGCATAGAGAGGAGTGGCATAAAGGCAGCTATTTTGGCATTGGTGATAAAGATCTTAGGCATATAAGTCCATCTTATTTGCTGGTTATCATCAAAATCAAGTTTTGAAGTGCATCTAAGGTTGTAAGTTTTTCAAAACCTTAAAATTTCATGATTCGATTCTTTGTTGCATATTGCGTGGCATGTATGATCTAAATTTTTAATTTTTCCACTGTGTGATCATCATGTATATGCCATGTAATATCCCTTCAGTGGTATCAGAGCCTAACCATGCTTATTTTAGTGCCTTATATGCATTAAATATTGATTCAAAAATCGTTATTGCATAAAACCACAATGCTGAAATTTTCTGTTTTGAGTTTTTTGCATTGTTTTATTGTAGAAACGATTTTAAATGATTAGTTATGTATTATAATTATTATGAAATGTTAATATATTGTCCTAAGATGTTCTTAGAGATTTTCATGGTCAATTTTAATTATACATACCTGATCGTACATGTTAATTTTGAAACTTGGTGCTAGTTTGCAAGATATATGTTTGTTTAACAACTAGTTTTCAAAATTAAAAACATGTTTGGCATGTTCATAAGTGATTTTTAGAGATTAATAACAGGTATGGACATATTTTAAAAATGGTTTTAATTCTGGTCCTTGACAATTTAATTGATTAATTTTAAAATCACTTAAAACTATGACTAGTTTATGTTTGTTGCATGTTTAATCAACATTGTTTGTTATGTTTTGATTAAAATGGCAAAAACACATTTAGATCAGATCTAAACAGAACCTTAAATCAATGTTTATGACCTTATTTAATTTATTAAATAGCTCATAAAATCGTTTTAGGTGTTTGTGTATTGTTTGTGGCATTATATGAGCATTAAACAACTAGTTTCATTGTTGTTTGTTTGTTTTAGTATATATGCCGTGTATGACATATGTTCTTCATGAATTTTTATATTTAATTCATATTGGTTCATATTATATGTATTTTAATATTTATGGGTTGTATGACATAATATTAAAAATGGCAAAATTGGAAATTATACTAGAGTTGATTTATAGCACAAATCTAACTAGTTTGTGTTTTGGGCTTTTAAGAGAACTTATTCAATAAGTGGATTTAGTCCATGGGGCTTCGGCCCAGGCCCATCATGGGGTCTTCTCTTAAAATTTCAAGTACACAATTTCCATTAATGGGCTTGGCTAAAATAATTAAAATTAGACTTTATTTTATCCATGAATGTTATGTATATTTATTTTCTTATTTTGCGTGATGAATGGATATGCATGGTGCATTCATGGGCCCTGGGTTTTTTTAATTAAATATGGCCCACATGCCATTATGTATTATTGTAAAATTTTCATTTATTTCTTAGTATAGAATTTATTGAAGACTTTGTAAATCAAGACGAAGCCCATTGGAGTGGAGAAGCCCAAGTCAAAGATTCTTATGTAATAATATAGAATCTTAGTTGTAGGGTTTTGGGCCCATGTTTGTCACATTTTACTTTATGCAATTATATAAATATGCATGCTATGAATGGATGACAAAGCATATGCCATGTAAGCCGTAATAAAATGAATCCCTAAAATAGTAAGTCATAAAGTTACCTTCCTAATTCAAAACATGTCAGGGCATCGATCATCGGTCACATAGACTAGGAGTCCTAAATGCACCCGATTATCTTTGTGAGGCATGGGTTGTGGATTTAGGTTGGAATTAACATGGAAAAGGATGCCCGGACCTAGGCAACTAATAAATGGGTTTGTGTTATAACATCTTAAGCTGTTAGCCCATTTGATCTAAGAGTCATGTACGAGACATGATTGGAGTTTTTGTACCTAAGTAGCTTAACTTATTAGGTGTACAAGCTCAACTTGACTAATAAGTTGTTGTGACAAGTGGATCTTGGCCCACATTAAATCACTAATGCGAATTATTTAAAGGGATATTAATTCTGTTTGTGGGATTATAATAAGACCTCATTTAATCTTACTAAGTTTTATTATTGTAGATTGAAAAATGGCATCTTCAAACAACAAATTTTCATTGTGATCAATCCTAGAAAAGGATAAACTAAATGGCACCAATTTCATAGACCGGTCTCGAAACTTGAGGATTGTTCTCAAGCAAGAGAAGAAGTCATATGTTTTGGATGCACCCTTGCCCGAGGAACCTACTAGGAATGCCTCTGTAGTTCAAAAGGAAACTTTTGAGACTAAGAAGAGTGACTCTAATGATGTGACCTATCTAATGCTGGCCATTATGGTGCCCGATTTGCAAAAGCAATTCATGGACACACTAAATTGGAGTTATCAAAAGGTAAAGTGAACTCCGATAAGTAGAGCACAAAAGGAAGGGGAGAGAGAAATGTGCAGTGAAGAAGACCATCCATAGTAATCTGGGGTGATAAGAGAGAAAAAAAGGGTAAGATGGTAGCAGCATATAAGGGTAAGGTTTTAGGTAGGGGTGTGCAAAATACGAATCGATAGATCCAACTAACTTGACCTGAATCGACGTATTCGAGTAAGGTTGATCGGGTTTATCAGTTTGGTTCGGGGTTGGGGATTTTGGATTTTTTAGGTTTTGGTCGGGTTGAAACCACTCCAAAACCGATCTGAAATGCCACCTAAATAACATTACTATATAAGCCAAAAAAACCTAATTTATTCACTTCCATCATTTCTTTAGACCGAAATCCCAAATTTCTAATTTTTCTTTTAAAGTCATCTACTCCCTCGCCGTCATTGGCAAACGGTGATTTTAATCTCCCTCTCACCTCCTTCAAACCAGACTGTGGCACATCATCTTGATCCTCCCTCTTTCACTACAGCAGTTGCCTATATCCTTAAAGGAAGTAAGTGAAATCAACTTGTATTTTGATTTTTGTTTCTATTAATCTTCTTCACATTTCTTTGACTTTGGTGATCTATGGATTATTACAATGAATTGATGGTGATGTTGAAATCTATGAACGAGACATGTTGAAGCTCTATGTGGATGTTTTACTTTCATTGTTTCTAGTCTTTTCTATTTCTTTTTTTATTTTAGTCATCTGTATTCTGGAGTTTTACCAACAATACTTTGCTTATTTCTTACTTTAAAACTATATGTGAACAAGACATGTTGAAATTGTATGTGGATGCTGTGTTCATGTCACTTGCCTATAGATTTGGCTTTGGTTTGGTTACTATAGGGTCATTTATGAAACTATCAAAAGAGAGAAGATAACGTGTTCTTAAGATGGGTTTTGTCATTCTCTCTTAGTTCTGTCTCTAATAATGATTTTGCTCTTTCAAATTTTTCTTTTGGCACAAATTCACCTTCTCCTTTTGATTTTCTTGGAGATCCTATTTTACTTTTCCTATTCTTTGAGTTCAACTTGCATATCCACCGTAACAATTTATTTCCCTTTCTGGATAATATATAATCATCTACCAACTATATATCTGCTACTTCTTAAATTAGGATATAATTTGAGATTTCTGATAACCCAATTGTACTCATCACTATTTTGTATATATATATAGCAAAAACTAGCATGGATAAAAAATAGAGAAGAAATTATGCAGATTAATACTCATCTTTTAAGCTGAACTTTATTATGTGCACTGTTAGCTTCCATTGAATTTGAAAATAGTTTAATGATATATGTCTCTATTTTTCGCATGAGAAAAAAATAGTTTAATGAGATGTGTTTGGCATAAGTGGCTTCTTACAATTAGTTTATTCATTTTACTAACTTCTACATAAAGCTAATTTTGTGCATCTTAAAAAAATAAATAAAAACAACTAGTAGTCATTTCATTTCTTAGAAAGCTATTGAATTGAGTCTAGAAGAGTGATTTTGTGGCCGAAAATATCTCATAATCTTTAGTTGTTCAAATGTTGGTTAATGCATCTTTTGCAAGTTTGTAACTAAGCCACCAACTATTAATAGACTACGAAAACTGTGCTTTACAAAGTCTAGGGTTAACCTTTATTTAGATAGTTTGCTCTCTAAATTAGTTTAAGGGGATTCACTCTTTTATGTTTTAACTTTATTGAATTTGCATATAATATGTGCAACAACCAAGTTTTTAATTATAATTAAATAAGAATATTCTTTTATTAATTAATGATCACAAATAATGAAATTTTTGATAAAATTGAATGGGGGAAAGGAATGGGAAACTAGGAATTGCTTAAATATGATTAGACAAAGTTAAATTATAATGATAGATGGATGTGAATATGATGTGCATGTAAAAGTATCTATTTATAACTTATAATTATCTTGGAATGAAATTTGACTATTATTCATAACCAAGTTTTACACACTCCCTATGATGACCCCATCGTTAGCTTTTGTTTGAAATTTTGTTTGCCTTTTGAAACCATGCCAAATTAAATTTCATTCACCTACTTTCTTTAATTCTTACTTGCTTAGTCTCAGGAAAGAGTGATCGATTGCATATATATTTTATCAGTTACTTTTCTAATGAATGCTCCTACATGGAAAATATGGTTTCTTATGGATAAATATAAATTACTTCATCTATTCTAAAAATAAATAAAAGAAATACTTATTTTCTGATGTCTTTATAGTATCTTCTCAAAAATTGTTCATTGATAATTGAGTATGCATGGCAAATGATTCTCAGCTTTGGTGTATCTCAAATAGTGCAATGGCATTTGAAAAATTCATAATCATCATTCTTTTGTTTAATTTTCTTTTTATATTTATTTCTATTCATGTTAGCTGAGCAGATGGACCATTATATTATATTAGTGCTTATTTTATCCTTAAATCAAATCCTGATTTTGAATTAAATTTTTCTTTGACTAATTTTATAGATGTCTCAATCGAATGAAATTGATTTAGATGAAGACATTGCCTCAGCATAACCATTTTAGGTGCCTGTCATGCATGAGCAGATGATTTAGACATATAATGATGCCACCAATACGCCTGATGAATCAAGGACTCCTACAGTAGCCTCCAAGAAAAGAAGGCACCCATAAAAAGATCTATTGTGTGGGAACATTTCATACAAATTTATAATGTACAAGGCTTCAGAAAAGGCAAGTGTATTCATTATGCCAAAGAATTTTATTGTGATATAAAAAAGCATGGTACTACTACACTTAAGAATCACATGAATAATGGTAAAATGCATCCTTATAGTGTAGAAATAAGATAAACACAACTATCTTTGCAACCAACATCAAATGTTGATGGTACATCTAGCTCTACTGGAACATTAACTAATTGGAAATTTGATCAAAAGTATAGTAGAAAGTGTCTTGCCTTGATGATTATACTTGATGAACTTCCTTTTAGTTTTATTGAAGGAGAAGGATTTAGAAAGTTTGGTGCTAGTTTATGTCCTTGGTTTAAAGTTCCTTCTAGATTGATAGTGACACGTGATATTAATCAATTGTTTAATGAGGAGAAAAAACAATGAGAGCATTTATTAAAGAGCATGCTCAATCTGCTTGCGTAACTACCGATACGTGGTCCTCCATATAAAAAATCAATTACATGTGTGTGACTATCCATTTTATCAATAATGATTGGAAGTTACAAATGAAAATTGTGAATTTTTATCCAATCGGTAGTCATAGGGGTGAGATTCTTACTCTAGATTTAGAGAAATATTTCAAGGAGTGGGAAATTTATGACAAAGTGTTTTGTATTACAGCTGATAATACAAGAACAAATGATAAGATGATTGCAACTTAAAAAAATAAGTTTGTAGCAAAAGGGATGGCTTTTTTAGAAATACCTTCATGTGAGATGTATTGCTCACATATTTGAACTTGTTGTGTAGGAAGGTTTGAAAGATGTTGACATGGCTATTAAACGGGTTAGGAATGCTTGTAAATTTGTTAGATTATCCCCTACTAGATTAAAGAAATTTAAAGAATGTTGCATTGTTGAGAGAGTTAAGTGGTCAACGTCATTATGTTTAGATTTGGTAACTAGATGGAATTTCACTTTTTTGATGTTAAACACAACACTCAAATATGAAAAGGTGCTTGATGTTTTTAAAAGTATTGATCCATACTATAAAATTGAATTGGATGGTTTAATGCTTGCTAAATTGAACTTGAGTGGTTTGCCTGGTTAGGTTGATTGGTGGGTGGTAGAAAGAATTACAAATATGTTGAAACAAATTTATGTAGCTACCCTGTATATTTTTAGTTTGTTTTATATTACATCTAACACATACTGGATTGAAATTAGCGACTTGTATGCTAAGTTATGTGATTGAAAATCAAGAACTAATGCTGAGTTGATGTAAATGGGAATCAAAATGCAAATTAAATTTGACAAATATTTGGGAGATTATGACAAAGTGAATAAAATCATTTACATGGCTTCTGTCTTCGATCCTAGGGAAAATTTTGAATATATAGAGGATATTTTTGTTACCAGTTATGGTGATAAAAGGGAAAGTATTTATTTGAACATGTAAAAATTGCAATGCATGAGTTATTCGATGAATAAAAGAAAAAGCTATAGCCTAAAAGTACTTAAGGAGTTTAAAGTCGGCCAAGCTCAACTTTCTCCAGATTCGATGTTGGGAAAAGAGGAATTTTAAAATAAAGAATTAAGCATGCAAGAGTTAAAAGTGGTGTTGCAGGAGATAAAAAAATTGAATTGGCGTTGTACTTGAATGAGGCATTGTATGGTGATGATAAGGGGGAATTTGACTTGTTGAAATGGTGAAAGTTTAATTTAGAGCGGTTTCCTATCCTTTCTTACATGGCTAAAGATATCCTGGTAGTCCCAATTTCTATAGTAGCTTTAGAGTTGGCATTTAGCGTGGTGGGAGAGTGCTCGATCCATTTAGGAGTTCATTAAGTCCTAAGATTGTGAAAATTTTAATATACACATGGGATTGGCTTCGAGGATGTAATGAACACATCAAGATTGAAGAAGATTTAGATGTCATTGAAAAACTTGAGGATGGTATGTATTTTATACTTTTTTTGCTTAATATTTTATATTACTGTAATTTTTTTTATTTTATAACTGTTTAATTGTTTATTCAATTTATAGAGTTGGAGAAATTTAATCAAAGTGGAGTTTAAGCCAATCAAGATACATCATCAAGTGTAAATCAAGGGAAACCATCAAATTTGGATAGTATAACTTTAGATGAATGAATATGGTAAATTTAATTTAAGTCATTTTAAATTTTATTTATTTTGGTATTTGTTCTTAATTTATAATTAATTATCTCTCAATATTTATAAATTAGGTGGTCATAAAGAAATAAAAGAGCAAAGATGATGGTATATTAACATTTTTAATACATATTTATTATTGTTGAATGTTTAATTTTGGATATTTAATTTGATTTTTGATGTTTATTGTAGATGTTTATTTTAATTATTATTCTTAGTATTTAATTATTATGTAAAATATGTTTTTTGTAATTTTTAAATTTTTATTTTATTGTATTTTTAAATTTTTTTTATGGTGACTAGTATTGATTTGTATTTCAATTTAATTTTAAGTTAAAAAATAAATAATACTAAATTCGGGTTGATCAGGTTAAAAGGGTTGGGGCCCGAAAATTGTCGGGTTAATTAGGTAAGGGCCCAATAGTTATATAGGGTCGAATCGGATGAGAGAAATGCTTAAATTTTTGGTATGGGGTTAGTAAGGTTCAAGTCGAGTTGACTTGAATCTGACCGATGCACACCCCTAGTTTTAAGGATTTAGGAAAAATGAAACTAGCCAGCACTATTTTTTATCCCGCTTTAAAATTTGAGGGAAGTAGCTATAACATGCCTTGGAAAATTGGCAACGGCATTTTTTCAATCTAATTTTATGAGAGCCATGTTATTGCAATTTAGTTAATTTATTATATAATTTACAATAATATATCATAACTGATATTATTTTATGTAAATAGAACATTTAGTTCAATTTAGTTAATTTAAGTAACAACAATTTAGTTCATCTAATTTTTGCTAATAAAATATGAACTAATTAAATTTATTAAAATAAATGGTCTAACTAAATGTAAATAAAATTTAAATATTAAAAAATAAAATCACATAAAAATAGTTAGAACACATAGAAAGAAAGAGAGTTTTACTATAGAGGGACTAGTAAAGTTTGTAAATTGGCAACAATAATGTTCATGCTAATTTAGCGACAACAATGTTCTCGCTAATGTTCACTTAATTGTATGAAATAAGGTTTGTAAATTGGCAACAACATTGTTGTCGCTAAATTGGCGACAACAATGTTCACACTAATTTGGCAAGAACAATGTTCTCATTGATGTTCACTTAATTATATCAAATAAGTTTTGTAAATTGGAAACAACAATGTTCACGCTAATTTAACGACAATAATATTCTCGCTAATGTTCACCTAGTTGTATGAAATAAGGTTTGTAAATTGGCAACAAGATTGTTGTCATTAAATTGGAAATAACAGTGTTCATGTTAATTTAGTGACAACAATGTTCTCGCTACTATTCATAGGTATGTGAATTGGCGACATCATTGTTGTCGCTAAATTGGTGAAAGCAATTTTCATGCTAATTTAGCGACAAAATTGTTCTCGTAAATGTTCACCTAGTTGGATGAAATAAGGTTTGTGATGTTGTTGCTAAATTGAGAACATGGCTACAACAGTTTTCATGCTAATTTAGCCATAACATTGTTCTTGCTAATGTTCATATCAAATAAAGTTTGTGTCATTATTGTTGCTAAATTAGCGACAATATTATTCTCGCTAAATTAGCGACAACAATTTTCACTCTAATTTAGCGATAATCCCGTTCTCACTAATGTTCACTTAGTTCTACGAAATAAGGTGTGTAAATTGATGACAACTTTAGTTCTCACAAATTAGCGAAGATATGTGTTATTGCTAAATTAGCAATCACTATAGTCACCACTAAATTTGCTTTAGTCCTTGCAGTTGTTAGCTCTAAAAATTTGCACCCAATTTTAGCAACAACAATATTTTATTCTCACTAAATTATCATAATATTTGTTTTCCCACTAACTCTTTCAATATTTGCGACAAACATCATTTTTTGTCTCAATATTATCGCTATATGGTGCATTTATCAACGGATTTCATTTTTCTCACTAATTTTCATCGCCATTCTGTATTTTTTAATAGTTCGACTCAAGGCATCTGCTACTACATTTGTTTTTCCTAGATGATAATCAACTATGCAATCATAATCTTTGAATAATTCCAACCACTTATGCTATCTCAAATTAAGGCATCTTTTTGTAAGTAGATACTTACGACTTTTATGATCTATATAGATTCTACATCTCTCTCCATATAAATAATGGTGCTATATTCTTAAAGAAAATACCACTACTGCTAATTCCAAATCATAAGTAAGGTAATTTTATTCATGAGGCTTTAACTACTTTGATACATAGGCCACTACATTGCCATTCTAAATAGGCCATATATCAACACACATCCCAATCGATTCCTAGAGGTATCACTGTACATAGAATACTCTTTACCCGATGTTGGCCATGTAAAGATTGGAGTTTTTGTTAACTTCTTCTTCAACTGTTCAAAGCTTGCCTGGCATATTTATGTCCACTCAAATTTGATACCTTTTCGAAGCAATCTAGTAAGTAGAGAGACAATAACTAAAAATACTTTCACAAATCGATGATAGTAACCTGCCAGACCTAGGAAACTCCTCACTTTCTATACATTTCGAGGTGGCTTCTAGATAACAATGGCCTTAACCTTTTAGGATCAACCCAGATATCTTCTGACAATACATAGAGCCAAAAATCACATATACTCAACTTGGCATATAACTAGTTTTCCTGCAAGGTTTGCAGCATAATTCTCAGATGTTCTGTATGTTCAGCTTCATTTTGATATTAGACCAGTATATCATCAATAAATACTACTATAAACTAGTATAAATAGGGTTTAAATACCCTATTCATCAAATCCATAAAAGTTATTGGTGCATTCGTCAACCTGAAAGAAGTGATAAAAAATTCATCATGGCCATACCGAGTTCTAAAGCCAATCTTTGAGTTATCTACATCTTTTACTCGAAGTTGATAATACCCCAATCATTGATCAATTTTCAAAAATACACCGGCATCTTTTAACTGGTCAAATAAATCTTCAATTAGAGGCAAAGGATATTTATTTTTCATCGTTACCTTATTAAGCTATTTATAGTTTATACACATCCTCAATGTGTCATCTTTCTTTTTGGAAAACAGCACTAGCGTGCCCTAAGGTGACACACTAGGTCTAATGAAGCCCTTATCTAGTAATTCCTATAATTGGGCTTTTAGTTCTTTTAATTCTAAAGGTGCCACTCTATACAGTGCCCTAGAAATAGGAGTCACTCCAAGCAAAACAATTATAGATAGCTCCACCTCTCTTTGAAATGGGAGACTCGGTAACTTCTCTAGAAATACATCAAAAAACTCATTAACTATAGCACCCCCTATATAGTTACCCTATTATTCTCATAAATTAAATCATATTAATCATGCTTATACAAAATGTTCGCTTAACCATCATATTACCATTAATCATGTTATACTATTTCACAAACCTATGTGCGTGCTACAAGTTTATTCATGGTTTTCATTTCATACTTAGTATCATACATACTGTACTATATAAAACTACTTTATGTATCACATGCACACATAATCTTTCTTAGCTTTACTACTAGTGAATTACAATGCTTAGCATATGTTAGATACATTTTTATAAGATAACTTGCCATAATACAAAACTTATGATAATAGTAATACAAAAACATCCTACATCAAGATTTAACAGTCGGTAGTTGGCCCTTCCTGGTTCAAAGATCGTCCCTCAACAAAAGTCTTGATAACTGAACCTACACGAATAAATAACCCGTGCTAAGCTATAAAGTTTAGTGGGCAAAATCTAAAGATGGATGACCACTCACAGCGGTCATCAAAATACACATACAATATATATATATATATATATATATATTTTTTTTTTTTTTTTCATAATTCATATAGGTGGCAATTTCCCATGTGAACATATTCAAATGAAGCACAATTTCTATGGACAGACCAACAATATGATCCACAGTAATGATTTTTAGTAAGATAAACTTTAACTGATTAATTAAATCATTACTATAAATAAAGTTTAGCCTGCCTTAGTTCTATCAGTGGATAACGGGAACTATCGATACACTTCTGTATCAAAATGGGGTATATCTGAAGATATCAGATCTATAGACCCAAACAGGGCCAAATTATTCTTTAGACTGGTCAAACAGACCCAAACGGGGTTTCCTAACAACCCAAATGGCGCTGTTCATGATCCAAATGGAATCAAACATACTTTAGATCCAATTGGGCCAAACTATGGCAATTGTAATTTTCCCTATAGGCGCCTATCTATCCACATCTGAACTCTATTACATGCAATAATATGTTCATGTTCAATTCACACATCAAGACTGTATTCATAGTATACCATATGTACATAGTCTTGTAAGACTATAAGTTCTCTAGTATATAGATAGATATATGCACATTTCATATAACAAGTTATACATCTAGCTCATACTATCCTTGTGACTATAAAATTTGCATAATGGCATATAGGCATGACATATAATCATCACAACATATACTTGAACATGTTCTCATTAAGCATCTCACATGTTCATAGTCATGCTAAACATTTTCTATCTCATAGGGCAATTACATGCTCATACACTCATATACATAATCATAAATGTACATACTTGTAGGTACATTCGCATATAGTAAGCTTATTCTTATAAGCATGTTTATCAATATGTGTACCATTATCATTATTCAAATCATATGCTATAAATATATTGATATGTTTCCATATGGGCATATACATATGACATGGTCATACTATTATATTCCCTACTTAATAGCATAGGTACATGTCAAAATATGCACTTTCGCATCATAGGATTACATATGTATACATAAATTTTGCATATGACACTCATGTACAAATCTAATTACATATATATGTTAGATATTTTCATCACTAATCTTTACTTATATACACATATGAATGTATATGTATGCATATGATCCTTTATTGCTAGTCATATTTCATTCCCTATCCAATTCATTTTGCAATCACATAAACACCTATTTAACTCAATTAATTAAAAGTCATAACATAAAGTATAGTAAAAATCTGTACAGGGCAGAATTCTGGACTCAAATTTTGAGCCACATGTGAAATTGAAGATGCCATTTTTAGTCTAAATGATATTTTACAATCTAATTCCCCAATGTGTCTAGTTTCCAGAGCATCAAAATTCACCTTAATATCTGACCTATAGCTCGAGATATTTGAAAAATACTATAGGCTATTCATAGAACCGAAACAGTGTGTGCTGTCACTTAGAAAAATTCATAACATAAAATTAAGAGGGATTTAGACCAACATTTTGTCATCAAAGTTACACTTTCATGCCTTTAGTTTAACCAAAAGTTTACTTTGTAGCATTTTAATATCTCTACCAAAAGTTAGGGCCAAATAACTAAGGTATGTTCCCTAACAGTACATTCAGTCTCTACGAATTTTCAAGTCAATATTTGACATGCTTGTATACATTTTTAGGTCACACTTCCTTCATATCAAATGTGACCTTGGGAGTCTATTTTGCATAGAAGTTAACTTTACATAATTCTGATCATTTTACACAAAGTTTCACAAGCTGTTCTAGAGCCTATTTTTACAGTTCATGTGATTTTTCATTAAATCATAGAAAATGGTTAGAGGGAGAATCAAGGCCTAGTTCCTTCTACAATTCTATAGGTTTATGTCTCATTTAATTATAGAATTTTGAATTGATACATTTTTAGGTCTCTAACTCAAATTATACTAAAATTATCATACCTTAGCTGATTATCTCTCCTTGACCTAGTCCTTTGCCACTTCTTTCCCTTTTCTCCTTCCACTTTCCTCTTCTCCTTCACAAGCATCATCATTATCAATTTTAAACTTCCAGCACTCAAAAATAACTATCCCAACTGATTGTAAAAGAAGGAGAAGAAGAAGATGACATTTGCTAAACCAATTACCTTAATTTTAATGACCAAACCTTGATTAATTCTCACACATGCAAGGATTCTCTTCAAGGATTGCTTAAGGTATTTAGAATGGAGAGAGAGAGAGATAAAGTTTGAGTTTCCTCTAAGAAATCCGGCCCCTAACTCCTTTAATTTGACTTATATAATGTCAAGGGAAATATCGCTTTTGGTCCCTAAACCTTTTTGCATGTCACATTTTAACCTAGCCAATTTTTGCATATTATACATTTGACCCCACCTTTCTTCTTTTTCATACATTGGCCTATCCATTAAATCTTGCTTTTAAATTAACCTCTCAAGTTATGCTTTTATTCACATTTAACCCTTAAATTTTTGAAATTACAAATTTACCCTAAAACAATACTTTTTACTTCAATTACACCCTCAATTAATATTAAACCATATTATTGAATTTTATTTTTATGCAATTAACATATCAATATGATAATTTACCCCCTTAACTCATGCTTATATGAAATTCCCATATAATTAAATCTTAATCAAATAAAAATCCCATTCAAAAATATGCAAATTAAATTAGGGTCATGTTAGAGGCCTTACATTAACTATCGATATATCCTAAAGATTTATCATCTCTCTCTTGGAATCAAGTACACCCCTTCCAAAGAAAACATCTAGCTTTTATAGCCAATATAACATTAGATTGGGGTTTAGATCTAATACCTTACACAATTATTTCTTTTCCCTCAGCATTTTTTTAGTATCTTAGTCTTGGCTCCATAATTCAGTACTGTTTGATGTTTAGTTAACTAGTCCATGCCTGATATTGCATCAAATTCTCAAAAAAGGTAGCTCAATTAAATTACCTGGAAATTATTTCCCTTGTATCATAATAGGGTAATTCCTACAAACTCTGTTTATACATACACTATAGCCCAAATGATTAGTCACACATTGTCAAAATTTAATTGATCTACAGCAGACACATTTTTACACAAGTCCTAATTACATATATAAGAATGAGAGGAACTTGAGTCAATAAGCACATATACATCAGTGTCGAAGAGAAAAAAAGCACTAGCTATGGCTTCTAGAGCATTTACATCTTCACGGGCCTTTATAGCATAAGCTGGGACGGGTGGTGTTGGTGAAAAAGGGCAATTAACAACTTTGGAGACATTTCTAGACTATACTCTAGATTGACTAGATCTACTTTTACCTCTTTCACATCCACTACTTATCGAAGGTACATTGGAAGCTCCCCTATTACTTTGCTGTAAAGACCCCTACTTTTGTCTTAATAGATAATTAGCCATAAAATGATTAGTACTACTACACTTAAAGCAAGTACTTATTAAAATTTTATAGGTGCCCCCAATGTCTCCTGTAACAATAAGTGCATTCTAGTGGTTATCCTCTTTCTTTATCTGTTGATAGCTCTTTACCTGACCTGCTTATGGTAAATGCTCGTTATTGTCTACTTTTAGGAATAGGGTAGTTAACAGATTCTGATGGTTAATCTCCATGTGTTGTAAGGTCCCAAAACATACCTTAATAGGATTAGCATATAGTGAGGAGAGAGATTAAAAAAGGTTTTGGTGTAAAAGAATTGTAAATTATGCAATCAGGATGTAATCTGTATTAATGCAAAAGTGAAAGGCAAAAGGGTAAATTAAAATTTGAAGGGCATATGTATGTATTAAAAAGATGTGAAATAAGGATTTGATTGAAATTCCAATTATAAAACATGTGTCAAATTTAGGAAGTTAAAAGAAAAGAAGGGTGTGAGTGCAAATTTGGGTTGGTCAAATGATAAACCAATGAGAAAAAGGACACATAGATTGCTCTAGAAACTGGTAGGGACTTGAAGAATTATGGAGATTTTGGTATAAAAAGGTGGAAGTGGCCGGCCATTTTAGGAAAAAGATCCATTTGAGCTATTCTTCTCCCTAAACAACCCTTAACTAACCCCTAAACTTAAGTATAGTTTGGTAAAGAAAGAGCATTTAATGGATAGATAATCAAAGTTAACAACTTCTTCTTTACCTCTTCTATTTGTTTTATATGATAAAAATTAAGTTTAAAGAGTTTAAATGGATGTTTATATGTGATTTATTCTATAAAGAAAGAAGAATAAGAAATAGCAAAGAAAAGAGGTAGAGCGAGATTGAAAAAGGTGGTTGGAGCGTCAATAAGGTATGGGAGTTTATGTTCTTGTTCTATATGTATATATTTTAAACAAAGTTTTATATGTATTGTAGATGATCTATAATTGATGTTTGAGTGAATAAATAATTTTATAGTGCATGGAAGAGATGATTTATGCCTTAGAAAGTGAACTAGTGGGAATCTATTTAGGGTTCACTTGAACCAATTTTAGTGTAGTGAGTGTAACTCCTTCCGTAGATGTATAGATTAAGTGATTCTAGTTAGAAATGAAAGATAAGACACAGATCTACAACTTAGACCCCAAAACCTGAATCTAGTTCCCAGGTGTTTGAAATTGAGCTTAAAGTTGATAGACCTTTGTTATTTTGTCATCTGAAATAGTCTATAATATTTTAGTTATATCTTGAGATATAGAAGTCTAAATGAAGTGATTTTTAATGTTTTGAAAACTAGAGACATAGGGAAATAACTTTGCAGAAGACTATTTTAGCTAAAAACTCTTTTTTTTAGGTCTATAAGTGTATATATATTAAACCTAAGAATCTACCTCTAGGCAGAATTAACCTCATGGTCAGCACAAAATTTGTACTGACCGTGACATAATCTAAATTAAGTTCAAAACCAAAATTTCATCTATGTCATGGTTAACACCTATTTGGCAATGACCGTGACCCTGCCCTATTTTACTTTAACTTGATTTTTATGTCCCAAATTAATACCAAAGCATACCTAAACCTCCCTAAATACTATTAGAGAATTTTAAACATAAACTCAAGAGTGATGCGTGACATAAAATTAGTGTAGAGTATAATGAACTAGTGAAGTGAAGTTAAATTCTAAATTTTAATGCATAGAAATTTATTCAATTAATGAACATGAATGAACATAAATAGTTATATTAGCAATGTTATATATTATTAGATGAATGAGGAGCATGATGTATTGTATCTCTAGTGTACTTGAATATGGATGGCATGACATAGTGACATGATTTCATGCTTTATTGAGTATATTGATGCCATGCTTCTAAATGCATGCAATAAAATATACAAGTAATGAATGTGAGTGAACATGATAAGTGGTATGCACAGTGTTATATGTTGCGTGGCAAGCGATGACCATGTGAAGTGGAATTGAGTATAAATTGTATAGTAATCGTGTTGTATGCTCTATTGTATATGTTAGATTTATGAATTTAAATTTATCAAGTAGATGATCTTTAGTGATTAATGATTTATTAAAGCTTGAATTTCGTACAACAGCGAATAGATAGGCATGCTTATAAAGGGGATAGTGACCGCAACTACAAGTGTTGGCACTAGAAGGTATCTAGTGTTGTCATCAAAACGTGACTAGTGTTTCGATACCTATCGGTATCAAGTGACCCAAGACTTTTATATCTCAAGTGTTTGATACTACTTACCAATATCTACTATTGTACCCATATCCACCATTAATCGGAATTTCAGGAGATGAAAGTGATCTAATTAATGAATAATGATAAGTGATCAATAGTCTAAGTGTTTGAGTGCCTCATGGTAGTGTTAGTGTTTTTCATTGAGTAATGAAGTGTATTAAAGAACTGTATTGAAGTGTTATTAAGTGTATAAATGATAAATAATATTGAAGTGTTGCTTAATGCATGTACTATTATTATAAGTGTATGTATTTTGTAACATGGAAAAGCATGCTATGGTGTCATTTGTATTTTAAGACTTTGACTAGAAGTCAGTTGCATTATTCTTACTTCCCACTGAGCCATCGCTTAGTATGGGTATTTTCTTATGTAGGTATACATGTGTAGACTTAGAGTGCCAATTTTCAAGTCAACATCTACAGGCCACTAGAAGGATAGCGAGTGAAGAATAATTTTGATTATGAATTACTTTCTGTAATTATTCAATGTAAAGAATTTAGGAAATATATGTAATGAATGAATTTAAAATTATAATTTAATTATGTTGAATTTATATGTATATATATATGTACTTATACAAGCAAATTAGTAAAATAATATATAAATAGGAGGTAAAAAGAGCGATTGTTACATGTGTAGCCCTAGGTTTTTTCCTTGTGGATGAACCACCTCTAGTAAAATTTCTCTTTTATTCCCTTTCCTTTTTTGTTAATTCATTCTTCTCTACCCGGATAGCTGCTTGTATAAATTGATAATAATGCACTGGTTGCAAAGAAGTGGGCTTAATCAATTGCTCCTTAATATGATCATTTAAGCTATCCTCAAATTGCCGGCACTTAAAGGCTCACGTTAGTATAGATTTGGGTACATATTTGCTTAAGCAGCTAAATTCTTTCTCATATTTAGCTACCGTCATACCTCTTTGCTTCTAATTTAAGAACTGTATTAACTTTTATTCTTTATAAGCTTCATTTACATATATCTTTTTAAATTCTGCTATGAAGAACTCCCAAATGAGAGGATCAGGCAACTGGGGCTATTTGAACACGAGCTGCTACCAATCATTTGTTGCTCTTTGTAATAAAGACACAACACAAGTTACTTCCTAATTGACTAGGCATTGAATCTTCTCAAAGACTTGATTAATTTTCTCCAGCCAAAATTCTCGTTTTTTGATTCCTCTAAATTGGTACCCAAAAATTCCTCCACTCCATGATTTCTAATTTCTGCAATGGAATCTTTTAGTGCTATCATTCTTTGTAAAATTTAGGCCATATCTTATGAAATCCTCAGCAAGGCTTTACTAGGAATAACAGCGGTCGTATTACCCCAGATAGATGCTAAAGATTTTAGGTTGGAGGAATTTGATTCTACTAGTATATTACTTTCAACAGTCTTTTTTATTGATTCCCTACTCCCCTCCATGATCTACTATTGAAAAAAAGACACACCAACATTATGCCAACACCAATAACATTCTCTGCATACATGCTCTTAAACTTCTATCTGCTAGAATTGTCTAAATCATGATCTGATAACAAAGATGTAAAGACTACGATAATACTTTTTGATTCCTATTGCTTTGTGCACTAACTTGAATACAAATAACTTGTATCATGCCTCATTTTCACATCTATCATGCCATTTTAATTAATTTATAAATAAGTAATTTCTTTAATGGAAAATATATAAGAAAGAGAGAGAGTAAAAGAGAGAGAGAACTTTTCACGGTGGTATAATTACTTCTTTAATGATATTTTCTTTCCATTAAACT
Organism: Excoecaria agallocha; assembly: GCA_037975025.1. Taxonomy (NCBI): domain Eukaryota; kingdom Viridiplantae; phylum Streptophyta; class Magnoliopsida; order Malpighiales; family Euphorbiaceae; genus Excoecaria; species Excoecaria agallocha. Next base: position 217,305 of record JBBPFJ010000042.1, on the reverse strand, counting down.
TTTTTTAGTACAACATAAGATCTACAATAACAAAAAGACAAAAGAACAAAAAAGATGATCTTCCTCCATACATTGATCATTCTACAGCTAGTGTTGGCTTTGTCATTATTGGTTTTATCCCCATTGATAGGTCCTATCTTGAGTGCTAATACGGATAAATACCTTTGCTAGGCTATACAATATAGTGGGGAATAATTACATATGTGAACAACAACTTATAGTGATCATTCTTAAGCACATATTATACACAACAATAAAGTACATTTATATCAATTGAAAGCCATATTATGTCTATTTTGATAAATGTCACCTTATAAGAGATTCACAGTGTAAATTGCTCACATATAACATTTCATTATTTAGTATTAAGTATTTAACATTCATTGACTCATTTATTAATTCATGTGAATGCCCGCTTAAGTTTTGCGGGTGTGAATAACGGTGCTATGGATACCTACAGGTATCAATTATGTGAATACCTGAAGGTATTATTCATATGGATACCCAAAGGTATCAAAATTATGGACCCAAAAGGAATCAAGACTATGGTCCCAAGTGAGGATAAACTATAGACAAAAATGGGGTCGAGACTGTGGTAGCTGCATCTATACCATATAAGCATGCCTATCTATCCACAAACAACCTTTAAATGCAAGCATTTTATCATTTCTTATGTCATTCCACTCATTCCTTGCATCTGATTTATCGTATCACATCATTATGCATGCAAACATTTATATACAATTATAACAGTATTAAATAACCGCTAATATATCACTTTAATGATTTAAACATGTATATACATGTGTATGGTCTAATTAAAGCATTTTTAATCATGATTAACACTACATGTATTTGAATAGGTTCATATGTACATTTATAACCCTAGCCAGCACGACAGAAGTTATGAGTGCAACAAAGGGTAGCCATGAAGAAATAGAGAAAGAGAAGGGAAAAGGTGAGGGACAAGTGCACTTTATTGTGAGTGTGGCAAGAGTCACGAGTGCAATAAAGGGGAAGACATTTTGGGCAATCACTTTACTAGATTTTGCATTGAGGTTTACAACTAGCAAATAAATCTTCTAGGCAAAATGATCTTTTACAAAATGGTTCATATATGTCTTTAATTTCCAAAACATCAATAATCATTCCATTTGAGCTTATAAATTTTTACATATCCATTAAACAATGCAGACTACCCCTAATAACAGGGCAACAGACACAATCAAGTTTCAAGCTAATTTTTATCATATTACAGGAGAAACCAAACTTTGACTTCTTCATATGAAATCTAAATTTATGAGTTTATTTTTCAACCCAACTAGAATAATGCAATTTGCAACTCTATAACTTAAGTTATAAGCAAAATAGTGTGGCTAGGTCCAGTGAACCTCTAACTCTCCCAATTCAAATCTTATGCAACAAAATAATACCACATCCAGGTTTCAACTTGCAGCATATGTAAAGTATCATTAAAATATTATATTTAAAGCAAACAAACGCATACACCATGTAGAAGTTCCCTTACATCTTTAACTAGTACCTTCTTCAAGCTTTTTTTGCTACCTCCTCTTTGCCCTTGGTTTTCTCTCCTTCTTAAAATGTTAAATACTTAATTCTCTCTCTTTTCAATAAATAATTTTAGGGTTATTTAGGGGTTAGGTTGGGAGAAAGTTGGCTACCTCCTTTCTCTTTGGGATGGCTTGCCAACACAAACCTAAATTCCCGTAAAATTTTGCATTTCTCAATAATCTTCTAAGGAAACAAGGTGTTTTCTCCCTATGGGTCTATTTATCAACCTTAGGGAAATTACACTTAACTCCCTTATTTTCCTTGATTTCTTATTCTAATCCTACTACTTTCTCTCTCTTTTTTTTTTCAATTACACCTTTACATTTTGACTTCTCCTAATTAGGTGCATATGTGACTTAATGTACAAGGACCAAATTGTCATTTCTCATTTAGAACATTTACCTTTATCTCCTTACCTTCTTTATATTACCAAGAAGCATGCATTAACAAGTTTATTAAATAATCGATTCCACATCCTTCTAGGGTATAAGTAGGGGTCTCACACTAGGACACACTTTTTGGCTCATAACTTATATCCATGTGTTGTTCTTGAGAAGGCCCATATGATCTAAGTTCATCGTAATTTTCAAAAAGGTGACATTTAACTTTATGTAGTATCAACCCTTCATTCTAATACTCTTCAATAGATTTTGAATTATGCATTAAAACCTTACTTTTAATTTCTTTTGGTGGATTTTTGTAGACTTCTGGGTAGTGATGCTTTAAGTGATCGAAGATACCATAAACAAAGAAAAAGATAAGGAGTTTTCATAACTGAAGTTAACATAAAACCAATCCTATCCCTCTTTTTTGAGTTTTATTTTGCTTTTTATTGGCCTTTGGACATCAATTAGTACCCAAATGCATATGAACTACTTCTAAATGCCTAAAAAAATATTAAGATCTAATGTGACAAATTCTCCAATGTCATTGCCAATAGTGTTTTCCAAAAGTTTTGACATAAATCCAATAGGTAGTGTGTGGACTTAAGCTTAAAACTCAATTTTGATGAATGGGACTTGAGATAGGTGTTCCCCGTATCTAAGGTACTTAAATATTATAAAGTGCATGTAAAAAGTCTAGAGGCTACCCTCAATAACCCATTTATAATATAATTCATGAAAAAATTGGAATAGGAATGTGTTAGAGAGTATGCCCTAAAGCCCATGTAATAGGGATGTTTTTCATATGTATGAAATTTATATTCTTAATAAAAGGCATCATTCATTTATTAATGCTATGTTTGAATACATGAGTTTGTAAATCTTAAATTAATAAATGAAGTCCTAGATATTATAAACACAGTGCAAAGGCAATCATAAAGGTGTTCATGATGTGAGATGTCTATTGCATGCAAATGTGTTAATATCTAAATATCCCTAGTCATAGAATTAACAAGATAGGACATTGTTAATTCGGACAGACTAGCACATGTTATGCTTCTTGAATGGTTCAAGGAGTGGTTCTCATAACTGTGATTATGGATGATAATCAAAGCTAACATGTGGATGCTTGTTAGAAGAACAAGTTCATTGGAGACCTGCAAAGAGAATCCTCATATGGATATTAAATCTATGTTAGTGAGGAATCTCTTCATAGCAGTTGTGCAAGTATCCTTAGACTTGAGATCACCAAAGTTATCTTAAGTAGCAAGTGGTTTACTTTGACTCCATAACTGATTACTTCCAACTGGGAGTGAACATAGTTAGGAGATTGGGTATATCATGACCTACTTGAAGGTAGTTGAGTGATTGACAAAGGATTCACCATCCAAGATTTAACAAGGGAAGTTATCTCGCATGATTCTATAATTGCCTTGTTCAGAGAATCTCTGGCCAGAGTAATATGCCGAGATGGATGGAGATCCATGAAGGAAATTTTAGGAACAATGGTTAAATTAATGGAACATACATAATTAGATTTATATGAGTTGACAGAAATTCATACTCAGAATCTAATTGAGATAAGAGTGGTGAAATGAGTAATTGCATGGTAACTGTTTCTATGGAAGGGTATAGTCAAACCATATGACTTTCCTGACATTTGGGTAGTCATGATGCCTAGCTAGAGGCCAATCATGACTTGTATAATGATGTATCAAAAGTATCAATAGGGATTGATAAGATGATTTAAAGGAGTTTAAATCATGTGAGTTTTGAATATAACTCACAATTACTTATTATACTGCCAACATGGACAGGAACCCAATAGGTCACACACATATAGAGAAAGGGTAAAATGACAAGGATAATAATATTTGATATTATTATGAAGGTAGAGAAGAGAATATGATAATAATTAATTAAAGAGTTTAATTAATTATGATCAAATAAAATTGTCCACGAAACTTTTGAGAAATGTTCTGCAAAATTGGACCTAATTGAAATAATGTATTTCATGATTAATTATTATTGTCTTATAAGTGTTTTAGGACTACTATAAGTGTTATAGGACTGGTATAACAATTAATAAATCCATTGGAGCAATTATTAAGGGCCAGAGGAATGAAGCAATTGGCGGAAGCCCTTTTGTAAGGGCCACACGCCTACCTCAGAACAGAAGGCCTTAATGGCCTATTTAATGGACCAAATTAATTTATATATGTTACATAAGTGTTATGGAACCCACATATTTAATTTGGTTGGATTTGGAATCCATTTGGGTATTTAAATCCAATTAGTTGCACAAAGGGCCTAGTTTGTGGGTTTTGTGCATAGAATTTTATGAAAAGGTTTAAATTGGATTTAATGAAGCCCAAATGATTATAATTAATTCCATAGGCCCAATTAATAATTCTCCAGCAATTTTAAAGAGCCCAATCTCATTAAGGAGTTGGAATTTTAACCTAACTATAAAAGGCCAACTAATGAGAATTAGGGTTAAGTGATTAAAACAAAAAGAAAGTCTTTTCTCTTAATCTCTCTCTCCCTTTTACGCCAACTCCTAAGCTAGCTCTTGGGAATTTCGGCCAGCCCTAGTTAAACACCAATTTGTTGGTTCAATTTACCCCTGTCTAGTGTGGATTACTCATTGGAGGTGTTCGATTTTGGACACTGTGGTTTGCGACAACCCGGTGCGAAGTAAAATCAACTGTTCAACAAAAATCAAAGGTGATTTTTCTTATTCTCATATAGTTATATTGTGTATTCATAGCAAGATCAGATCTAATGGTTAAAAAATTTTAAAATTTCGCTCATGTATTTGATGTATGTAACCGTTAAAATCCAACAGAATATATTATGGCAAAGATGTTTGTTATTGACTCCTATAACTGGTCTCTATATTCATGCAAGATTTTGATTCATTACTTGAAATTTGATTTCTTTTTCTATTAGAATGTGGTCTATAAGACACTTGTGAAAATCTTCTATTTCCTACACTAAAAAGTCACTCCTTATGATGAAACCATCTTCATCTTCTATTGTCACTACTAAGCTTTCACATCTAGCATTAATGTTAACTAAGGATTCCTCCATGATGAAGGAAGGATAAGATAGGGAAAGATTGGAGGAAAGAAAGGAATACGACTCTTCTTGAGAAAATGTTAGCATGGCCCCTACACAAGCATGGCATGTATAAAATGTGTACTTATAAAAAAAATAAATTTAAATATGGTTAGCGATAAAAATTTGATTATTAGGATGCATAAGTCATTTGAAAAGGCATAATCCTAGTTGCCTTCCTTTATAACCTTGAAAACAAATGCAACTTTTTATTTTTAAAAGAAAAAAATGTATACTTATAAACAAACAAATTTAAATATGACTACTAATAACAGTTTAATTGAGCTAAAAAGATAGAATTGCAATAAATTTTTGGTGTAAATACTCCCAAGGTCAAGTTAGCTAGTGAGAAAAAGTGATTCTAGAGAGAAAAGAGAACTTAGAGTGTATATGGTTGAACTAAAGGCTTTATATAACCCATCATAATTGTCATTAATTAACTGATCTATTAATGTTTTGTAGTGAATACAACATTCGAATATTAACTCATTATAATGTATCATAATGTCCAGTGATAACTCATATTTAATGTTTATAACCTCTTCACTTCAATAGTTTGGTTGGACCGAGCTAAAATGTGATGGAATAATAGTTCAGTTATTTTAAATCCACCACTTTAGTTACATTTATGTCCTTAATTTAAACTCTAATGAGAAATTAGAAAAAAATATAGAATACTAAAGTTTAAAGCTATAACTGATTAGTTTATGACATAAATATCTAAATAAATTGTGGTTTGATAAGCAACATGTTTATGTTGGAATTAAATTTAAAATGGAAGCTTTATCCAAATGTGGTCAAGTGGCAGCATGATTTTTTTTTGGTCTACAACGTTGACATTAAAGGCAATTAACTAATACAATCACAAGCAAAGATGAGAGAGAGAAGAAAAATGGCATAAGAAATTAACGTAGTTTTGCTAAGTATGCCTATATACATAGTCAAGACAAAGAAAATAATTCCACCATAATGAGAGAGCATTTTTACAATTACTACTTTGATGATCTTTCTATGAATCCTCCATCCTAAAACACTTAACCTCTTATGTATTTATAATCTTTAAAATCAATTATAATCTTATATAGAATAGAATTTATAAAACATAGGCTATTACGATACAAATTAAATTCAAGGCACATCAAAAAAATCTTCCCTTTGCCTTGAATTTCCTTAATCATAAACTTTGATATCATCACTCAGCTTTGTGCATTACCCTCACAAGGGCACTACTAAGTACTTCATATAACAATCAAGTTTTTGCAATGCCTAAGCTTTTTAGTTGGAACTACCTTGGTCATCATATAAGTTAGATTATCATATGAAGGCACCTTCTTCACATCAATAATACCTTGTAATACAATGTGTCAAATGATGTGATGTCTAACATTAATATGCATTGTGTGTTCATGGAATTTGGTTCTTGGTAAGATGAATTATGGCTCTTAACTATAATAAAACACTATAGTTTGCTTTTAGGTTAATCCAAGATGATTTACCAAACCCTATAGCCAAATAACCTCTTTTATTTCTTTTATAACTACTATGTACTTATCCTTTATGGTAGACAATGCAACAACATATTGCAAAATAGCTTTCCAGTTAATAACACTACTAGAAAGTGTAAACACATATCCTTCCTTACATATTTTGAATCAATATAACCAACCACTGAATCATTCACCTTGGCTTTATCAAAACTCAAACTAACATTTGCAATACTCTTCAAATATCTTAAAATCCATTCCATGGCTTGCCATTGCTTCTTTCTAAGACATGCTAGATACCTACTCGCAACACTAACATGTGAAATGTAAAATCGAGTGCAAATTATATCATACATGATACTACCATATGCACTTAAATATGGAATATTTGACATATGCTCCATTTCTCATCCTTGGTGACATGTTTGAAAATAACTTGGAATGAGAAGCAAAATGAACAAACACAAGTTTGACACATAACAAATTAAATCTCTTGAGAACTTTCTCAATATAGAACTATTAAGAAAGCATTAGCTTTCTAATGCTTTCATCCTATATTATCTCTATCCCTAAATTGTTATTTGTAGTACTCAAATATTTCATCTCAAGCTCTTCACCTAACTACTTCTTTAATAAGTTGGTATGTGACATGCTTTTAGCATCAATGAGCATGTCATCAACATAAAACAACAAACACATATAAAAACATCTATAAGCTTTTTATAATGCACATAACTATATCATATACACTTTAAGTAAAGACATTCTGCATTATGACATGCTTTTAGCATCAATGAGCATGTCATAAACATAAAACAACAAACACATATAAAAACATCTATAAGCTTTTTATAATGCACATAACTATATCATATACACTTTAAGTAAATACATTCTGCATTATAAATGTATCAAACTATTTATTCTAATGCTTAAAGGACTATTCCAGACCATACAAGGATTTCTTAAATAGATAAACATGGTTTTCTATACCTAGAGTGATAAAGCCTTAAGGTTGACTTATATTAATCTACTTCTCCTAGAAATATGCATTTCTTTTCCCTCAGTTTAAGTTTACCATCCCTCACACAAGAATAAGTAGGACAACCAAATATCCTTAAATTTGACAAATTAATATGTGAACTAGACCATATCTCAATAGGAGTTTTGCACTCATAGCTTAAGATAGAGATATGTTGACCAAATAAATTATTGCATTGATTACTTTAGCCTAAAAATCCTTGCTCACACATGAATATGAAAAGCATACATTGTGCTCTATCAAAAAGTGTTGTGTTCATCTACTTTGCAATATCATTATATTATGGTGTTTTTGTGTTAGTGTAGTGTCTCACTATGCCCTTTTTGCTACGTAAGACATTGAACTCATAATTGCAAAATTTTAACTCACTGTCAATTTGAAGATGATTCACTTTTCAATCTATTTAATTTTTAATCATTATCTTCTATTTATCAAATGTTGGAAATGCCTCATCTTTTCTTTTTAACAAATAGACCCACACCATTTTCAAGTATTCCTTAATAAAAGTTACAATGTACCTAGTACCACTCTTAGAGGGAACTTTGTTTAGACCCCACAAGTTTGAATGTATATAATCCAGCTTATCCTTGGTCTTATGCACTACCTCTTTGCTAAAGTTAACAATGGTTCATTTATTAAACACACAATGCTCATAGAAATTATAAGCTTAATTTTCATATCCATCTAGTAAATTCTACTTGCTCAACAAAGAAAGTCCTTGTCACTCATGTGACCAAAATGCAAGTGTTACAACTAAGATTAATTTTGATCTCTATTTCTAAAAGCTATAATAGCTTGCCCTTCACCTACACTACCTTGAACATAATATAGTCAAGATTGCATCTTACCTTTCATTACTACCATTAAACCTTTACACACTTTAAGAATATTATTGTTTAAATTGTACTTGTACCCTTGATCATCATAAGTAGAATGAGAAATTAGGTTACTCTTTATATGAGGAGTATGTCAATAGTTAACACATTTGATAAAATTGTAAAACATTCTAAATCTAATGTGATCAATCCCTTTTATTGGTAATGGATTTTCATAAACCATGTAGATAGTTCCACTCATCTGTTTATAAGTGCTACAACAATTCTTATGGGGATATATGTGGAACAATGTACTATAATTAAGAACTTAGGAATTCTGCTTATAACTTAAACTCATGGCAGCGACTTCCTTTATATCATCACTATCATTAGAACTGCTACAACTATCAATAATATTTACAAAATTCTCCTTTTTCTACTTCCTTTTTCCTCCTTAAACTTAGGATAGTCTCTCCCAAACTAACCATGCTCCTTGCACTCAAAACAATTTAGGTTTATTGTTCTAGAGATTGATCAACCCTTAGATTTCGTTTTAGTAGAGTTTTTAGGTTGTGTTCGTCCCTTACTTATTAAGATCTCACCTTCTATTTTATTTTTTAGAGAACTTTTTTTTTCAATTCTATGGATTTTAGTGCATTACTAACATCATCAAGAAAAAAATACTATCTTTTCTATATAACAACTGTTAGTAATGGATTTTTTTATTGGTTTGGTCTCGATTACCTAATGTTAAAGTCATGGTTTAAAATCTTTAAGGGATTATTCCAATGGCATGGAATGCTTAGAATGTGACACCCTAAATATTTTAATTGCATGAGTAGTTCTTTTTAGGTTATGAATAGTGACAATAAAAGACATCAGGATGAATAATACCACTTGGGGCTACTGGGACCCATAGAAATTTCACTTCACCACTAGAAATTAAAATTTATGATGGATCTAGTGGTATAATTTGAGGTAAAATTAAGATCAAATAGGTCCCCAAAAAAAAGAGAAAAATATTTTAATCGTAAAAGAGTTGACCGACTAAAAAAAATGTTCTAAACATAAAAAATTATTCCAATTGTAGAAAACCATTAGAAATAGCGAAAATGAAAGGTAAGTAAAAATAAAGTATTGAGAAAGAGAGCAACTTGGGATGTATGCAAAGAAGGAAAAGAAAATAAGGGATTTAGGGATTATAGAAAAACTAAAATTAAAGGTAACTTATTAGGGAAAAAAAGGAGCCAAAGAAGAGGAAGATGAAAACTCATTTGATGGCCAGTGACTAAATGTGGATGAAATTAGCATTCTAAATAGAAATAAAATCTTCTCATTCAATACTTAAAGGAAATTCCCAAAGACCGAACAGAAGATAATAAAGCAATTGTAGAGGAACCAATCAACGAAGCGTAGAAGAGTGTAAAGAAATAAAAAAAGTGACTAGAGAGTTGGAAAGGAAGATAAAGGTAAGGCTAGTGGGGTGACTTTTGGTGGTAGGCAGTAGCGAGAGGGCACTACAAGAAAATTCTATTTTACTGATAGAAATTCCCAATGGAATTGAGAAAATTTCCATAGGGAAACCAAATTACCAATAAAAAATGGCATTAGAGAACAGGTTGTAAGCACTTTTACCAACGAAAATTTCCCGTCGGTAATTCCGTTGGAAGGTGCAAACCAAAAACTGTCCTCATTTGCCATATTTAATAACATAAAAAAATTCCATCGTTAAATTGACCGATGGAATTATATGATCCATTTCGCTAAATTTCCCTACAAAGATAACACATCCATAGGCAAATTTCCAAGGGAATGATTTGTTTCGTAGGTAAATTTAGTGACGGTACATATATTTTCGTTGGTAAATTTGCTTTGTGGTAAAAAATTTCACGATGGATTTTTTTGTCATTATTCCGTTACTACAAATATTACAAATTTCTAATAATTAAATAATAAAGCTGCTTTGTTTCTCCTTCCTTATCTAATAAATCTGACAAGAATTAAGGATGAACCAATAGAAGGACATGATTTTGAATATTTAGAAATATCATCAAGCAGAAATTATCAAAGAAGATCTAGAAATGAAAGAGGAAAAAGTTAAAAAACTAGGAGACAAGAAAAAAATATGGAAAAGCAGAACAAAATTTAGACTACATCAAAAGATACAAATACATAAATTAAGAAATTTAAATCTAGATTGTACAAAAACAATTTTAACATATATATGATGATGAGGCTTTTATTTTCACTAATATTGTGAACAATTTCCCAACAAAAATGCGTAAAAGTTTTGCAACAAAATAATTAATTCAATTTTCACATCCATAATATTATCAACAAATAAAATCCAATTTATTATGGATATAATTCAATAAATTAAATTAGATTTTTTTATGTCTTAAATATATATTCAGAATAACATATCATTTATGCATTGCAAATATGCTCCGTAAAATAAAAGATCCTAAGCTAATGAGAAATTAATGTCATTAAACTCTTAATCTTCGTAATCAACACATATATTTATACAGATTGCAATACCTTATACCCAATCAGTTAAAAGATCAGGATACTGGATGTCACACTCGGGGTTCGATTCCTTTAAGAGAAATAACTATAAAATTTTCTACTTAAAACATTGTTATTTTAATAGTTACTATTCAATTTCTAAAAAATTTTGACAGAACTTTCCTTAATTATTGACAACCTCATGTAGAAAATTTATCAAAAACACTTCTAAAATCATTCAACTATTTTCACAACTTTAATGAAACTCCAACACAAGTCTTTCCCAACCTCCTCAAGAACATTCAACCTTAAATTTATTTCACCTATCAAATAACATTATACCAATATTTTTGTTCTCCCCTATATCTATACAATTATCACAGTTACAAACTTATTTTTTTTTATTTTTTCATCTCAAAATCAACAAGACATTAATAATACTACAACGAACTTTAGTCATACTTATGCATTCATCATAGCTTGAATTATGTCAGTTAATCTAGTTCACACAGTCATCTTAAGAGATCATTTACTTTCCATAACATATTTCTTAGATACATGTATATTTGTACATCCTAGGCTTGAAATCCTAGATTTGATTTAGTCATTTCAAATCAATATTTAATATGAACCTTAAAAAAACACAGTCAAGGTCATATATATAAAAATAAGCACATAAACTTCATAACATATTTGAAAGATTACATACCTTTAAGTAATCATAAGTATACATATAAAACTATTAGATCCAAGTATGCTTTCCTAAAAACAAAACATAATGAAGGTAGATAACAAATTTATTTCTCATTTTATGCAAGCAAAGCATGCTCTTTTCAAGCAAAGTAACACTCATAATTCTTTACTTATCCAGTAAGCTACATTTCCACTCGACATCAATTTCATAAATAAAAAAAATCTATGTAATAGGTAGAATTTATCCAATAATTAAGTTTATAAGACGTTCAACAACAACAAAACCAAAATCAATAGAGTACATTTTAAATGAGAGCACTACTTAGACAAGTAGCAAAAAACAAAATAATTCAGATAAAAGTGCTCAAGCTTAACACTAAAAATATCACTAGTCATACAAATGACAAAAGATGCAGTTGTTAAAGAATCATTCCATTAACAAAAAAGAATTCTCCTTTAATTTTTTAAGAAATTTTTCTTGTTCATTAATGTACAAATTTCCTAACTTAACCAAGGCAATAATGTAGCAATACTAGAATGCAAATAATAATTTAACTCAAATTCTAAAATCTGCACTTGTAACCAATTATTTTTGGCACCTAACATTACATACACTATTAATATTAAAACACAATCTCACAACACTTAATAATATTACAATCCATTTACTAATACACGAACATTTTATAGTATGTTCTATTAACATTATTCGAGAGATGTATTAATGATGCAAACTTTGATTTAATCTTTCAAAATGCAAGCTTATGAATAGGTTTAATGGTATAAAATATTGCACAATTTAAATCAAAAGGTGATAGATTCCATCCTAATTAAAATAACAAACTATTTCCATAAAAAATTGCATAATTTATTTCAATAATTTGTGAAGATAAAATTGGTAGCCATGTACTAGTTGGTGTCAATTTCTACATTTTCCCCATATACTCTCCATCATTGTGTTTATCGGAGACTCGTTGGAGTTTGATCGAAGCTCGTTGATATGGCCAAAGGGCACCATGAGGTGGTTGTTGCCACAAGGGACTAGACTATGGTAGTCACGTACCTTAAAGGTCCATGATGTGGCCGGAATCCACACTTGAACATCTCACCACATTCATCCTCGATCTACCTCATGCCGATGAGTGATGATCGAAGAAGGTACTATCGAACTCTCCTTAGCTTTGCCAGTTGATCGGTGCAGGTCTTATCATCGTTCATTGTCGTGGCTCACCGAAGGGAGAATAAATGGATAGGCTCAGATTTAAAAAAAGAGAGGATGGTGAGGAAGGAGCCGCCACATGTGGAGCGATGTCGATGACCTTCTGGCCGACGATAGGAGAAGATCAATGGTGGCATGTGGGCTGTTATCGATGATGGCATTGTACCGATCATCCCCCCTTTTCCAATCTTTTTTTCCTTTCATCCCCCCATCTCTTTCTTTTAATTGATATTTCTTTTAAAAGTTGTGGCCATAATATATTTCCTAGAGAATTCTAGAAACCAGATTGTTTCTATTAATATTATTTTTATTGTTATTATATATATATTTGTGGCCACATCTCTTTCTAAAATTTGTGGCCACAAAAATTTTCATCTATAAAATTCTAGGGACTTATGCTATAATAATAATAATAATAATAATAATAATAATAATAATTATTATTATTATTATTATTATTATTATTCTCTATTTAATTTAATTTCTTATTTACCACTAAGGTGTATTTTGGTTAAAATTGTAAGTTCAAAGTCCTTCAAAACAATAATGCCCACTATTATCTTGTTTTCAATAAATTTTTATCCTTAGAACACTATATCAAAATACTATTCACCACTTATCAATTGAATTGAGCTTCAGGGCGTTACACAAATAACTAATATATTATGTAACCTATGAACAAGAAATTGGTATATGACCTTTTGATATTGTACCTAACTTTCTACAGTATTTCTTTTCTTTGGTTAGTTTCTATGTTTGGAATATTATTTCCCATTTCTTTAAATGCATCGAAATCTATCACCATTCTTTAAAAAACAAAATTTAATTTTCTTCATGTCTTTATTTACATAACCAAAAAGTCAAACGTATGATATAATAAAATTTGTTTGCTTAAATTCCATCTGATCAATTAAAAATATATTTTTTTAAATAAAACTTCTTCTTAATAAACATTTTTTAATAAAAAGTTTAAAATTAATTTTAAAATATTTATCTAAAAAAAATTCCAACTCTAATGTATTTTGAATCAATTGCGCCTAAAACCATATTTTTCCTACAAAATGCCTAAAACCCTCTTTTTCCTACAAAAAAAAAATTCCAACTCAAATATTAATATATGATCCATTTTCCAAATATGGGTCCATTTGAAAAAAAACATTTTTTTTTCCTAATTTAGCATTCATTTAGGGAAAATAATATATATAAATTTTATTTTAATTATACTCTTGCTTTTATAATGCAATTTTCAAATCAAGTAGTAAGTATATTTTTTTAAATGACCAATCAATAAAATAATAAAGTTATTAATACATGACTTTCTTAATCTTGATGAAATAGTCTAAATAGTCATTTAATTTGATTTTTAATAGTCATTGCTGATTCCTACTTAATTTAATAAACTTAGTTAGTTAGCTTAACAAGTTAATTAACTCGACATTTGTAGACCACAGTTAAAATAAATGTAGTATTTCTTATTTTTTATTAATTGAATAATTACTATATTACAAAATGATTAATCTTTTTATGATGCAACTTTTTACTATTAAAACATTAAATAGAACATTTTTACTTAATTTCTTGTTAAAACTAAAAGAACAAAAAAATAAAAATACACATTATGTTTTTTATCATCACCAATAACTATAATCCATTAATTTTGACTTAGTGAGATAAAAGCTAATAATTGTTTGTCGGTTCTTATTTCCTAGCCAATTTGCTATTTTTTTCTTTGAATTTGTAATATTTGTTTTCTTAAGAAAAATAAATAATTAGTAGCTGTGACCTTGTAAAAAAAATCATCCTGATGAACAAAGAGACAAACTTTATGATCCTAGTAGCTAGTTCATAAAATAAGAATTGTTCGGCTATTATAAGAAACTGTATTAAGAGTATGATTATAATTTATAATTAATCTTGGAGTAATATACAATAACATATCAAAATAAAAAATATATAAATAAATTAAACTATTAATTTTGTAGGGGCATTATCGAAATTACCAATGAAAAAAATTTTCATCGGTAATTTTCCTACGAAATTCAATTTTTGTAGGTAATTTACCTATGGAAACACCATTCTATAGGTAAATTACTGATGAAAAAATATTTCATCGGTAATTTCCTTATGGAATTCAATTTTTAAAGGTAATTTACCTACGGAACGGCAATTCCATAGGTAAATTACCACTGAAAAAACATTTAGTTAGTAATTTTCCTACAAAATGGCAATTTTGTAGGGAAATTATTGACGGAATCAACATTATCTTGGTAAATTTTGCGTACAATTTTAGCTGCGTAATATTGGCACCAATTTAACAACGGAGTTTTCATTTTCATCGCTAAAGTCTGGCGGGAAATTTGCCTCCATTATTTATTATGGATTTGTTATCCATCATAATACATATTTTTCCTGACAATTTTCCTTACAAAGAAAATTTTTCGTCGGTAATTACCCATCGGGAATTGGTTTTTTTTTTTTGTAGTGGGCTAAGGAGTCGAATTAGGGCTCATATGGGATTTCACTTTAAAGAAAATAGGTTTTATAAGGTTGTGTGGTTTTCTACCTTTTAAATTTTTTTTTTATTTTATTTTAATAAAATAATTGATAATTATTTTTGAAGGTAAATGGTTAGGAAGTCCTGCTATTTTATTTTAAAGCAATAACAACTGGATTTTGAAATTATTAACGACTGGAATTAAAACCCTCATTAAAATTTGAGTTCTAACATCCGCATTAAATTTTCTTCTTTGATTTTATCTTTTCACAATTGGATCTTTATCATTTTGCTAAATTTTGATCTTTAAAACCCAATTATCTTGTAATGTTTATGCCATATAAAAGAGGTTTGACTTAGAAAACAATCATATGAATGCCCTACTGCAAGCCATCAGATGTTGTATAACTTGTGAACACCATATTTGTCTTATTATCCACTACTTTATATATGTGGTAAACAAGCAAAGTGCTAATTTTTCTTTTAACTATATCCACTTGCTTGAAGCTCTAAATTTTGGCATGTCAACATCATTGATATCAAGGTTTCATGTCAATGCTACCAATGTCTAGTGATTTTCATTGTTCTAACTTTAACAAGTGATACAATCACAATAATAGTGGCTTACACGAGCAGGAATTTGTGAACCACTGGTGCCAGTATATCAAGTAACTAGAGCATGAGAATGAACATATCAATAATCTTCTCTTACTATATTTGCAAGAAATAGTAGCATAATGATAGTCATAAATTATTAATCACCTCATGTCAAGAGCTGCAGCTGTTAATCTACCTATACAACATAATGACACAAGAATATATTACCAAGAAATCTTTAGATGCACACATAAACTAAACAACCAAAGCAAAAATACTTGAAAACTAATGGCTAATCCATAGAATGCCAGAATAAAAAAAAACAATGAAGAATGAAGCAACAATATTCAGATCGAAATTTGACCTATTTTAGCAGGATGGATTTCTACTTCTTTAAAGATGTTGCCTTTCGTTTCTCCTTCTACAGCAATTAAAAACTTATACACACTTATGTGCTATTTTGTAAGCTTTATTCACTCCTAGATGACATGAGAATTGAATCTCAATGGAGGCCTCGATATCCTCTTGCAAAAAAAAAATCCACGACTAATCAGATAACAAATGTTGGTGTTACTATTAAAATGGAAAAGAAATAGAAGGAAATGGAGTAGAAGATGCACCAACTCGAATAGGGATTTAGATGAAAGGGGATCGACCACTAATGTCAAAAGAAGGAGGGGAAAAATGGGAGCAATTATTTTTTAGGGCTTGGGGAAAAGGATATGGATTTCCATTTGGGAGCTTTTTTTTAGGGTTTAGGTGAAATACCGAATAGGGATTTTGATTAATTTTGAGAAGGGAAGGGAAGGGCATGGATTTGATTATTTTTAAGAAATAAAGATAATAAAATCAAATTAATAATTTATTTTAATTTTCTTATGGAATGAAATTTTCGTAGGTAATATAATGATGGAATCTTATTTCCATCGCTAAATTACTTATGGAAATTCCATTTCATAGAAAAATTATCTATAGAAAGTTAAATCCATAGGAAAATTACCAATGAAATGTTATTTTCGTTGGTAATTTCTCTATGGAATTCTTTTTCCATAGGGAATTTTCCTATGAAAAAAGGATTCTTTCTGTAATTTACCAACAAAATCTACATTTCATCGATAAATTTCGTATTCAATTTCAGTCAAGAAATATTGGCACCAATTTAACAACAAATTATTTGATTTCATTGCTAATTTTAGTTGGAAAAGTGTGGTGGGAAAATTTCCCTCCATTATTTACGATGGATTTGTTATTTTGTTCGCAATACATATATTTCTTGACAGTTTTTCCTATGGAAAAATTTTTCTGTTGGTAATTACCTGTGGAAAATGTTCAATTGAGAATTGGGATTTTTCTTATAGTGGCCTTTGGTCCACTTATGTGAGTCATCATGACTCACTAACTTAGTGTATGTCCCTATAACTAGCCATTGTATCCTATACCTCTAGCTTCGCTACTAAATACTAAGGGAAAAACCATTTCCATAAATTTTAATCAATATATGCATCATTCTCACATTTTCATATAATATCACATTTAAACTTCATATCAAATAATTTATACTCATCAAAGCATTGATTTTCATCACACAACACATTCACATCAATTATACATATACATCATTCATGTTCATAGTTCAATCCATAAAATATTCTTATCATGTACATCAATGTCTCATACATCATCACCGTACTTATATATCGAGTTTCCATTTGTCATTTTACTTTAGATGATTATGATTTTACCATCGTCATCATCTGACTAACTTTATTCTTTTACTTCCTATTATGTTTTCACCTTATTTAGTTTTTAATATGGTTCAAGTGCCAAATTCATACATTTTTACTAAAGTGTCATCATTTTGCCCATTAGTTCTCTTTTGTTCCCTATTTGGCCCCTATTATTTTCATTCAATACACAATGGTTTCATATTATGTTTTGCATACAATGGTTATCTTTTATCATATTACCTATAATTTCACTTAAATTAAATACTTCACACATTACTTTATTATTATTTCATTAAAATTTCCTAAGTATACACTAGTATACATTTTGGCCAATATGTATACACTTTCATTAACCTAATTTTTCATGTATTCTTACTTCTTAAATATTCTTTTGATATTTTTAAGCTTCCATATGGCTATATGCATACAATATTCAACTAGTATATAACAAATATATTAATGTGTACCATTCTGTCCATTTAACCAAAATTATGTTCAAGTATAATTTTATTATTTTTATCACCCACACTAAGTTCATTTACTATCCTAATGATCATTCCATACTTACTTTTCAAATAATCAACAAATTATCACCTCGTACACCTATGTATACAATTCAACCACTAATTTGTACATTGTATATTAACTTGGTTTTCCTCTAATTATCATTTATTCCATATTAATTCATTAATTTACAAGTTTATCTTAGGTTAATTCATTATTTAACTTATATTCCTATAGTTATATAATAGGTTTCCATCACTATAAGAAAAATCCCAATTCCTGATGAAAAAATGTTTTCGTTGGCAATTACATGCGAAAAGAAATTTTGTAGGAAAAATTATCATGGAAAATTATGGATTACGATGGAATAACAAATCCATCATAAATAGTGGAGGAAACTTTTTTTACCAGATTTTATCGATGAAAATTAGCGACGGAATCAAAAAAATCTATCGTTAAATTAGTGTTAATTTTTCGCAGCTAAAATAGCATATGAAATTTTTCGATGAAATCCTTTTTCTGTAGGTAAATTCCTTATGAAATCATATTTTCATAGGTAAATTACCGATGGATAAATTTTTTGTGTCTAATTTACCTACGAAAATATGATGTTGTAAGGAATTTACCTAAAAAAATATTATTACGTCAAAAAATTATATATGGAATCACATTTTCATCGATAATTACCTACAAAAATAACATTCCATTAGTAATTTTCCTACGGTTTTATTTTTTGTGGGTATTTTCCCTATAGAATGGAAATAAGTTTCCATCGTCAAATTACCTACAAATATTTCATTCCATAGGAAAACTAAAATAAATTATTAACTCAATTTTTCTTTCTCTAAATTAATCTATTCTTTGTTTCACGTAAACCCTAAAAAGAAAAAAATGCTTCCAAATTGAAATCCCTATCTTTACCTAAGCCCTAAAAAACCAAGTGTTTCCCTTCCCCCCACCTCATTTCATCCAAATCTCCCTTATCTGCTCCCTTACAGCGATACAGCCGCTCCTCTCTCTCTCTCTCTCTCTCTCTCTCTCTTTCATTCACACCACCATTGGCCCTTCTCTACCATTTAAAGCTTTAATTTCATAAAAGGAAGCTCTAGATTCTGCTAAAAAGTTGCTCAAATTTGGCAGCGAAGGCAACAAGATTTACCTGGCGTGTATGTGTTTTTTTTCTTCAATGCTTTTTAATGGTTCCAATTAGTTTTGGATTTATTTGGCTTTAGAGAAAGTAGTGTCAGCAACTAGAAATACTACTGGTAATAACATTTCTATCGAGATTTAAATTCTTTTTTATCTATTTTTTATTAATTATTGGATTTTTGGATTAGTTTGGGATTCAACTCAATTTCATGATTTAGTTATACTTAAGCTAAATAATGATTAAAAAAAATAGTAGACACGGTGGTCAGCTCCTTTTCCCTTCCTTTCTTTCCTTCTTCGTCAAATGTTATGAGTAGTAGTAGCCAAAGCTACCATATTTCTTTCTCTTAGTAGCAAAGAGGTAAAGCCTTATATTCTAAAAAATCTAAAAATTTAGAAGGAGAGAGAAAAGGACAGATTAGGGGTTAAGAGTTTAGACCTAGCTTTGTTCTTTTTTTTTTACTTAGGAAAAAGAAATCTACTTTGAAATTATTTAAGAGATGAAAAATGAAGACCAAAACTTTGAAGAAGATAAACAACTAGAAGGCCGATAACAAGTTGGAGATGAAAATGTTTTGTGATATATGGATTCCATAGATATATATTTGGTTCTTCTTGATTCTTTATCTTCCAAAGTTTTCCAATTAAAACTCAAAAACCATTGATTTCTTTCTCCTCCATTTTACATAAAAAAAATGGTTCTTTAAAGTTCTCTGGTTGGCTATTTTACCATTACTTGCATTTGTTTAGATATGATATAGTGGTCTTTAAAGTTCTCTGATTTCTTTACTGCATAGGTTTCGTTGGGTTAGAATTTTGGTTTTCAAAGTTGTTACTATTATATGTTGGTTTTAAAATATTACTTTTCAATAGTGGAACTAACTATACGAGCTTGGTGCAAAAATCACAGAGATCGATGGTCCTAAAGCAACCATATACGATGTGACTCAAAAGTTAAATATCAGTATGCTTACTATTGGAGAGCTTAGCCTTGGAAAAATCAAAAGGTGAGTTTCACCCTTATTTACTTATAATCAAATTATTTTGATCCATGGTTATTTTTCATTTGGTTTTTAATTGCAGTTATAATGTATGATGCATTGTTTCTTTGAAATTTCTTTCCATTATTATTGATGGGTTTCCATGCTTTATGCTATTATTTGTACCATTTTTTATTATAATTACTTTGGTGCTAGATTTGATTTTGATAAAACTAACAGGTAACCAACTACTTTTCCTTTCTTTTCCTTTCTTTGTATGCCAAGGTTTTAAACATATTTAACTATTCAAAATTAGTTTGGCCTTGAGCAATCAAAATGGAATCAGATGGTTATGTGCTTAGGTCATTGATAAATCCACTAAACTATGTCTTGTATTTAATGCTTGCTTGCTTATACTCTTTTACTTTTTACCATTGGTTGCATCTTAATTGCATCAATTTAATGTAGTTAGAAATTTAAACTTCCTATTGTTTATGCAAATGTATGTGACAATTGAAGGAGAAGTACCTATAGAGCTATATATGTAACTTGTGCTTTGCTTCTGTATTGATTGCTTGTTTCCTTTATGCTCTTTTTAATGCACTTCAATCATATGATTTGTTATATTTCCTTATGAGATTCTAGTACAAATCACTTCTAAAATGTATATTTGAAATTCAAAACTAATTGTATATATGTATGAAGTATTTATTAATTTGGTTTGTTATTAGTCTATTGATGTTTTAACTATTTTTGTTAATAGACTATTCATAGAGAGCCTGATTCGAGAGTTTTGTCACTTGTGTTGTGTTGAGTCCCTCTATTTTGTTTAATTTTTATCGATATATTCCTACAATTTGAAAAGTTTTAAAGCTCTAAATCAATTTTTGTTTTCTAAATTATTTAGTTTTTACATCTCATATTTAATTTCAGCAAGAATAACAATAAAAATGGAGGTTAAAGATTAAGGGGGGAAAAAGAGAGTTATTGATTCCAAATATATGAAGCAACAGAGAAAAGCTTTTGATAAGCTTACTAATCCTGCCAGAGATCCCTAGCTCGTTTCCACTCGTATTCAAGAGGTTACTTCTTACTCTAATTATTTTTGCTGAGCATTTGTGTTTCATTTTGCCATCAGACATTCTGAATAAATATTCATATCAAACTAGGAATCTCTTGGTGAAAAATCATTTCAAAATAGTGATGCAGTGCTAAAATAATTCATTATTTTAGCATAGTGTTAATAATCATAGTTTATGTTTGCTTAAACTCTGTCTTTATTGATGAAAGATTGGAATTTTGAATTCTATTTAGTGTGTTATTTGTTAGGAATTATCGGTTACATGCATCACATGCATAAGCAAAATTTAAAATTTTTAACCAATAGATCTATTCTTACCATGAATTTACAGTATAAATATTAATAAGAATAAGAATCACCTTTGATTTTTGTTGAAGATTTGATTTTCCTTCTCACCGGGTTGTCACAAACCACAGTGTCCAAAATTGAACACCTCCAATTAATAATCCACACTATAAAAAGATTGAATGAACGAAGAATGATGGAACACAAGTGCTGGCCAAATTCCCCTTGATGCTAGCAAGGGAGTGG
The DNA here is from genome assembly GCA_037975025.1 of Excoecaria agallocha. Classification (NCBI taxonomy): domain Eukaryota; kingdom Viridiplantae; phylum Streptophyta; class Magnoliopsida; order Malpighiales; family Euphorbiaceae; genus Excoecaria; species Excoecaria agallocha. Next base: position 195,406 of record JBBPFJ010000042.1, on the reverse strand, counting down.
TGGCTAGGGTTTTTCAAAGAGAGAGAATTTCTTTTCTCTTAATGTTCACTTAACCCTAAAATTCCTATCAATTAGATTTTTATAGTTAGATTAAAAATCCAACTTCATAATGGGATTGGGCTCATTAAAATTGCTTGAGAAATATTAAATGGGCTTCTGGAATTATTAATAATTTATTTGGGCTTAGTTAAATCCAATTTAAGTCCATTCATAAAGGACTATGCACAAAAACCATAAAGTAGGCCCTTTATGCATACACTTGGATTTAATCACCTAAATGAAATCTAAATCCATCTAAATTAAATATGTAGGCTCCATAACACTTATGAAATATATTTAATTTGTTTTGGTCAAAGAATTAGGCCTCTAATAAGGCCTTCTATATGGGCTTGGGGTGTAACCCTTCCTCTTGAGGGTTTTTATGCCAAAACCTATTCTCTGGGCCTTTTTTAATTCATCCAATAGATATATTAATTATTATATCAATCCTATAACACTTATAGTTCAAAAATAATTAATTATGAAATACAATATTTCAATTAAGTCCGTTTTACAAAATATTTCTAAAAAGTTCTGCGAACAATTCTACTTGATCATAATTAATTAAACTCTTTAATTAATTATTCTATTATTCATTTCTCTTCTCCTATAATAATATCAAACATTATTATACTTGTCATTTTATCATTTTATCCTTTACTCTATATGTGTGTGACCTATTGGGTTCTTGTCCGTATTGGCAATATAATATGTAATTTTGAGTTCTATTCAAAACTCACATGATTTAAACTTCTTTAAATTATTTTATCAATCCATGTTGATATTTATGATACACTATTATACAAATCATGAGTGGCCTTTAGCTAGGTATAATGACTACCCAAATGTCAGGAAAGTCAAGTGGTTTGACTATACCCTTCCATAAAAACAGTTACCGTGCAATTACTCCTTTCACCACTCTTATCTCAATTAGATTCCGAGTATGGATTTGCATCAACTCATATAAATCTAATTATGTATGTTCTATTAATTTAACCATTGTTCCCAGAATGCCCTTCATGGATCCCTATCCATCTTGGCATATTACTTTAGCTAGAGATTCTCTTAACAAGGTAATTATAAAATCATGCAAGATAACTTCCCTTAATAAATCTAGGATGGTGAATCCTTTGTCAATCACTCAACTATCTTCAAGTAGGTTATGATATACCCAACCTCCTAACTATGTTTACCCCCAGTTAGAAGTAATCAATTATAGAGTCAAAGTACATCACTTGTTACTTAAGATAACCTTGGTGATCTCAATTCTAAAAATACTTGCACAGCCGCTATGATGAGATTCCTTACTGACATAGATTTAATATCCATGTAAGGATTCTCTTTAAAGGTCTCCAATGAACTTGTTCTTCTAACAAGCATCCACATGTTAGCTTTGATCATCTTCCATAATCACAATTATGAGAACCACTGCTTGAACTATTCAAGAAGCATAAAATGTGCTAGTTTGTTCAAATCAACAATGTCCTATCTTGTTAATTCTATGACTAGGGATATTTAGATATTATCATATTTGCATGCAATAGACATCTCACATCATGGACACTCTCATGATTGCCTTTGCACTATGTTTATAATATTTAAGACTTCATTTATTAATTTAAGATTTACAAACTCATGTATTTAAACATAGCATTAATAAATGAATGATGCCTTTTATTAAGAATATGAGTTAATACATATGAAATACATCCCTATTACATAGGGTCTAGGGCATACTCTCTAACAATCTCCCACTTGCACTAGAGCCAATCACTCATACGTCTTAGACCCATGTTATTTATATGGTGATCGTGCTTATCCTAGGAAAGTACTTTAGTGAGGGGATCTGCCACATTATCATCTGTGGGGACCCTTTCTATTTTCACATCATTTCTAACTACTATTTCCCTTATGAGATGGTAGCATTTGAGAACATGCTTGGATCGCTGATAAGACAGTGGTTCCTTTGCTTGTGCAATGGCTCTATTATTGTCACAATATAAAGGAATCAAATCAACAATTCTAGGCACCACTCCTAGTTCATATATGAACTTTTTGATCCAAACTGCTTTTTTGGCCGCTTCTAAAGTACCAATGTACTCAGCTTCTATCGTGGAATCAGCAATTGTTTCTTATTTGGAACTCTTCCAAATATCTGCCCCTCCTCCCATTATGAACACAAAACCAGACTGTGATTTACAATCATCTTTGTCAAATTGGAAGTTGGCATCCATATACCTATTTACTTCCAAATTGCCCTTCCTATATACCAAGAATATATCCTTAGTTCTTCTTAAGTACTTAAGGATATTCTTGATAGATGCCCAGTGTTCCTCTCCAAAATTGGATTGGAATCTGCTTGTGACACTCAAAGAAAATGTTATATCTGAACGTGTACATAACATAGCATACATGATAGAACCAATTACAAATGCATATGATATTATATTCATGCTCTCTCTATCCTCTAGTGTCTATGGACACATAGACTTAGAAAGGTGTTTTATATGCACTATGGGTATGAAACCTTTCTTTGAGAGATCCATATTGAACCTCTTCAATACTTTATCTATGTATATACTTTGAGAAAGATCTATCAACCTATTGGATCTATCTTTATAGATCCTTATTCCCAGAATATAAGATGCTTCTCCAAGGTCTTTCATGGAGAATTGCTTGGATGACCATATTTTAACATATTGGAGAAGCAAAATTTCATTTCCCATGATTAATATGTCATCCACATATAAAACTAGGAAGACAATTGCACTCCCATTGATCCTTTTATACACACAAGGTTCATCTTCATTCTGTGAGAAATCAAACTCTTTGGTTGTCTCACTGAATCGTATGTTCCAGCTCTTAGAGGCTTGCTTCAATCCATAAATGGATCTTTGAAGCTTGCATACCTTTTTGCAATCTCCTGATGTTAACCATTCTGGTTGTGTCATATACACATCCTCAGTTAGATTTCCATTTAGGAAAGCTGTCTTCACATCCATTTGCCAAATCTCATAATCATAATGAGTTGCAATGGCTAAAAGTATTCTTATAGACTTAAGCATCTCTACAGGAGAAAAGGTTTCATCATAGTCAATACCTTCTTTTTTATGATAGCCTTTTGCTACTAAGCGAGCTTTATAGGTAACTATATTACCTTCCATGTCGGTCTTCTTTTTGAAGACCCATTCACACCCTATAGGTTTTGTCTCTTCAGGTGGTTGAGTTAAAGTACATACTTTGTTCTCATACATGGAGTCCATTTCAGACTGCATAGCCTTAAGCCATAAATCACATTCTAAACTATTCAAAACTTTTTGATAGCTTGTAGGCTCATTGTCCTCTACTACAGTTATGCCTCTTTCTCAATCAATTTGAAATCCATATCTCACAGGGATAGAACACATCCTAGTAGATATTCTATGATTTTGTGTATAATTAGGTTAAACTGTAATCTCATCATTATGAAATTTAGTCTTGGATTTAATCGGTTGATTTATTTCTATTTGTGGGTCTTGAACTTCACCAAGTTCAATTTTACTCCTAATGTCCTCTCTTAGGAGAAATTTTATTTTTAAGAAGATAGCATGCCTTGAAACAAACACCTTTTGTTCTAAAGGATGATAGAAATAATATCCAAATATTTCTTTTGGATATCCCATAAATAAACATTTGTCAGACTTAACATCTAATTTGTCTGACATTGTCCTCTTCACATAAGCAGTACAACCCCATATTTTCATATGAAAAAGTATGGGTTTCTTGTTATTCCATATCTCATATGGAGTAACACCAACCGATTTACTAGGAACTTTGTTTAACACATAAATAGCCATTTCTAGTGCATATCCCCAAAAGGACTTAGGCAAGTTTGCTCGACTCATCATGGATTGAACCATATCTAATAGTGTTCGATTTCTCCTTTCAGATACACCATTATGTTGTGGTGTATATGGTGGAGTCCATTGAGATAAAATCCCATTATCTCTAAGATAATCTTGAAATTCTTGACTTAAGTACTCTCCACCTCGATCTGATCTAAGTGTCTTAATACTCTTGCCAAGTTACTTCATTTCTGAATTCTTTGAACTTTTCAAATGCTTCTGATTTATATTTCATTAGATAGATATATTCAAACCTGGAATAATGATCTATGAAAGTAATGAAGTAGGAGTAACCTCCTCTGGCATGTGTAGTCATTAGACCACATACATTTGAATGTATTAAAACCAAAATCATTTTAGCTCATGTTCCTTCACCAATAAAGGGAGCTTTTGTAATTTTTTCCAATAAACAAGACTCACATGTATCAAATGATTCATAATCAAATGATCCTAAATCACCTGAATTGTGTAATTTGGTCATGCGTTTCTCATTTATATGGCCTAAACTACAATGCCATAAATATGAGGTATTTAGATTATCTTGTTTCATTCTCTTAGTATCCACATTATGCACTTCTTTAATTAAATTAAGAACAAATATACCATTCTCAATGATAGTTTTAGCATAAAACATATTGTTCTTAAAAATGTAACAACATTTGTCTTTTAAAGAAATGTCATAATCATTTAATAAACAACTGAAACAAATAATACTTATAGATAAAGTTGGAACATAATAACAATTATTTAATTCCAGTATTAATCCACTTGGAAGAGGCAAATGGTAAGTCCCTACAATTGTTGTAGAGATGTTTTGTCTAATAGCTGACTGTAGACATATTTCTACCTTTCCAACTCTTCTACTGCTTTTAAGCCCCTGTAGATCATTACACAAATGAGATCCACATCCAGTATCTAATACCCAAGATTGTTTTGAAGCAATAGAATAAGTATTAATTTCAATCACATGAATACTTGAAGCAAAAGCATCAGCTTGCTTCTTCTCCTTGAGAGAATCTAGATAGGCCTTACAGTTACGCTTCCAATGACCATCTTTTCTATAATGGAAGCAAGTTCCTTTGGGATTCTCTTTTTTGGCAACCTTCTTCTTGGAAAACCCACCATTCTTTGACCATGCCTTGGTCATCTTCTTCTTCTTCTACTTTTTTCCTTTAGCAGAAGTGACAACCATGACACTTTTTGAATCCTTCTTGAAGGATCCATTAGCTGCTTTGAGCATGTTGATTAACTCAGAAATGGTTACTTGGATCTTGTTCATGTTGAAGTTAAGCACGAAATGTGCATAACTTGGAGCCAACGAGAACCAGATTAAATCTATGTGTAGATCATTATCCATTAGATAGCCAAGTCTACTCAAATGCTTAATATACCCTTACAACTTTAATGCACGAGTAGCAGTCCAAGTGCCTTCCACCATTTTGCAGCTGAATAGAGCTCGAGCAATCTCTTATTGCTCAGTTCTAGCCTGAGAAGAATAAATATCCTCTAGATGCAAAATGATGGTTCTAGCATCCATCATCTCATGTTGCTTCTGAAGCTCTGAAAACATAGCATCCAGTAACAGACATGTTGCTACTTCACTATCCTTCATGTATTTTCAATAAGTGCCCTTGATCTCATCAATGGCATCATCTGATGAAAGTGTTGGTGGATCTTTATCCAAGACATAATGGATCTTTTCAGCTCTGAGAATAATTCTCACTTGTCTGATCCAGTGAGAATAGTTGTTGCCAACCAGCTTGTTATCCAAGATTGATCATATGTTAATATTCGATGTGCTCATAATGATGTCCTAGATGTGAAAGAAAACATATGAGAGTACGTTTATATATATGTATGCATTAATTAGGTCTTTAATTAATCCATTGACTCCCACTATTTTATTGCGAATTAATAGCCCTCACTATATAATCCGAGAAAACCCAATGGTTTTCTTAGTGGGCCAATATCCAATCTTTGATATATAATTAGACCTTGACTGTGGTCAACAAGCCAAACTCCATACCTTTGAAAGGTAGGTATCTCTATACCAATTGTGTCTCTACACAACTATTGGATTATTAGGTTATCAACTCTTGATACATGCATATCATATATGCATTCCCTAATCTTGCATCTAGAACTATTAGCCTTGACTGTGATCAACAAGCTAATGGGCTAGCTAAGAGGACCCATTTAATTAGATTCGAATATATTCGATATAATGTGAGCTTGACTGTGGTCAACAACCCACACTATAAAGAACTCTGTTCTTCCGCAATTAATGGAAGGCTTATATACCTTAGTATTTGTTTGAGGGATTTTAGTTAATTAAGTCTCTTCATACATGGTTGGCATACATTTGTATGCATCCTATATCTGTCACATAAATATAAGCATACAAATATGGTATAGTTATGGACTTTACTGCATTAATTTTCCTAGGCCAAAAGGGAAATCAAAAGGTCATACCTAGGTAATATGCATGATTCAAACAAGTAAAAATAATAACATTATCTTGAATCTTGTTGGATCTCCATCCGGCCCGTCTTGCTCCTTGATAGTGGTCTCCATCTCTATCTATAATTCTAATTTAAGTAATCTAATTACATATTACAAATTAAAAAAGAAATACAAACGAAAAATAAGTGGTCGGGACATGAAAGTCCTTATTGGGCCAAAACATGCATTATGCTCAATCACATTGGGCGTTGTCCATAATTATCCATCATGCCAATAATACACCCTTATATGCATTTCTAATGCATAAAGTAAAACCATATATTGGAATACAAACTATGTTTCAACTCTTGAAACTTACTTTTGAGTTATTTTAATAATATGATCAAATTAGAAAACTTTTTCCATTTTGGAAACTTTCATTTTAGGAAACCTTTTTGCATGCATGTATTCTTGCCTTAATTATCAATTCAATTGATTATTAATTGATTATCAATTGATTATTTAATTAATTAATCATATTAAATAATAAAAAAATCAATTTTGGGCTTAAAACAAAGGGTAGCCCGAAACCCACAAATTTAAACCCTAAAGCATGTTCATACACAAACTAGTTTTGTGTCTATTAGACTATTTGGGCCTTTTAGAATGAGCCAAGCCCACTCCAGCCCTTAAAAATCATTAATAAACTTAATTGTAGTTTATAATATTTAATTTAAATCAGCTCCTCAGGCCCACCAAGTCATTCACTAATTTAAATCAAGTCTATAAGCATAATTGAGCCCATTAAGTGGTTTTAATGAATTAAAATTAATCCAATTAATTCAAGAACAATTTTAATTGATACAATTAATTAAAAAAATATTAATATATCAGATATATCAGATTTAAAAAATTAAAAATTGTTCTAAACAAGAACCTACCAAGAACACCAATTTATCGAACTTTTCAACAAAACTAGTTTTCATGCAAAACTTGTTCGATTTTAATTTTTTTTATCCTATGGCTTAATATCACATATTAAACACATAAATTATCATCAAAATAATTTTAGAGTGGATCAATAAAAATTTAATTTAGAACAGCCTCTAAAACTTTTATTGAAAAATAAAAACCCTATATGCCAAAATAATGATTCTTTTCTCAAAAGAATTCTTTTTATTTTTCATTTTATATATTTGATCACATACATTCATAAATCAATATTTATCATTCATGAAAAATCAAATATTATATTTTAAAGTTCATGAAATAAATAACTCAAAAATAAAAACTATTTCGCAAAAAAATATAGAATTGTAGATTCATGGCAAAACAGAGGCTCTGATACTATGTTGGGAATTATCGGTTACATGCATCACATGCATAAGCAAAATTTAAAATTTTTAAACAATAGATCTGATCTTGCCATGAATTTACAAAATAAATATTAATAAGAATAAGAAAAATCACCTTTGATTTTTGTTGAATAGTTGATTTTCCTTCCCACCGTGTTGTCGCAAACCACAGTGTCCAAAATTGAACACCTCCAATTATTAATCCACACTAAAGAAGGATTGAATTAACCAAGAATGAAGAAACACAAGGGATGGCTGAATTTCCCTTGATGCTATCAAGCGAGTGGTGGCTAGGGCTTTTCAAAGAGAGAGAATTTCTTTTCTCTTAATGTTCACTTAACCCTAAATTCCCTATCACTTGGATTTTTATAGTTAGGTTAAAAATACAACTTCATAATGGGATTGGGCTCATTAAAATTGCTGTAGAAATATTAAATGGGCTTCTGAAATTATTAATAATTTATTTGAGCTCAATTAAATCAAATTTAAGCCCATTCATAAAGGACTATGCACAAAACCCATAAACTAGGCCATTTATGCATACATTTGGATTCAATTACCCAAATGAATTCCAAATCCATCCAAATTAAATATGTAGGCTCCATAATACTTATAAAATATATTTAATTTATTTTAGTCAAAGAATTAGGCCTCTAAGGCCTTCTGTATAGGTTTGGTGTGTAATCCTTCCTCTTGAAGGTTTTTGTGCCAAAAACAATTCTCTAGGCCTCTTTTAATTCATCCAATGGATCTATTAATTATTATATCAGCCTTATAACACTTATAGTTCAATAATAATTAATTATTAAATACAATATTTCATTTAGGTCTATTTTATAAAACATTTATAAAAAGTTCTGTGAACAATTCTACTTGATCATAATTAATTAAACTCTTTAATTAATTATTCTCTTATTCATTTCTCTTCTCCTATAATAATATCAAATATTATTATCCTTGTCATTTTACCATTTTATCCTTTACTCTATATGTATGTGACCTATCGGGTTCTTGTCCATATTGGCAGTATAATATGTAATTATGAGTTTTATTCAAAATTCACATGATTTAAACTTCTTTAAATCATTTTATCAATCCCTATTGATATTTATGATACACTATTATAAAAATAATGATCGGCCTCTAGCTAGGCATCATGACTAGCCAAATGTTAGGAAAGTCAAGTGGTTTGACTATACGCTTCCATAGAAACAGTTACCGTGGAATTACTCCTTTCACCACTCTTATCTCAATTAGATTTTCGGTATGGATTTCTATCAACTCATATAAATATAATTATGTATTTTCTATTAATTTAACCATTGTTCCCAAAATGCCCTTCATAGATCCCTATCCATTTTGGCATATTACTCTGGCCAAAGATTCTCTGAACAAGGCAGTTATAGAATCATGCGAGATAACTTCCCTTAATAAATCTGGGATGGTGAATTCTTTGTCAATCACTCAACTATCTTCAAGTAGGTCATGATATACCCAACCTCCTAACTATATTCATCCCCAGTTGTAAGTAATCAATTATAGAGTCAAAATATATCACTTGCTACTTAAGATAACCTTGGTGATCTCAAGTCTAAGGATACTTGCACAACCACTATGAAGAGATTCCTTACTGATATAGATTTAATATCCATATGAGGATTCTCTTTGAAGGTCTCCAATGAACTTGTTCTTTTAACAAGAATCCACATGTTAGCTTTTATCATCTTCCATAATCACAGTTATGAGAACCATTGCTTGAACTATTCAATAAGCATAACATATGCTAGTCTATCCGAATTAACAATGTCCTATCTTGTTAATTCTATGACTAGGGATATTTAAATATTATCATATTTGCATGCAATCAACATCTCACATCATGAACACTTTCATGATTGCCTTTACACTATATTTATAATATCTAGGACTTCATTTATTAATTTAAGATTTACAAACTCATGTATTTAAACATAGCATTAATAAATAAATGATGCCTTTTATTAAGAATATGAGTTCATACATTTGAAATATATCCCTATTACATGGGCTTTAGGGCATACTCTCTAACATTATTCTTGCATTATGATTAGCTAATATGATAATATCAATTCTCTTTAGTTTTTAGCTCTTAACATTTAGCTTATTTACACTCTTAATTTCCATGTAATTAATTACCTATTTGCAATCTCTAATGTTTTTCATCAATTGATGAGATTGAACCTTAGATGTAGCAATTTTTATATTGGAAATTAATTGACAGTTGGCATGAAATTAATTACCTATTGTAGTCTCTAATGGTTTTCATCAATTGATGAGATTGAACCTTAGATGTAACTGTAAGGACCCAATCATAACCCTAATCGGATTATTAATAATTAATGAGGATTACCGTTAATTAAGGCAAAAATTGGATTATTTTGCAATTATCAGGGTTAAGTCAAGAGGAGTATTTTGGTAATTTCAACATGTAAGTATATGAGTTAAGTCAAATTAAAATTGAAGAAAAGGATAAAATTGAAGTGAATTAGAAGGTCTTGGGGTTAATTTGGAAGAAATTAGAATGATGGGGGTTTAATTGTATGTAAGGGTTTAGGGGTAATTTCCCTAGGGAGATATTTACCCCATAAACTCTTGTATTTAGCTTCTTGAAGAAAGAATCCTTAGGGATTTGGAGTGTGGGTCGGCATTTGAGGGAGATAGCTCTCTCTCTCTCTCTCTCTCTTTGGTTATGGTTTGGAGAAGATGAAAATTAGGGTTTGTTGTTTAAGCATTATGAAGGTAATGTCCCCTTCCATAGATCTCTTCTTTCATGCTTGATTTATGATCTTAGGGTTGTAGAAAGAGATGATAAGTTATATTTGTCATCTCTATGTATAAGGAAATGAAGGAGAGAGTGAGCTAAATCAATGGATGTTGAAAGAGTTCAAGCTTCAAAAGCCAAGTACAGGAATTAAGTTTTGGTATTGTTCATGTGAATGATTTAGGGTTTTTATGTCTTTTTCTAGTATGTATATTTTGATATGAGTTTAAAGGATAAATCTAGTAAGCTTCAATGAGTATAGTATGCTTGAAAACTTAAATGATCATATAAGCAAGAGGGGAAGTGAGATTTGGGGTTTAAATCTATGTCACTAATCCTATAAAGTCATGAATTGGAGTCCACTTGAACTCTAATTAGGAGGACTTACATATGATAATGCTAAAATAATTAGGCTGCTAAAATATGTTTTAGTGCATAATGGCATGAAACTATGAAGAGTGAGAAGAAATATAAGAATCACAAGAGTATACTATTTGATATGCCCCTTTATAGTAGAGTATAAAGTATATGCTCAGCCAAAGTAAATTGTTCTACCTAAATACTATACTTTGATGATCATTTTCAACGGCACGAGAATAATATGATTTAGCCTAGTTGATAAGAAGATAGTTGTAATGTTACATGTAATCTAGTAACTATAAACATACATGCTAATTAATGTATTTTACATACAAGTATAAGGTATGTAATATGCCTAAGTTAAAAAGAGAAGGAACATTTTAAGGGATATTATAAAACTATAGAAGCTTCATTATACTTCAAGTCATAATGGGAATTAATGGTGAACCTTGATGTAAAGGATCATACTCGTCTGTTATTTATACCCTATGATGTAAAATGAAAGTTACAAGTCTTCAAGTATTTTTCTAACGTTTAAGATGAGATAATCTTATACAACTCACCTAAGAAAATAATGTTATGAAATAGAAAGAAAAATAAGATGATCATGATATATGTGATAATGTTAAGGTAGATCATCTATTGCCTATGATATAATAGACTATAATTGTGAGCTAAAGGGGCTAAAGATGAATAAGTGTTGACATTAAGCTATATGAGAACATAGTTATTCTATCATATGGATCATGACTGTTTGAGTGCTACATTATATGATTATGTCATTATGTGATTAATTATGAGAATAGGGAAACTACTCACGACAAGCAGTAATAAAGTACGTTATTGAGAACTATTCATGAGTTATGTAAGTGTATATGGTAAAATTGATTCAAGCATACTATGATGAGTAGCTTGATTTAATATGTGAACAAGTATGAGTGATGAACTTATGTATTGCCATGTTTAAACTGCACATATATGTACGAGTCCATATGGGTACGCGCAATGCTAATCATGAAAGATGATGTGTTGTTATTGTTGCATAAACATATAGCCATTATGATATGAATGAAAGAAAATTGATGCAAGCATACGATTATATGATGACATCTATATGTAATAGAGCCTAAAGCTCAACATTGATGTATGATAAGAATGATATGCCTTCTTTTATGAAAGTGGCTTTAAGCCAAATGATGTGCTAAGTAAAGAAGGACATGTTAAATTAAAGATGTATTAAAAGTTAAGCCTACGAATCTTAGTTTAGTTGTGGATTAGATAGACATGCCTTGAGGGATACAGTCGCAGCTGCTATATGTTGACCCCGTTTGAGTCTTGTTCCTTAATGGAACCATCGTTTGACCCCGTTTGGGTCCATAGTTTGTTCCTTGCTTGAACCATTACTTAACCCTGTTCGGGTCCATTGTTTGATATCTTCGGATATCCATAGTTTGATACCTTCGGGTATCCATTACTCCTATTATCCACCTTTCGAACTAGTACTTAGGTAGGCTATTAAAGATGTAAATGGTACAAGAAATAAAGTAACGTATGTATCAATTGCCTCACTTATATGTATTGGAATCATGATAATGATCTATTCTATTGCTGTATTCTAAATTTCAGTTAGCTATAAACCATTTCTATGAAATGAAATGCCATGTTATATAGTACTTGATGGTGATGTCTTATATCAACTATGAGAAAGGTCACCATGTGAGTCCTAGTGTGAGTTGGTTCCACGGTGAATAGTTGGACCGCATGGGCCACAAGCTTACAATATTGAATTAAACGTTATATGAACTATGACATGCATAATAATATTTATGTATGGGAAAAATTAGAAAATGTTTGCATGTGGTATGGAGACCTTGTCAGTTAATCATGAGGTGTATTACCTATTCCTTGGAATGGCATGCAAATTCATGAGTATGTATATGAACATTTATCTATGTATGTGTATATGTAAAATTCTAACATAAATCAAAGTGCCAAGCATGATATGATATGAATCTGTATGATGTTTAAAGTGCAATGATAATATAGCATTGAGAAAAACATGTGCAGAAACCCGAACAAAATGATAAGTTTGTAATGTATGTAATGAAATCATGCCTAGCAATATGTATTGCAATGTTATGTAACATAAGCACTTTCTTTTGGCTATGAATAAATGATAAATACAAATGTTAGGTAACAAATTGGTTAATGACATTTTGTATGAATATAATGAAGACATCGGTATTCTTGAATAAAAGGATTACAAGATGTATGGATTTTTCCTAGGAAATAATAGAGGGTTAAAAATGATCGTTAATTAACAAGTTTCATGGATAAAGATAGTTTATGCAATGCTCTCGAGTTTAGTAAGATAGCATATATGGTTAAGGTTGAAAACTCCCTAGAATGTCCATTGTGGCATGATAAATAATGTAAACTCATATGCTTTTTATACTATCGTGATAGTTGTATTTGATTTGATGAAGAAAATTATAAGAAATTATCCATAGAATTGTGGTTCCCCACTAAGCTTTATAGCTTACCACAGGTTATTTATCCATGTAGGTTTCAGGATAAGCTCCAGAGGATCAGGTAAGATGCAGTTGCCTTGAGGATTTCAGGATTCTTGAAGGCCATTTATGTTATAGTTATTTAATTATAAGCTTGAATCTTTTATTGTGGCATGTAATTATGGCCTGTTCTATAATTATTATTATTTCTGCCTGACGTTACTAGGTTTATGATGATGATGATGATGATGAATAATGGTTATCCATGGTTAGTGGATTAGGGTGTCACAATAACAATTGTTATACTAGAAACATTATATGTGAGCTTAAATATATTCGTAATTTTTCAATTTGGCAATTAGTTTGGCATTATATGTAGCAATTTTTATATTAGAATAAATTAATTTAGTAAACATTTGTTGATGAAAAATTACATAAATGAACTCTTAAAATGTTCACTTTCAAATTATTCATGTATTGATGATTGATCAAGTTTAATTGGATTAGTGATATAGATAATCCAATTGAGACTTGAATTTTGAGACCTTACAAATAAGGCTTATTATTGGGGTGTTTATATATATATATATATATATATATATATATATATATATATATATATATATATATATATAAATTAATTAGTTTAGTGGTTTTTTCAAATCACAAACTTAGATTACAAAACTATTAGAGGGAATGCATGCATAAAAATTCATCCCATGTTTATTTTTATCCTTTTGGTTGGTCAATAATAGTGGAAAATGCAACAAATTAGTCTCTAAAGAATAAAGGTTTTTAATTGACAATTAGTTTGTCATTCATTATAAGAAAATGTTAAAATTGCAACTGAATTGATTCCTTTGCTAAATTGGCAATGGAACGTTGCTATTTAGCAACAAAAATAAGATATCGTTGCTAAAATTGGTAAAACTTTACAGATTTATCAATTGAAATATATTTGGTTATTACCTAATGCTAAAAATGGAGGGAATTATTGATGGAATATGACATGGTATGAATGTGATGATAGCACAGCGGAAAAACAAAAACTTTTATCATACATACCATGCAATTCCATAGCAAGAAACAAAACATGCAATTTTAGGGTTGTAGAACTTACAACTTATGATGCCTTTTGAAAATTGAATTTGATGATGCCCAGCAACTAAGATGACTTTATCCGCCTTAGATCTCGATCACCAATGCCAAGGAACAGCCTTTTACGCCACTCCCTCTATTCTCACACACACAATTGCACCGACGGCTTAAAATCGAGATTGCTAGCTCTCTTTTTCGGTATTGTATAAAGGCAATGGTTTGAAGCTAAAAAATTTGATTTTGTACTTCTCTTAGGTTGCTATTACTACCCAAGATCACAAGAGAATGAGGAACTATCCTTTCTCCTTGTGAAAATTGGCTAAAAGAAATTCTTTGAGAGAGAGAGAGAGTTCACGCAAAACCTAGAGAAAATACACTCTGGTTTCATGTTTTTCCCACAAAAAATATATATCTCTTTTCCTTTTAAGTGATTAATCTCAAATATACTACCTTAAGATAATTAATATTAGCTAAAGATAATTAATATTTGCCTTTATCACTTAATTAAAATAAGTAATATTTATTGATAAAAACTCTTTTAATTTATCCAAGATAAAAACAAAAGACATTTAATCAAATAATATCACTTAATTTAGGATAAAAGATATGTCATTTAAATCTAACAAACCACTTAAATAAAACTATACATGTGCCGAAATTCCTTGTTATTACTCTAGGAATTTCGGCCACATCAAATTTCATTTAAATGATTTAATTAGATAAATATGTCTTTAGGCTTTAATACTCAATTAATTAAATTAATACATGACATTTAATTAATTGAAATTAAACCTTGTGGGCTGAATTTCTCTCTCTCATGGGCCAAGGTCCAATAGCAATCTAATAACCCATTACACACATTAATTTGACTTTAATTAAAAGTCCAAATTAATTTCCAATACTTAATTTAAATATTTTAAGCCCAATGCTTTGTGTGCGATCCTATAGGTCCATTTAATGTTGGCAATGAATTAATAAATTAATTCAAAAGCTATATATATTCTCTAGCAAAATACTATAGCATTCCAAATTAAATGAAAATGCATATGGCATTTAGTGAGCTAATGCAATTTTGCATAGTCCCTTACCCATAAATATCAGAATTAATATAAGGCATGGAACTAGTCATCCTTATATATATTAATTCCTTTCTTGATATTCCAGTGACACTGAACTCTCAGATAAATAATGATTACTCATTATTTCATCTCGGTATGGCCATAAACTTCTCAGTTCACTAATCAAGTGGCCGATGATATTTTCTCTCTTAATGAGAGGGGTAATCCCTTCACTTCTCTCATGCTCTCTAACATGAATCAATGCATACCCAATCATACCCGTACTTGTCACTCTGTTACGAGTATGTTAGGTGTATGTCAAAGTGGACAGTAAGTCATAAAGAGTTTCATAGAGATTTCAAGTCTAAGAACTCCAATACAAAACTTGCATATGAAAAACACTTATGACTTGTACCATGTAGTGTTCTCATGAGCGGATCGTATCCAGATACCATGTTCTTTAACATGTATCTATGATCTCTGATTGACACTCTTGTCCTAATGATCCATAAGACAGAACTCATAATATCAGAGAGAGCATACTAGTCTTAATTCATTGTTATTCCCATAACAATGACTGACTAGGGATGTTTAGAATGAAGTCTCATTTGTTTCAAGGTCTTACAATCATATGCCTCACACATGATAACTTAAACCGAAACGACATTCTTGGATAGTTTTTATCAATTGACATGCATAGGAATACAATAGATAAAACAATTGCCTCATTTTATTAATTAAAGTATTTTATTACAATGCATTGGGGCTAAGGCTTACACTAACAATTATTGGCACCAAAAATTAGCAACAGAAATTAGCAACAAAATCTATAAACCGTTGCTAAAAAATGTGCTAAAAGTTGGGGAAAAAATTTTGGAATAAAAAATAGAAATGAAATAATTTTTCCATTGCTAAAATAGCAACGAAATATATTTTCGGTTGCAATTTTACAAATGGAAATTGAATACCGTTGGTATATTTAGTGCCAATGAAAATGAATTTCTTTTGGACCAAATATAACAACGAAAAAAATATTCAGTTGCAATTTTGGCAACGAAAAAAACATTTAGTTGGTATTTTTTTGGTGCAAACGAGGATGAATAATTTGGGGATAAAAAATAGCAACCAAATTCTTTTTCATTGGTAAAATAGCAACAAAATTATAATTCTGTTGCTATTTTTTATGCTTCAAAAATACCAACGAAATTATTATTCCATTGCTAAAATTACAACCGAATATGAATTTTGTTGCTTTTTTTTGTCCCAAGGGGATTGAATAGCAACAGAAATCTTTTTCCTTTGCTAAAATAGCAATGAAATTTAATTTGGTTGCAATTTTAACAACAGAAAAAGAATTTCGTTGGTATTTTTTGTTCCAAGAAATAGGGTTAACTTTGGGTCCAAAATTACCAATGGAAAAATATTATGTTGCTATTTTTGGTGCCAAGCAATTTGGGATTACTTTGGGTTAAAAAATATCAACGAAAATTAAATTTTGTTGCTAAAATTGCAATCAAAACGATATTCCGTTGGTTTTTTTAGACCTCCATTGCTAAAATAGCAATAGAATTCCAATTCGATTGCAATTTTAGCAATGGAAAATAATTTCGTTAGTATTCTTTACCAAAATGCTAATGGAATTAAAATTTCGTTGCTAATTTGCTATTTGCCCTAGGTATAAAAAGCCTGTTATTTTCTTTACATCGTGCTGCCTTGCTCTCTCCTTTTCTTCAATCCTCACTCTCTCCGTTTTCTTCAATTCCTCAATGCTATTTGCCTTAGGTATAAAATTTACTGTGATTTTTATTATTTTTCTTATTTTCAATTGATTTTTCATATTTTACTTTTTCGCTCACTTTTACTAATTTTCTTCTTCATTTACTTTTATGTTCCTTGCTTCATTTTAAGTTTTAATCTACTATTAGCCTTAGCTTCGCTGAGATTTTCAATAAGTAAGTGATTTTCCTCCTTTTAATTTCGATGTCTTCTTTTATTATTTTTATTTTTCCTTGTTTCTTTTTCATATTCTTCTTTTCATAACAGGTGCAATCCCTAATGTTACCTTAGTATGATAAAAATGTTCCCTTTTTGTTTCAAATTATTGTTTTTATTCATTCGTTTTTTGGTTTGAAATTATTTTTATTTCAAATTATGTATTTGTTGCTACTTGGGTTGTTTACTTTAATGGGTTTGAAGGAATATTTAAATAGAAATTAAGGAGTTGGACACGCTCAGTAACCATGCTTCCTTATATTGCTTGCTATGCAGGCAAATTCTATAGGTAGGAAGCCTACATATCCTGAAGTATTTATGCACACCCATACAAAAAAAGCATAATGGTCAGACATTTGTTAATACACATTGCAGAAAACTCAATGTATGTAAAATTTATACATCAATATTAATTATGCTTTGATAATATAGCTAATTAATTGTAACTATTGTTATGATAGGAGCAAATACAAGATACTTTCATTCAACGTCGGTAGAGCACTGAAAGTGTTCATAAAAGTGGGATATTTCTTGAAGTAGTTGGTGGTAAGAATAACCATGGAAGGATTTTTGGGTTAGGTTCAATTGCCAAAACTTCCCATTCAAATTCCTCTGCATCACATATAGCTGCTTGTAGTGAGCGATGTGAATCTTCTCAGAAAGTCATTCAGCTAGAGACCGCACTCACCTTATTGGTGGATACTATAACCCAGTTAAAGAATTGGATAGAAGATTTGGAAACCAAGGGTTCTCAGCAGCCATATCGTCCTCATTCACCTCCACCAACTGCATATCTTAGACTTGTAATTTTATGTTATTGATGCTGACTTTATGTTGTGTTTGTTGTGGTTTTCATGGACTTTTACTTTACAATAATATAATATATTTTCAGGATTATTTTAATTATTATGAATTACAATTTTTATATTATATTATCAATAAGATTATTTTCTTAAATTTCATTATTAATTTGGAATATATTTAATTATAAATAAAAATTTACTATGCTAGCTTAATTTTAGAATTTCGGATCCATTGCTATTTTTAGCAACGAAATTGTATTCGATTACTATAACTAGCAACAGAAGAAAAATTCCATTTCTATTTTTAGCAATGGAATTTTAATTCGGTTGCTAAAAATAGCAACGGAAATACAATTCCATTGGTAATGTCAACCAATTCACTAAAACTACCTTGGTTATATTTAGCAAAGAAAAATAATTTCGCTACTAAATTTAGCAACAAAACTATAATTTCGTTGCTAATGTTAATGAATTCATCAAAACGTATATTGGTATATTTAGCAACGGAATTAAAAAATTGCAACTGTTAAAATTGCAATCGAATTTTTCGTTGCTATTTTTGGTTGCTGATTTTGATTAGCAATGGAAATTCAACAAATTCGGTTGCTAATTTCCATTATTATTTAATAATTTTCTTTTAGTGATTAAAATAACCATTAATTAAGTAGATCCTATGTGTTATTAATTAGTGCTTATTCAGATTACTCTTTTGTTAATTATATATATTAGTGTCAAATCAAAGTAAGAAACACATCTTTTAAATTTGGTTTATAAGCATGTCATTATTTTAATTAGTAAGAGCTGGTTTGAGAAGTCCATTTATTATAATTGATAAATTGATGTCAGCGACAAGGAAAAAAAAGTGCCATAAGGCTGTCATGGGAATAGACTTTCATCTTTATCATTTGCAAATTTTAATAATATTAGTGATTATTTGAAGTTAGTTAGGAGTAAAATGGTAGTATATTATTAGAAAGAGTAATTGGAACCTTGATTTAACTTGTTTAAATAGTAATTATATGGGATCCAAAACAATTAATTGGGATTTATGGGTGTTGGGTTTCGACAAGGGAAAAATAAAATAAAAACTGCAGCGGATATATGAAACCCATCAGGATCCATGCGATCCAATTGACTCAATGAAGAGAAAGTAATGATTACTAACCTCTTGAAGTGTAAAAATCATCTTGTAGGTGCTACATCACACGAAACAAACACCCACTATAGGTATCCACACTCGAACACAATGAACAGATTCATCCAAAGTGCTAGTTCCCTTCCTTGGTGGCTAGGATAACACAGAAAAATGGTTTTCTTTTGACACTCTAAAGGATGACGGCTCACTCTTTTAGTATGTATTTTTAGGGTTTTTAAACCATACATATCATATATATATGTGACCCAACCCTAATTAAGAGAGAGAATTTTGGTATCACATTTCTTATTAAAATAAGAAATACTTTATTTTTTATTTAAAATAATAATTATAATTATAATATTAATCTTAATTAAAATTTATTTATTTTATTTATTTCAAATTTTAATTAGTCATAAAATAAAATTCGAAATGCCTGAATTAGTCTTTAGTCCATTCATTACATTCTATGTGTGTGACCCAATAGGCTCATATTATGTTGGCCATGGGCCCCATTCCTATCATAAGTCCATAAGTCATATGCGGCCTCTAGCAAGACATTACGACTACCCAAATAATATAAATATCGATACTTCAATTTTAACCTAATAGAACATATTATAATCCCTTTGTCACACGATATCTTGTTTGAACATAAGTTATGGTCCATGTCAAACTTATATAGTTCAAAGATATAATTTCTCAATCACTAAGTAGACTGATAATATCAAATGACATTTATCGTTCCATCAATTCATTTGAGCACGGCCATTCATTTCTCAGTCCTACTTATCAAAGGGCTCAATAGATATCTCTATAATTTCTCAATCACTAAGTAGACTGATAATATCAAATGACATTTATCGTTCCATCAATTCATTTGAGCACGGCCATTCATTTCTCAGTCCTACTTATCAAAGGGCTCAATAGATATCTCTCTCATAAGAGAGGGATAAATTTCATCTTGATTATTCACTATTCTCTGTATGATTCTTATCATAAGCTTTATTATTATCTGATTAAAGATATTGTCTGATTATGTCAAAATATAATGTTCCTCATGTAGGATACTATGATAATCTCAAGTCTAAGGATCGATAGCATAACTATTATGAGATCAATGATGACATTAACCCATATAGTATCTCATAGTGGGTCTATCCAATACCTTATTCTCCAACAAGTACCTATAAGTTTGATTTATATCACCATATATTATCATCCATTGATTATCAATCAAACTTATACTAGTCTTTATTTATCATTATTCCTTTTGATGATAAATGACTAGGGGTAGCAACACATAACATTGAACTGTTATTTATAAACATTATTATATTCTAACATACCAAAATATAATAACATGAAGAAAATATAATTTTATAAAATGAAATATGATATTACATAAGGAACCAAATATATGGCCTAGGGCATAATCACTAATAATGGGCAATGGCAATATCAACTCCTGCTAAAAAGAGGTTGATGAGAGATTTTAAGAGGTTGCGGTAATATCCACTTATAGGGACTAGTGGAGCCCCCCAAGACAATAATATAATGCTCTGGAATGTTAGATTTTTGGGTATGTTAATTTATCTCTCTATGTGTGTTTGTGTGTGTGTGAACTTTATTTATTTGCATCTCTAGCTATGACAAGCTAATACTTCTTGTTTGTTTTTCTCTTATTAGGATTACAGTCCTGATGATACTCCTTGGGATCCATGTCCTTAAAGCCTCAGAAGTAGATAATTTTTTCCATAAACATTTGAAGTTAGGAAATTCTTCAATGGCATCAAGGATATGGTTAGTAGTTGAGTTTTTCATTCATGTTCTTTTTTGATTGATACTTTAAAATCTCAGCTACACAAGCATATATTTAATATGAATCGAGGGTGCTTATCATCAGTGGTGTTTCATCTTTTATCTACTGTTGCTTGCTATTTTTAAGGGAAAACTTAGACTTTCCCATTCTTCCAAAGTATCCTTCATTTTTACACATATAATATCAAGTGTTTGGATTGTCATTATGATTGTAAATGAATGTTAATGGTGTTATATATATATATATATATATATTTGTAGGCTTATGTGGTTTATATAGGAAGCAAAGCTCCTGAAGGCCACCCCCGCCATCTTCTTAACCAAAACCACCAAATATTTGCCTCTGTTTCTAGTTTTTGTTAAGCTTATATTTTTTGCATTTATTGAAAAAGCGAGCTTGGGAAAAATTCTAAGCTTTTACTGCTTGTCATTTTTCAATGCAAATTCTTAATCTTTTGATTTAGATGCTGGCAAGAGTTAATCATTAGCCTATAGCATTTTTCCAATTGACACTTGTAGATTACTATGTTTTTGCAAATGAAAAATAAAGGAAATTTTTTTCCCTTTACAACTTCAACTAATACAGATATGCAAGGTTATCAAAAAGAGAAGCTGAAATAAACTAAAAGCACTAAAGCTAGTATTAAAGGAAACTTGGAAGCTGTTGGAGTACCAACTTCTGTGCATGTAAGAGTGGCTTAAGAACTTTTTTCTAGCTAGTCATTGGTATTTAGATGTCAGGTATGGCCTTTCATAACTTGTATCTCTTACTCTTGAGTGTGTGTGTGTATACACACACACACACACATATATATTTGATTCTTTGATATAATCCAAACTTCACACACACACACATATATATATGCATGTTTCTTTTGCACTAAATGTAGCAAAGCAAAATAATACTGTGGATTGAAACATGTATGTCCTGGATTTTCTTGTAATTTTTAAAATTTGTAATATTTTTACTTGGAATAGTGATGGATTATTCCATTGCAAATTTTTTTTTTTACTTGGGACAAATTTACCGATGGGAATATATTTACCATTGCTAAATTTACATACAAAATACATCATTCCATTGGAAATTTACCTACGACTTTGGGATTTTCGTAGGTAAATTTAATGATGGATTATATAATTTTGTCGGTAATTTTAACGTTGGAATTTAAATCCATCCATAAATATAGAAAATGACGATAATTTTTTGGTCTACATCTCACTATAGAATTAATGAATGATGATGTTTTCCATCGGTAAATTTACCGATGAAAATATTTTCCGTTAAAAAAGGTGTCTACAAGCAATTTTTCTATGCCTTTTTTTGTTGCTAAATTCTATAGGTATTTTAGTTTCCCTATGAAAATTCACTCAATTTTATCGAGAATTTCCATCAGGAAAATTGATTTTTCTTATAGTGCACACTAACCTTCCATTAATAATTACACTTTAATGTCTTTAACTTCACAAATCTCATTATATTTCACTTAATTTCTTTTATTTACCATTTATTTGAATTAAAATAGATGTTACATATAAGAAACCTATATGCCATTGTAGGTATCAATTCCATTTTCACGCTTTTAATCATACTTTCTTGCATTTTATTTTACCAATCATATTATTGAACACCTAATTTTATTTATGTATCATCAATTTAACTTTAACTCAACTTACACTCAAAAGTCCTAACCTAAATGATCTTAATCACATAAAATAAATTATTTTTGTATCCACATACCTATTTTTCCAAGCTATTTCTCCATTTCCTCTTCCTTTTTCACCTTTTCCATCCATTTTCCTTTGATTTCACTTGATTTCCCTTATGTTCCATCCTTTGCTGAAATCCTCCATGCATTTTGAATATTTGCTCTAAACCTTTTCCTTGCAATTTTATCAACTTTCTCCATTTAAAATAGACTATTGAGATGGCTAGAGATAAATTTAGGGCCTTAGAATTATTTAGGGCATAAGATTTGGTGGGATTAGGTTTATGGAGTTCAGAGAAAAGTAGAGAAATTGAAGGAAGAATGGCAAAATAAGAAGAGAGGGGAAGCTGGGAGAATTGTTGGAATTTTATGATTCTTTATCCCTTTTATACCCAACCTAATTGGGCCATATCAAGTCCAATAAATTAGGCCTAATTTACTTAATTAAGCAATATTTTGGTCTAATTATTTTGCTACCACTTCTCTTGCTCATTTTTTTTATAAAAATATGTTCATGATAATACAAAAATATTTATTAGGCTGCATAAATATTTTTAGGTCAATTCAATACCATTTTTTAGTATGATAAATTTCTACCCCGGTCCGAAAGTTATTTTTTAAAATCACTATAAATAAGATTTTTCATTGACAAATAATTCTCCATAATATTTCAAGTGAATCCATTTATTCAAATAATTTTTTAGAAGCCTCTAGCATTATTTCTAAGCTCGGAGGTAAGATTCACCAATTCAAAACCCTAAAAATTCAAAGTTGTCTAAAAAATTATCTTTTACTTCCAAATATTAATTGGAATTATTTTCAGTGGTTCCATATGAATGGAATAATTTTATGAGGTTTGTAGAATATTTTTAAGCTGATTAAATTTCAATAAAACCCTCATACGGTCTAGGTAAATTTTTTACTTTCCATTTTAAAGGCTTATTTGATCTCAGTTTCACCTCAAATTATACCTTAAAACTCATCTTAATTTGTACTTCTAACAGTAAGGAAATATTTTTGTATGTTTTGGGTGATACTATTCACCTTGGTGTCGGCCCGATGTCAATATTCACGGCTTAAAAAATACTACAATAAAAATTAAAATTTTGGGCCATTATATGTGAGTTATTTGGGACTATTTATTTGAAATTTGCAGGTGGGTAGACATGATTTTATAGCCATCATGCTGTCTAAAATTTTACCAAATAAATAGTAACCATTCGACGTTAACACAAAAATGTAATTTCGTGCCATATTTTAATTTAATGGTTATAATCTTATATATATCGAATGGGTGTTAAGTAATAGGCAATTAATCGCTCGTTTAAGCAATATAAATGATCTTGTGATACTAGCAATTATGGCATACCGATGTTCGAACCAATGCTCGGACATTATGTGTTAAATAGAATGCTTAAAAGCCCTATATAGGTAAGACAATAATTTTACACGAGGCCAAGGGTTAAAATAATTTCTCATAGAAGGGTTAGAAATTAACTAAAAATAGTAAAAATGGGTAGAAAATGAAAATGATGAATTTCAATATAAACTAAGCTAGAATTGGAATTAAAATGACAAAAATAAACATTTTAGATGCCAAAAAGACTCATAGAAAATCGAAAACGGTTAAAAAAACTCGACCAATCAATGGAATTTTAATATGAAACATTATATGACTTAAAGGGAATTTTAAAGACACCTGGAACCTATCCTTTTTCTTGAGTGGGCGGCTAAAATATATTGTGGCAATTAGGGAAGTTTTAGCATAATTACCAGTTATTCTAACACCAGCATTGGTCCTCCTGGTGCAAGTACTAGCCCTTCTGGTGCCAGATTTGTTTGGAAAAATTCTAAAATTGAGTTTTTAGCCCATTTTGAAAGATTTCCCCTTTTAAAAATTGACTTAAATTGCCTATTTAAGGTTTGTAAAAATTCCCAAACTATTATCCCACATAAGAGAACACCTCAAAGTAGGAATCATCCCAATTGCAAAGATTTCTATACTCTTGAAGTGCACTTTGCTAAACCTAAATACTTATAAATTGGTGTTCTTTTCCTTTGCAAAATAAGGGAATTTTTATACATAGCATTTTAGAATTTTAGAGAGGTTTTAAGAGAGAAATTACAAGGAAATTATAGAAAAATGCTAGAGAAATATTAATAGCAAAAAGGAGTAAGATTATAGGGTTACAATCTTGAAGTAAAAGCTCTAAATTGAGAAAGAAGTAGAAGCACTATCAAAATTTGAAGGATGATTCAAACCTTTTATGTATATATATATATATATATATATATATATATATATAGTACTGGTGGAGGGAATCTTGAAGCATTAAAGAATAAAGGAACCTACTCTAAAGGTATATAATATTAAAGCCAAATTCGAAAATTCTTTTTTTTTTTGTTTTAATTACATCTTCATTTCTCATTTGTGATTAATTAATCAATAATCATATTTGTGTTATATTGAACATAGTAATTTTATTTACATGATTATAATAATAATAGGTATGTAAATATCTAGTTTTAATAGGATTTACATATGTTATTTTGTGAGGTCCTAATATATGCCCTAGGAGAATATATACATGTTTAAATGGTATTATGATTAATAAATGCTTGGTTAGTTAATGCATTATCAGATGAGATCTAGAGGGAATTATTTTAAAAGAAAGAGGGCAATATGGTCATTTTACCTTATTACATGCATGTGCATAATTGGAATGAAGTATAATATAGGGATTGAATTGAAAGAAGGTGATTAAAGGGCAGTAAAAATAAGAAATTTAAGAAAAAGAGGGAGCTAAGTGATTCATCTAGGACATATAAGCAGGTCAATGGAATGAAGTCACTTAACCTCTCTAGAAATCTCTTGAAGGAGAAAGAAAAAGCAAGAATAAAAGGAGGAAATGATGGGTGGCCACTCTAGGGGGACTAATTTAGCCATCATTTTTCTAAAAAACTATTAATTTCACCATTAAAAATCACTCCAATTTTAGTTATAGCATTTTTTAAGAGAGAGAATTAAGAGGTTAGGTAATTTTAAGGTAACAACTTCTTCTCTTCTTTTATTTATTCCATATGATAGGAAATTAACTTGAAGGAGCCAAATAGATGTTTATATATGTGACTTATTCTATGTAGAAGAAGAAGCAAGCAAGAGTAAGGAAAAGGAAGTAGACAAATTAGAGAAAGTGTTTTTTGTTACATTAAATAATAAATGAGGTGGTGTGGAAAATACTTCAATGCTTGCATATAAAACTTGGTTGTGGATAGATAGACATGCCTATAAGGTACAATTACAGCTACCATAGTTTGACCCTATTTAGATTTATAGTTTATCCTCATTTGGACCATAGTTAAGACCCTATTGGGCCTACATGTTTGATACCTTCAGGTATATAAAGGATTAAATACCTAAGGGTATTTATATGATTGATACCTATGAGTATTTATAGCACTAGTTATCCACACCTATATAACATAAGCAGGCAGTCCCAGGAACCAATAAAGAGGTAAAGTATATACTAAGCAATGATGTAATATATGATTGAACTTACATAACAATATTGTCATGAAACTGTTCTTCCCTTGATTGTTAAAATTACCTTGGTAATTAATGTAAATGTGCTACTATTATATTTATTTCATGCTTGTGTATTTGGGAATAACCACCGTGAGTGGTTGTTCAAATATTAATTATTCCCCACTAACTCTATAGCTTAGCATAAATGTTTATCCATGTAAGTACTCAAGCTATAATTCTTCAACAAGGATAGAATTTGCAGCAAAAAGGCCAACACCAGAAATCAAAGGAGTTAAAGTATGAAGTTTATGTTTATGTTTTTGTCCTTGTAAATAACATTTTGAATTTAAAAGCTTTAAAATCTAAAAGTAAGAGAATAGATATAAATTTTGTAATGTAAAATAGTGCGTATTTACAGATTAACCAAATATGATGATTTACTTATGAATTGCTCAATTTTATCATGAGATTTATATATAAGATTATAATATATATAGTTATGTTCAATATGGTATACATATGACAATAGGAAAAAGGTAATTAGAATAGGCATTACATTTTTGGTATCAGAGCATGGTTTAGTCGATTCTCATCAACAGAAGTTTAGGGATATACATGCATAAATTATTATTTGCATTGGCCTAATGTAGATGTCCCTATTTCTTAATAGATATTAGATTATAGAGGGATCTAAGAAAGCATTAGAATAAACTACTGAGAGCAATTTGCCTGTATAATTTAATCCTTCAAATCTAGAACCTTTAGCTTCTACCCATGGCAAAATACCTATTGTAGCCCCTGGGGAAGAATTGTTAAAGATTTCTCAAGACATGGCTTAAATTTTACAAAGGATGACTACATCTAAAGATACTATAGCAAAGATTAGAAAACATAAAGCGGAAGAGTTTTTGGTTATCACCTTGGAGGAGTTTGAGAAAGTAGAGTTTTGGCTGGAAAAAGTTAAATGAGTGTTTGATGAAATACAAAGTCCAGCTAATTAGAAGGTAACTTATGTTGTTTCCTTACTTCAAGGAGTAGCATATGATTGGTGAAAGTTAGTGTTAAAGCAACCTAAATTACCTTACCCGCTAACTTGAGAGTTCTTCGAAGAAGAGTTTAAAAGAAAATATGTTACAAAAGCTTACAAAGAAGCAAAGTTGAGACAATTTTTGAATTTAAAGCAAAGGGGTGTGATGGTAGATGAGTATGAAAAAGAGTTTAGTAGCTTTAATTGAAGAAAGGAGAAGGTTTAGGGCAATTATGTAATTTTGTACTTGAAGGCAAGAAAACTTCATGTAGTACAGTTGTAAATCACCTCACCCAAGTTTTTTTCACCTTAGCCATGCTAAATATACCTCACTTGAGTTAGAAATACCTCACTTGAGGGAGGAAATACCTTAACCAAGCTACACAAAGCCTCACCTGAGTAGTTTAAGACCTTTGTCTATTAAATACTTCTCATTTTATTAAAACTTAATTCCTCTTTGGTTTAGGAAGTCACTAGGCACAAAACATTTTCTTTTGGTACTATAATCAAGCTATATAAGCAAGATAAAACACTAAGATTAAGAGGAGTTAGATTGAGAGGAATTAGTTAGACCTAGAGTAGGTTTCACTTACAGTTCGAAGGCCATAATTAAAAAATTTGAGAAGACTTCAAAAGTAGCTGAAGGCTCTATGTGTTTGTGCCTTTTTATTTATTTTTCTTTAGTTTTAATTATGTTTGGTAAGTAATTCTTTATTATTGCTAAAGGATACTTGAACCTTCATACTTTTATTATAATGACTTAGTTTGTGCTTTAATTAAATGCAAGTTTGATTATTGCTTAGTCTTTAAGCAAATTCTTATCTCTAATTGTTATTGGATTGATGGTTAACTTATTTGATAAATGGTTGATGATTAATTTCAAGTATGATCTATGATATGCATATTATTGGATTAATTCATCAGTATTGATGCATGATTATTTTCTATATTTGAGATAATTGTGTGTTTGTAAGAGTAGATTAAGATTAAAAAAAGTTGAACTAAGAATATATTGAAATTAAATTTGCTCGAAAAAGAGTTTAATAGATGTTTAGGAGTTTAAAACTAGATCTTTTATGCTAGGTGTTAGATTATTCTTCATAAGAAGTTTTAATGCTTAGAATGATAGTCTGAATAAGATAGGAAAATAAGATTAAGATCCTAAATATCGAACCCAAAGGGATATGGATTGTTATGAATAATATCTTTGAGTAAGTTGAATTAATATGAGATTATACATCTCTTAAGTTTTTGAAGTAAAGGCAAAAATTAAACTAAATAAATAATAAAGCAAAATAAAAATAAAAACTAGACTAACATAAATTAAGCACAAAACAATAACTAAAACACTTTTGCTTAAGTAACTATCCACCTCAACTTCTATTGTAATGACTCAAATTAAAAGTAACATAAGTGATTATGGAAAAACCAGTTAAATAAAGCCATGTATCTTAGTCAAGAATATCATTCTAAGCTTTAAACCTTTTTGTTAGGAATAATTCAACACTTATCATAAAGATCCAGTTTAAACTCTTAAACATCCATTAAACTCTTTTTCAAGCAAACTTAACTTTAATATATTCTTAGTTAAACTTTTATTAGTCTTAATTTATCCTTACCAACACATAATTATCTCAAATGCAGAAAATAATCATGCATCAATATGAATAAATTAACCTAAGAACATACATATCATAGGTCATTCTTAAAATTAATCATTAACCATTCTCAAATAAGTTAATAATTAATCCAATAACAATCAGAGATAAGAATTTGCTCAAAATTAAGAAATAATCAAACTTGCATTGAATTTAAGCCCAAACTAAGTCATTACACTAAAAGTATAAGGGTTCAAGTATCCCTTAGCAAAAGTGAAGAAAACTACTTACCAAACATAATTAAAATGAAAGAAAAATTCAAATAAAGAGATACAATGCTCATAAATCTTCAAATTTACTCTTGATGCTTTATCAGAACAATAATAGAAAGCTTAATTCTTTTAGAGAATTGAAAATGAAGATAAAAAGAAAATTAAACCTAAACTACGTTAAACAAATTAAGAGAAAATAATAAAACCCTAGAAACTAACTAAAAAAACTCTAACTAAAGAACTCCTACATAATTTCATTTAGTTCCGGTGCCTTAAGTATGCTTTTATACCCTCCAAAAAAGAAGTTAACTGCCTTCGTACTTCCTAAATAAGAGTTTTATCGTATTTAGAAGTCTTCAACTCAATAGAGAGGTAAAAGAGCTCATATGAGGCTTATTAAGCATTGGTGAGGTGATCTTTTCCTTAAGTGAGGTTTTTCTAACTCAGAAGAGGTGTATTTGGCTTGGGTGAGGTGATTTTAAAATTCAAAAGAGAGATTTACATTTTGGGTAAGGCCATTCAACTTTGGGTGAGGCCTTTTTGAACTCGATTGAGGTGTTTTAGCATTCTCCTGAGTTCCTCCTCTTTGTATTCCATGGGAATTTCTTGCCTTAAACTTCCAAAATTACAAATTACCCCCAGACTTTTCTTTTCTTTAACTAAGTCCTCATTTTCTTCAATTTAGCCTTTCAAAACACCAAAACTTGCAATTAAACCTACAAACACACAAATTAAATAATTAAACATGAAATCAACTAAATTAATACTAATTAACTAATTTAAAAATATAAAAGCATAGAACAATTCACAACTATCACTACCTAAGCATGGTCCTTACTAATAGGTTTAGCCCATCATGAGCATAACGACAAATGGGTCAGCATTCAATATACCAAATGGTACGAGCCTTGGGCTAATGGTCCTCCTTGACATATTTCTATATTAAGTGAACATACGACATGCTTTAGGAGTACATCGGGGCTAGATAGGGATGCCTAACATAATTTTAAGGCTCTAGCATGAATGCAAGATGTAATTTTGAAGAAAGATAGGATTTAATCTTAAAAATGCAACTATAATAACTTAACTAAAGTACTTTAGGAGCAAGGTCTCTTAAGTCTCCAGTGGAGTTAGCACTGTGATGCACGTCAAACCCCATCGATGCCTTAATGTAGAATCTAGCTTATCCTTGGAGGCCTACTTTTATTGTTCAAAATCGGATGAGGTTCATGAAGTTCATATGATTGGCCATTTCACAACAGAAAAGGGATTCGACCACATTTGCCAAATCCTAGGCCTTAAAAAGTGGTTAACCTATGATGGTATCTAAGTGGGCCCAAGAGCTAGGTATCATATATGCAATCATAGTTTAACCACTAAAAATAGAATAGGGATTCGACAATGTCTCGAGGTATCCCTATTCTATTTTTAGTGGTTAACCTACGATGGTATCTAAGTGGGTCTAAGAGCTAGGTATCATAGAGTTGCCACCAATAGAATGTTGGGAAAATGATTATAACCTCTTGATACCCAAAGCAGAGATGGTTCAAGACATCACTTTTACTTATATCTCAGTTAGTTGTTTTTATAATTGAGTTTTTAAAATTAATCCACTATATTCCTTCTCACTTGATGCATAAACATAAGTAAATAATCAATCAAGCATATAAGAAAGCTATAAAAATAAGTAAATATATTATATAAATAAATTATCCGAAAGATTAGAAAATATCATACATAAATTAGGATATTCATTCAATGTGGGAACATTGGTTCTCTTATGTATATTTGACAAAAAAGGTTAAGAATCCTTGTTGATTTTTAGAAAATATGGGATGAGTGATCCCAATTTTGGTGGAAATAAGGATTTTTCTTTTATTGGTCAATTTTGGTTGAAAATTTGAACATTGGTCTATTTTATTAAGAAATGTTCCAATTAATTACTAAAACTGATTTTAAGTTAATTTTTATTTTTAACATGCGAGAAAAATCATTTATTACTAACTATTATAATTCCAAAATAAATCCAAATAAAATAAATAAAATGCAATAAATAAGTAAGTAGCTAAAGGCCAGGTTTTAAACCATCCATGGGAATCCTCAAAAGTATTTCCACCTCAAACTCACAAATGATCCATGTAAAATAAATTAATTGCTCAAACAAAATAAATAACATAAAATTATTAGTATGTAATAAGTAAAAATAAAAAATAAAGAATATAAAATTATTAGTATGCAATAAGTAAAAATAAACACTAAAGCAAAATAAAATTAATACGCATTCTAGAATAAAAGAATAAATAATCAGATTATAAAAATCCACAAACTAGAATTAAAAATAACATTTAAAAATACAAATAAACATGCAAATAAATTAAATATAAGAAATAAGCATGAAATATAAATAAAACACCTAAAAAAACAAGCCGTAAACAGCTAAACAAAGGTAGCAAACGGCCAAGCAGGAAGTAAAGGATGGGACAAAAAGAGAGCTCTGTGAAATCACCTCAGTCGGTGTGACCAACAAGCATCTATCGGGGCTTTGTTTCCATCTGTCACACACATAATGGAAAATAATGGCAAAATGTAGACAATGATGAAATAAGCCTTATATTTGATCTAAACATGCATACTTCTACTTCATATTCATGCCAGAAATAATGCTAAGCATAAATATATAGTTAAATCATGCCAATACAATTAAATCAACAAAAATACAAAATTTCAACTGAGAAGAATAAACAAACATCAATGGTAAAGATCCAAAAACACGTTATTCTACTCACAATTTTAACCACAATCAAGATATTTATGGCATTATAAAAATTACGGAGGCATTAATTATAAAACGAATTAAATAAGATGAAAAATCGTGTGATTATGGCATTTGATATGTTTATAGGCATTAAATCAAATAAATACATATATTCTCATGTCATGGCCACATGAGAGGGAAGCCTAAAATATTCTGTAAACACTTGAAGATCACATTTTGAGTTTTAATTTTTGATTTCCACATTTTGAAAACAATAAATGTGTTCTGTGTTGATGAAAAGATGTGAAGGAGGCCTTATATTCTCAATAGATAACAATTAGTTTCTTATTCTCAAGAAGAATGGCTGCTCCTCTCAAAAATTAGAATGCTCTCCTTCCTGAAGACCCTAGGGTTTTCATTTATATATGCAAGAAAACTTTTAAAAATAATTCAAATCCTTATTTCTTAAAATCTACCCTCAAATCCCTCAGGAAATCTATCAAAATATGATCTTAATCAACCATATTCTGTCCAGGTTCATCACTGCTAGAAAACATACAATTTACTATAAAATCCCTATCGATGGATGTCTGTGATTGACAGATGGTCGGGACTCAAAATAGCCATAGATGACCATCTATCAATGATAGATGGTCATTTGTCTTAAAAAAGGCTCAAAATGAAAGATTTTTCAAACTCATTTTCATTCCCTAGATATATGAAGTTAACACTCATATCAAATTACACTGGTTAATCACATAAATCAATTCGAACTTGATTTTAACTACCAGTTTAATGATTTTTGCATTTTTTTATACAATCATACTTTTTGTATATCATTTTATTTAATTTTCAAAAATTAAAATTTAAAAAGGTTTTATCTTTCCTTATTCATTGGATTTTATTTGATTTTGATTTGATTTATCTTATTTCCTATATTGAATATCCACTAACATATTTGCTTGTCTTTTTTTAAGAAATTTCATTTTAATTCAATTCCAAATGTAAATATTTTTTAATTATTTATTGCATTAATAGAAAATATTATAGTATAATTTTCCATTTTAATCTGGTAGTTTTTTTTTTTGTATCTATAAATTCCATGTATATCGTAATAGGTATATTTTAATTATTTTACAAGATTAAAAGATAACAAAAAATAGTTATAATAATTAATATGGTGTTTTAATTAATAAAATTAGGTTTTAATTTTCTTAATAAAAGTGAGATTTAAAATGGATTTTTTTTTTTTATAAAGGGATCGATGCCCTAATCCTTACAAATGCATATAAAACTAAAGTTCTTAAATCAAATGGATTGGCTCGTTTTCTTGGTGGCAGATGCCATGCTAGTTTGAAGATTATGTTTTGTATAACACACGTATTTGTATTTTAATTCATGTATCTTTTATCATTTATTTTCGCTGCTTTACAAAGGTGATTAAGTGAAATTATATGCCATGTGTAAATGTGTGAGAAGAGATAGAACAATTATAGTGCAAAGTGATTCGTTAAATTGAAATTAACCAAGGTCATAAATAACAGTAGGGTTTCGAAATATCTTTAGTATAACACTCAAGGTTTTTCTCTGATTGTTTCATATGGTGACTCTTAAAACCACATTGTCGTCCCATCACAATGCGACCGTTTATTAGAAATACGATAAGATTCCCCGAAGCGCTTTTTCATCTTTCAAGATTTGAGTTACATAAATTAGATAATTTTATTTTTTTTTATTATTTTGAAATAAACTGCTTTGAATAGTGGACACAAATTTCAATGTTGTTTTCTACTATTGACAATTCTTAAGGCTTCTTTGCTTTGGTTATCATAATCGGATATATTAATCGGATAAGATCACCGCATGCCAAAAAAAATACTGCTAACAATATATTAATATACAAAGCTTACGGGCATCAAGGAAACATCAAATAACACATATATATACACATGTACAAGGCATATATAAAAGCTAGGAATCAATATAAGATTAAAAAAACCAAAAAATATTTTGCTAAAAATGACTTCCACATGGATGAAATTTTAAAATTTTTTAACCATTAGATCTGATCTTGCCATGAATACATAATATAACTATATGAGAATAAGAAAAATCACCTTTGATTTTTGTTGAACAGTTGATTTTACTTCGCTCCGGGTTGTCGCAAATCACAGTGTCCAAAATCGAACACCTCCAACGAGTAATCTACACTAGAGAGGGGTAAATTGAACCAACAAATTGGTGTTTAACTAGGGCTGACCGAAATTCCCAAGAGCTAGCTTAGGAGTTGGCGCAAAAGGGAGAGAGAGATTAAGAGAAAAGACTTTCTTTTTGTTTTAATCACTTAACCCTAATTCTCATTAGTTGGCCTTTTATAGTTCTGTTAAAATTTCAACTCCTTAATGAGATTGGGCTCTTCAAAATTGCTGGAGAATTATTAATTGGGCCTCTGGAATTAATTATAATAATTTGGGCTTAATTAAATCCAATTTAAACCTTTTCATAAAAGTCTATGCACAAAACCCACAAACTAGGCTATTTGTGCAACTAATTGGATTTAAATGCCCAAAAGGATTCCAAATCCAACCAAATTAAATATGTGGGTTACATAACACTTATGTAACATATATAAATTAATTTGGTCCATTAAATAGGCCATTAAGGTCTTCTGTTATGAGGTAGGCGTGTGGCCCTTACAAAAGGGCTTCCGCCAACTGCTTCATTCCTCTGCCCTTAATAATTGCTCCAATGGACTTATTAATTATTATACCAGTCCTATAACACTTATAGTAGTCCTACAACACTTATAAGATAATAATAATTAATCATGAAATACATTATTTCAATTAGGTCCAATTTTGCAGAACATTTCTCAAAAGTTTCACGGACAATTTTATTTGATCATAATTAATTAAACTCTTTAATTAATTATTATCATATTCTCTTCTCTACCTTTATAATAATATCAAATATTATTATCCTTGTCATTTTACCATTTTACCCTTTTCTCTATATGTGTGTGACCTATTGGGTTCCTGTCCATGTTGGCAGTATAATAAGTAATTGCGAGTTCTATTCAAAACTCACATGATTTAAACTCCTTTAAATCATCTTATCAATCCCTATTGATACTTTTGATACATCATTATACAAGTCATGATTGGCCTCTAGCTAGGCATTATGACTACCCAAATGTCAGAAAAGTCATGTGGTTTGACTGTACCCTTCCATAGAAACAGTTATCGTGCAATTACTCCTTTCACCACTCTTATCTCAATTAGATTCTGAGTATGGATTTATGTCAACTCATATAAATCTAATTATGTATGTTCTATTAATTTAACCATTGTTCCTAAAATGCCCTTCATGGATCTCCATCCATCTCAGCATATTACTCTGGCCAGAGATTCTCTGAACAAGGCAATTATAAAATCATGCGAGATAACTTCCCTTGTTAAATCTAGGATGGTGAATCCTTTGTCAATCACTCAACTATCTTCAAGTAGGTCATGATATACCCAATCTCCTAACTATGTTCACTCCCAGTTGGAACTAATCAGTTATGGAGTCAAAGTATACCACTTGCTACTTAAGATAACTTTGGTGATCTCAAGTCTAAGGATACTTGCACAACCACTATGAAGAGATTCCTCACTAATATAGATTTAATATCCATATGAGGATTCTCTTTGCAGGACTCCAATGAACTTGTTCTTCTAAGAAGAATCCACATGTTAGCTTTGATTATCATCCATAATCACAGTTTTGAGAACCACTGCTTGAACCATTCAAGAAGCATAACATGTGGTAGTCTGTTTGAATTAGCAATGTCCTGTCTTGTTAATTCTATGACTAGGGATATTTAGATATTAACACATTTGCATGCAATAGACATCTCACATCATGAACACCTTCAGGATTGCCTTTGCACTGTATTTATAATATATAGGACTTTATTTATTAATTTAAGATTTACAAACTCATGTATTCAAACATAGCATTAATAAATGAATGATGCCTTTTATTAAAAATATAAATTTCATACATATGAAAAACATCCCTATTACATGGGCTCTAGGGCATACTCTCTAACAATCTCCCACTTGCTCTAAAGCCAATCACTCATATGTCTCAGACCCATGCTATTTATATGGTGATCATGCTTAATCTGGGAAAGTGCTTTAGTGAGGGGATCTGCCACATTGTCATCTGTGGGAACCCTTTCTATTTTCACATCATTTCTAGCAACTATTTCCCTTATGAGATGGTAGCGTCTGAGAACATGCTTGGATCGCTGATGAGATCGTGGTTCCTTTGCTTGCGCTATGGCTCCATTGTTGTCACAATATAAAGGAATCAGATCAACAATGCTAGGCACCATTCCTAGTTCGGTTATGAACTTTTTGATCTAGACTGCTTCTTTGGCTGCTTCTGAAGTAGCAATGTACTCAGCTTTTGTCATGGAATCAGCAGTTGTTTCTTGTTTGGAACTTTTCCAACTAACTGCTCCTCCTCCCATTTTGAACACATAGCCAGATTGTGATTTACAATCATCTTTGTCAGATTGGAAGCTGGCATCTGTATACCCATTTACTTCCAAACTGTCCTCTCCATATATTAAGAATATATCCTTAGTCCTTCTCAAGTACTTAAGAATATTCTTGACAGCTGCCTAGTGTTGCTCTCCAAAATTGGATTGGAATCTGCTTGTGACACTCAAAGCAATTGCTACATCTGGACGTGTACATAACATAGCATACATGATAGAACCAATTGCAGATGCATATGGTATTCTATTCATGCTCTCTCTATCCTCTAGTGTGTGTGGACACATAGACTTAGAAAGGTGTTTCCCATGCACCATGGGTATCAACC
The DNA here is from genome assembly GCA_037975025.1 of Excoecaria agallocha. Classification (NCBI taxonomy): domain Eukaryota; kingdom Viridiplantae; phylum Streptophyta; class Magnoliopsida; order Malpighiales; family Euphorbiaceae; genus Excoecaria; species Excoecaria agallocha. The sequence goes on along the minus strand of JBBPFJ010000042.1, from coordinate 158,347 downwards.
CTTTCTTAGAGAGATCTATATTGAACCTCTTCAATACTTTATCTATATATGTACTATGAGAAAAATATAGCAACCTATTGGATCTATCTCTATATATCCTTATTCCCAGAATATAGGATGCTTCTCCAAGGTCTTTCATGGAGAATTGCTTGGATAACCATATTTTAACAGATTGGAGAAGACAAATGTCATTTCCCATTATTAATATGTCATCTACATATAGAACTAGGAAGACAATTGCACTCCCACTGACCCTTTTATACACACAAGGTTCATCTTCATTCTGTGAAAAACCAACTTTTTGATTGTCTCATTAAATCGTATGTTCCAGCTCCTAGAGGCTTGCTTCAATCCATAAATGGATCTTTGAAGCTTGCATACATTTTCGCCATTTCCTAATGTGAATCCTTCTGGTTGTGTCATATACACATCCTCAGTAAGATTTTCATTAAGGAAAGCTGTCTTCACATCCATTTCCCAAATCTCATAATCATAATGAGCTGCAATGGCTAAAAGTATTCTTATAGACTTAAGCATCGCTACAGGAGAAAAATTTTCGTCATAGTCAATACCTTATTTGACGATAACCTTTCGCTACTAAGCGAGCTTTATAGGTAACTATATTACCTTCCATGTCAGTCTTTTTTTTGAAGACCCATTTGCACCCTATGGGTTTTATCCCTTTAGGTGGTTGAGTTAAAGTCCATACTTTGTTCTAATACATGGAGTGCATTTCAAACTGCATAGCCTTAAGCCATAAATCACGTTCTGAACTATTTAAACTTCTTGATAGCTTGTAGGCTCATTGTCCTCTACTATAGTTATGCCTCTATCCGAATCAATGTGAAATCCATATCTCACAAGGATAGAACGCATCATAGTAGATCTTCTAGGATTTTGTGTATAATCAGGTTCAACTGTAATCTCATCATTATGAAATTCAGTTTCGGGTTCAATCGGTTGATCATCTTCTATTTGTAGGTCTTGAACTTCACCAAGTTTAATTTTACTCCCACTGTCCTCTCGTAGGAGAAATTCTCTTTCCAAGAAGACAACATGCCTTGAAACAAACACCTTTTGTTCTAAAGGATGATAGAAATAATATCCAAAATGTTTCTTTTGGATATCCCACAAATAAATATTTGTTAGACTTAACATCCAGTTTGTCTGACATTGTCCTCTTCACATAAGCAGGACAACCCCATACATTCATATGAGAAAGCGTGGGTTTCTTGTTATTCCACATCTCATATGGAATAACATCAACCGATTTACTAGGAACTCTGTTTAACACATAAACAACAGTTTTTAGTGCATATCCCCAAAAGGACTTAGGCAAGTCTGCTCGGCTCATCATTGATCGAACCATATCTAATAGTGTTCGATTTCTCCTTTCAGATACACCATTATGTTGTGGTGTATATGGAGGAGTCCATTAAGATAAAATCCCATTATCTCTAAGATAATCCTGAAACTCTTGACTTAAGTATTCTCCACCTCGATCTAATCTAAGTGTTTTAATACTTTTGCCAAGTTGTTTCTTAACTTCATTTCTAAACTCTTTGAACTTTTCAAATGCTTCAAACTTATATTTCATTAGATAGATGTATCCAAACCTGGAATAATCATCAATGAAAGTAATGAAGTAGGAGTAACCTTCTCTGGCATGTGTAGACATTGGACCACATACATATGAATGTATTAAGTCCAAAACCATTTTAGCTCGTTCTCCTTTACCAATAAAGGGAGCTTTTGTCATTTTTTCCAATAAACAAGATTCACATGTATCAAATGATTCATAATCAAATGATCCCAAATCACCTGACTTGTGTAATTTGGTCATGCGTTTTTCATTTATATGGCCTAAACGACAATGCCATAAGTATGAGGTATTTATATTATCATGTTTCATTCTCTTGGTATCCACATTATGTACTTCTTTAATTAAATCAAGAACAAATATACCATTCTTAATGATAGCTTTTGCATAAAATATATTGTTCTTAAAAATGTAACAACATTTGTCCTTTAAAGAAATATCATAATCGTTCATCAAACGACTAAAAGAAATAATACTTTTGTATAAAGCTGGAACATAATAACAATTATTTAATTCCAATACTAATCCTCTAGGAAGAGGCAAATAGTAAGTCCCCACAACTGTTGTAGAGATGTTCTATCCAGTAGCTGACTGCAAACATATCTCTACCTTTCAAACTCTTCTAAAGCTTCTAAGCCCCTGTAGATAATTACATAAATGAGATCCACATCCGATATCTAATACCCAAGATTGTTTTGAAGCAATAGAATAAGTATTAATTTCAATCATATGAATACCTAAAGTAGAAGCATCAGCTTGCTTCTTCTCCTTGAGAGAATCTAGATAGGCCTTGCAGTTACGCTTCCAATGTCCATCCTTTCCACAATGGAAGCAAGTTCCTTTGGGATTCTCTTTCTTGGCAACCTTCTTCTTGGAGATCCCACCATTCTTTGGCTGTGCCTTGGTTATCTTCTTCTTCTTCTTCTTCTGCTTCTTACCTTTAGTAGAAGTGACAACCATGACACTTTTTGGATCCTTCTTAAATGATCCATCAGCTGTCTTGAGCATATTGATTAACTCAGGAATGGATACTTGGATCTTGTTCATGTTGAAGTTAAGCACAAAAGGTGCATAACTTGGAGCCAACGAGTACAAGATTAAATCTATGTATAGATCATTATCCATAACATAGCCAAGTCTACTCAAATGCTCAATATACCCATAGATCTTCAATGCATGAGTAGCAGCTGAAGTGCCTTCCACCATTTTGCAGCTAAATAGAGCTCGAGCAATCTCATATTGCTCAGTTCTAGCCTGAGAAGAATAAAGCTCCTTAGATGCAAAATGATGGTTCTAGCATCCATCATTTCATGTTGCTTCTGAAGCTCCAAGGACATAGCACCCAGCATCAGCATGCTACTGCTTCACTATCCTCCATGTATTTTCGATAAATGCCTTTGATCTCATCAATGGCATCATCTGATGGAAGTGGTGGTGGATCTTTATCCAAGACATAGTGGATCTTTTCAGTTCTGAGAATAATTCTCACTTGCCTGATCCAGTTAGAATAGTTGTTCCCAACCAGCTTGTTATCTAAGATTGATCGTATATTAATGTTTGATGTGCTCATGATGATGACCTAGATGTGAAAAATAAAAGATATGAGAGTATTTTCATATATATGTATGCATTAATAAGGTCTTTAATTAATCCATTTACTCCCACTATTTTATTGTGAATTAATAGCCCTCACTATATAATCCGAGAAAATTCGATTGTTTTCTTAGTGGGCTAATATCCAATCCTTGATATGTAATTTGACCTTGACTGTGGTCAACAAGCCAAATTCCATACCCTTGAAAGGTAGGTATCTCTATACCAATTGTGTCTCTACACAACTATTGGATCATTAGGTTATCAACTCTTGATGCATGCATATCATATATGCATTCCCTAATCTTGCCTCTAGAACCATTAGCCTTGACTGTGGTCAACAAACTAATGGGCTAGCTAAGATGACCCATTTAATTAGATTTGAACATATTTGATATAATGTGAGCTTGACTGTGGTCAACAACCCACACTATAAAGAACTCTGGTTCTCCTAAAATTAATGGAAGGCTTATATACCTTAGTATTTGTTTGAGGGTTTTAGTTAATTAAGTCTCATCATACATGGTTGGCATACATTGGTATGCATCCTATATCTATCACATAAATATAAGCATACAAATATGGTATAGTTATGGACTTCACTACATTGATTTCCCCGAGCCAAGAGGGAAATCAAAAGGTCACACCTAGGTAGTATGCATGTTTCAAACAAGAAAAATAATTACATTATCTTCAAGCTTGTTGGATCTCCATCCAGCCCATCTTACTCCTTGATAGTGGTCTCCATCTCTATTTCTAATTCTAATCTAAGTAATCTAATTACATATTACAACTTGAAAAGAAATACAAACCAAAAACAAGTGGTTGGGACATAAAAGTCCTCATTGGACCAAAACATGCATAATGCTCAATCACATTTGGCTTTGTCCATAACTATCCATCATGCCAATCATACACCCTTATATGCCTTTCTAATGCATAAAGAAATGGATTACTAACTTTGTTTCAACCTTTGAAACTATATTTTGAGTTATTTTAATGATGTGATCAAATTAGGAAACTTTTTCCATTTTGGAAACTTTCATTTTAGGAAACCTTTTGCATTCATGTGTTCTTTTCTTAATAATCAATCCAATTGATTATTAATTAATTATAAATTGATTATTTAATTAATTAATCATATTAAATAATTAAAAGAATCAATTTTGGGCTTAAAACAAATGTAGGCCGAAACCCACAGAAGAAAACCCTAACTGTGTTCACACACAAACTAGTTTTGTGTCTTTTGGACCATTTGGGCCTTTTGGAATGAGCCAAGCCCACTCCAGACCTTAAAACCCATTAATAAAATTTATTAATGTTTATAATGTTTAATTTAAATCAGCTCCTTGGGCCCACCAAGTCATTCACTAATTTAAACCAAGTCCGTAAACATAATTAAGCCCATTAAGTGGTTTTAATAAATTAAAATTAATTAAATTAATTTAAGGCCCATTTTAATTAATCCAATTAATTTAAAAACACTTTAATATATCATATATAACATATTTAGAAGATCAAAAGTCATTTTAACTAAGAACATATCAAGAACACACGAAGAACACAAATTTATCGAACTTTTCAACAAAACTAGTTTTCATGCAAAACTTGTTCGATTTTAATTTCGTTGGATCCTACGGCTTAATATCACATATTAAACACATAAAATATCATTTAAATGATTTTTAAATGGATCCATAAGAAATTAAATTAGAACAGCCTCTACATCACCTAGGGTTTCACGCCAAACCCTAATCACAATCCTTCAGACGTTTCATTTTTGTTTCCACCAAATTTATTTGATCACATATACAACCAGAAATAAATATTTCTCATTCATGAACAATCAAATCTAATATTTTAAAGTTCATGAAATAAATAACTCAAAACAAAATAAAACATATTTCGCAGAAAAATATAGAATTATATATCCATGGTAAAACCGTGTCTCTGATACCATGTTGGATATTAACGGTTACATGCATCACATACATGAGCGGAATTTTAAAATTTTTTAACCATTAGATCTGATATTTCCATGAATACATAATAGACGTATATGAGAATAAGAAAAATCACCTTTGATTTTTGTTGAACAGTTGATTTTACTTTGCACCGGGTTGTCGTAAATCATAGTGTCCAAAATTGAACACCTCTAATGAGTAATCCACACTAGATAGGGGTAAATTGAACCAAAAAATTGGTGTTTAACTAGGGCTGGCTGAAATTCCCAAGAGCTAGCTTAGGAGTTGGTGCAAAAGGGAGAGAGAGATTAAGAGAAAAGACTTTCTTTTTGTTTTAATCACTTAACCTTAATTCTCATTAGTTGGCCTTTTATAGTTAGGTTAAAATTCCAACTCCTTAATGAGATTGGACTCTTTAAAATTGCTGGAGAATTATTAATTGGGCCTTTGAAATTAATTATAATCATTTGGGCTTAATTAAATCCAATTTAAACTTTTTCATAAAAGTCTATGCACAAAACCCACAAACTAGGCCCTTTATGCAACTAATTGGATTTAAATACCCAAATGGATTCCAAATCCAACCAAATCAAATATGTGGATTCCATAATACTTATGTAACATATATAAATTAATTTGGTCCATTAAATAGGCCATTAAGGCCTTCTGTTCTGAGGTAGGCATGTGCCCTTACAGAAGGGCTTCCTCCAACTGCTTCATTCCTCTAGCTCTTAATAATTGCTCCAATGGACTTATTAATTATTATACCAGTCCTATAACACTTATAGTAGTCCTACAACACTTATAAGATAATAATAATTAATCATGAAATACATTATTTTAATTAGGTCCAATTTTGCAGAACATTTCTCAAAGTTCCGCGGATAATTTTATTTAATCATAATTAATTAAACTCTTTAATTAATTATTATCATATTCTCTTCTCTACCTTTATAATAATATCAAATATTATTATCCTTATCATTTTACCATATTACCCTTTTCTCTATATGTGTGTGACCTATTGGGTTCCTGTCCATGTTGGCAGTATAATAAGTAATTGTGAGTTCTATACAAAACTCACATGATTTAAACTCCTTTAAATCATCTTATCAATCCCTATTGATACTTTTGATACATCATTATACAAGTCATGATTGGCCTCTAGCTACGCATCATGACTACCCAAATGTCAGGAAAGTCATGTGGTTTGACTATACCTTTCCATAGAAATAGTTACCGTGCAATTACTCCTTTCACCACTCTTATCTCAATTAGATTCTGAGTATGGATTTCTGTCAACTTATATAAATCTAATTATGTATGTTCTATTAATTTAACCATTGTTCCTAAAATGCCCTTTATGGATCTCCATCCATCTCGGCATATTACTCTGGCCAGAGATTATCTGAATAAGGCAATTATAGAATCATACGAGATAACTGCCCTTGTTAAATCTGGGATGGTGAATCCTTTGTCAATCACTCAACTATCTTCAAGTAGGTCATGATATACCCAATCTCCTAACTATGTTCACTCCCTGTTCAAACTAATCAGTTTTGGAGTCAAAGTATACCACTTGCTACTTAAGATAACTTTGGTGATCTCAAGTCTAAGGATACTTGCACAACCGCTATGAAGAAATTCCTCACTGACATAGATTTAATATCCATATGAGGATTCTCTTTGTAGGTCTCCAATGAACTTGTTCTTCTAACAAGCATCCAGATGTTAGCTTTGATTATCATCCATAATCACAGTTATGAGAAACACTGCTTGAACCATTCAAGAAGTATAACATGTGCTAGTCTGTCCGAATTAACAATGTCCTATCTTGTTAATTCTATGACTAGGGATATTTAGATATTAACACATTTGCATGCAATAGACATCTCACATCATGAACACCTTCATGATTGCCTTTGCACTGTGTTTATAATATATAGGACTTTATTTATTAATTTAAGATTTATAAACTCATGTATTCAAACATAGCATTAATAAATGAATGATGCCTTTTATTAAAAATATAAATTTCATCCATATGAAAAACATCCCTATTACATGGGCTCTAGGGCATACTCTCTAACAATCTCTCACTTGCTCTAGAGCCAATCACTCATATGTCTCAGACCTATGCTATTTATATGGTGATCATGCTGAATCTGGGAAAGTGCTTTAGTGAGGGGATCGGCCACATTGTCATATGTGGGAACCCTTTCTATTTACACATCATTTCTAGCTACTATTTCCCTTATGAGATGGTAGCGTCTGAGAACATGCTTCGATTGCTGATGAGACCGTGGTTCCTTTGCTTGTGCAATGGCTCCATTGTGTCACAATATAAAGGAATCGGATCAACAATGCTAGGCACCACTCCTAGTTCGGTTATGAACTTTTTGATCCAGACTGCTTCTTTGGCTGCTTCTGAAGCAGTAATGTACTCAGCTTCCGTCGTGGAATCAACAGTTGTTTCTTGTTTGGAACTTTTCCATCTCACTGCTCCTCCCATTTTGAACACATAACTAGATTGTGATTTACAATCATCTTTGTCAGATTGGAAGCTAGCATCTGTATACCCATTTACTTCCAAACTGCCCTCTCATATACCAAGAATATATCCTTAGTTCTTTTCAAGTACTTAAGAATTATCTTGACAGTTGCCTAGTGTTCCTCTCCAAAATTGGATTGGAATCTGCTTGTGACACTCAAAGCAAATGCTACATCTGGACATGTACATAACATAGCATACATGATAGAACCAATTGCAGATGCATATGGTATTCTATTCATGCTCTCTCTATCCTCTAATGTCTGTGGACACATAGACTTAGAAAGGTGTTTCCCATGCACCATGGGTATAAACCCTTTCTTAGAGAGATCCAAATTGAACCTCTTCAATACTTTATCTATATATGTACTATGAGAAAAACCTAGCAACCTATTGGATCTATCTCTATAGATCCTTATTCCCAGAATATAGGATGCTTCTCCAAGGTCTTTCATGGAGAATTTCTTGGATAACCATATTTTAACAGATTGGAGAAGAGAAATGTCATTTCCCATGATTAATATGTCATCTACATATAGAACTAGGAAGACAATTGCACTCCCACTGACCCTTTTATACACACAAGGTTCATTTTCATTCTGTGAGAAACCAAACTCTTTGATTGTCTCATTGAATCGATGTTCCAGCTCCTAGAGGCTTGCTTCAATCTATAAATGGATCTTTGAAGCTTGCATACCTTTTCGCCATTTCCTGATGTGAATCTTTCTGGTTGTGTCATATACACATCCTCAGTAAGATTTCCATTAAGGAAAGCTGTCTTCACATCCATTTGCCAAATCTCATAATCATAATGAGCTGCAATGGCTAAAAGTATTCTTATAGACTTAAGCATCGCTACAGGAGAAAAATTTTCGTCATAGTCAATACCTTCTTTTTGAAGATAACCTTTTGCTACTGAGCGAGCTTTATAGGTAACTATATTACCTTCCATGTCAGTCTTCTTTTTGAAGACCCATTTGCACCCTATGGGTTTTATCCCTTCAAGTGGTTGAGTTAAAGTCCATACTTTGTTCTCATACATGGAGTCAATTTCAGACTACATAGCCTTAAGCCATAAATCACGTTCTGAACTGTTCAAAACTTCTTAATAGCTTGTAGGCTCATTGTCCTCTACTAAAGTTATGCCTCTATCCGAATCAATGTGAAATCCATATCTCACAGGGATAGAATGCATCCTAGTAGATCTTCTAGGATTTTGTGTATAATCAGGTTCAACTGTAATCTCATCATTATGAAATTCAGTTTCAGGTTCAATCAGTTGATCATCTTCTATTTGTGCATCTTGAACTTCACCAAGTTCAATTTTACTCCCACTGTCCTCTCGTAGGAGAAATTCTCTTTCCAAAAAGACAACATGCCTTGAAACAAACGCCTTTTGTTCTAAGGGATGATAGAAATAATATCTTAACGTTTCTTTTGGATATCCCACAAATAAACATTTGTCAGAATTAACATCTAGTTTTTCTGACATTGTCCTCTTCACATAAGCAGGACAACCCCATACTTTCATATGAGAATGTGTGGGTTTCTTGTTATTCCACATCTCATATGGAGTAACATCAACCGATTTACTAGGAACTCTGTTTAACACATAAACAACATTTTCTAGTGCATATCCCCAAAAGGACTTAGGCAAGTCTGCTCGGCTCATAATTAATCGAACCATATCTAATAGTGTTCGATTTCTCCTTTCAGATACACCATTGTGTTATGGTGTATATGGAGGAGTCCATTGAGATAAAATCTCATTATCTCTAAGATAATCCTGAAACTCTTGACTTAAGTATTCTCCACCTCGATCTGATCTAAGTGTTTTAATACTTTTGCCAAGTTGTTTCTCAACTTCATTTCTAAACTCTTTGAACTTTTCAAATGCTTCAGACTTATATTTCATTAGATAGATGTATCCAAACCTGGAATAATCATCAATGAAAGTAATGAAGTAGGAGTAACCTCCTCTGGCATGTGTAGTAATTGGACCACATACATCTGAATGTATTAAGTCCAAAACCATTTTAGCTCATTCTCCTTTACCAATAAAGGGAGATTTTGTCATTTTTCCCAATAAACAAGATTCATATGTATCAAATGATTCATAATCAAATGATCCCAAATCACCTGACATGTGTAATTTGGTCATGTGTTTTTCATTTATATGGCCTAAACGACAATGCCATAAGTATGAGGTATTTATATTATCATGTTTCATTCTCTTGGTATCCACATTATGTACTTCTTTAATTAAATCAAGAACAAATATACCATTCTCAGTGATAGCTTTTGCATAAAAAATATTGTTCTTAAAAATGTAACAACATTTGTCCTTTAAAGAAATATCATAATCGTTCATCAAATGATTGAAAGAAATAATACTTTTGGATAAATCTGGAACATAATAACAATTATTTAATTCCAGTACTAATCCACTAGGAAGAGGCAAATCGTAAGTCCCCACAACTGTTGTAGAGATGTTCTGTCCAGTAGCTGACTGCAAACATATCTCTGCCTTTCCAACTCTTCTAAAGCTTCTAAGCCCCTGTAGATCATTACATAAATGAGATCCACATCCGATATCTAATACCCAAGATTGTTTTGAAGCAATAAAATAAGTATTAATTTCAATCATATGAATACCCGAAGTAGAAGCATCAGCTTGCTTCTTCTCCTTGAGAGAATCTAGATAGGCCTTGCAATTACGCTTCCAATGACCATCCTTTCCACAATGGAAGCAAGTTCCTTTGGGATTCTCTTTCTTGGTAATCTTGTTCTTATAGATACCACCATTCTTTGGCTGCGCCTTGGTTATCTTCTTATTCTTCTGCTTCTTGCCTTTAGTAGAAGTGACAACCATGACACTTTTTAGATCCTTCATAAATGATCCATCAGCTGTCTTGAGCATATTGATTAACTCAAGAATGGATACTTGGATTTTGTTCATGTTGAAGTTAAGCACAAAAGGTGCATAACTTGGAGCCAATGAGTACAAGATTAAATCTATATATAGATCATTATCCATAACTTGGTGGGAAAAATTCGATGTCTTTGCTAGCACAGAACCCTCGCTAACTTTTAATTCATGGTGCGAATGATCTATGAAGCATATAGCGAGGACTTAATCCTTGCTAATTTAGCTAGGAAAAATCCCTTGTTAACAGTTAAGTAATATGGCCAATGATCCATGAAGAATATAGCAAGGACTTAATCCTCGCTAATTTTATGAGAAATAGATCCTCGCTAATTTTATGAGAAATAGATCCTCGCTAATTTAGCGAGGATAAATCCTTTACTAATGGTTAAGTAATGTGGCTAATGATACATGAAGCATATAACGAGGACTTAATCCTCACTAATTTTGTGAGAAATAAAACCTCGCTAATTTAGCGAGGATAAATTCCTTGCTAACGGTTAAGTAATGTGGCTAGTCCTCGCTAATTTTACGAGAAATAAAGCCTCGTTAATTTAGCTAGAAAAAAATTCCTCGCTAACGGTTAAGTAATGTGAATTTGATCTATGAAGCATATAGCGAGGACTTAATCCTTGCTAATTTAGAGAGAAAAATTTCCTCGCTAACGGTTACATAATGTGAATTTGATCTATAAAACATATAGCAAGGACTTAATCCTCACTAATTTTGTGTGAAATAAAATCTCGCTAATTTAGGGATGAAAAATTCCTCGTTAACGGGTACATAATGTGAATTTGATCTATGAAGCATATAGCGAGGACTTGCTCCTCACTAATTTTGAGAGAAACAAATTCTCACTAATGATTAAGTAATGTGAAATTAGTGTGATAAATATAAGGCTAATTAGTGAGAAAAAAAAAAGCATTTAGCAACAAATAAATTCATGCCATTTGAAATAAATAGTGAGGAATTATTTTCTCGCCATCTGAAATGTACATTTCCATTTTAGCGGGATCAATAAATAAATTTAGCGAGATTTAAGTAAAACCCTAGTCTCTTTCTCTTTCAGTATTTACAACCCTAGTTTCTTTCACTGCCATTTCGGCTTAGACCTTCAAATCTTCAAACCTCTCTTCATTTGTGTTCTTCATTTCTTGACTTTTAGATCTTCGAACCTTTCTTCATTTTTTCAACCTTAGATCTTCGAACTTCTTATCATTTTCATTCTTAATTTCTTCAACTTTAGATCCTCGAACCTCTAACCCATTTGAAGATTTGTGTTTCTATTTAGGATTTTGGTTTGTGAAATTGATAAAGCTTCAAAAACTGCACGAGGTGAGTTTTTTTCTTTTCAATTCATGTAATGGTTCTGTAAAATTACACATTAAACATGATTTTCTTTAGGTCACTTTAGTATCAATTTATGGATCTTCCATATTTAATAAATTATTAAACTTTTTGGAATAAGCTAAAGATGACTTTATGGCCTACTCATCTAGTTCATTTGACGATGTTGTGGTGGATTTGGCACTCTAAAATCATTATCCTCTTGCTGATGCTTTTTTCTCCTTGGTTTGAAGATGAAAAGTTTTGGTTTGATTTTACTGCTAATTTTGAGATGTTAAAAGCAGTTTTTTTATGTTTATTTCACGAATTGTTGGGTGTTTTTTTGCTCTCTGGGCGATCTACTTTCTTGAGAGTGGTTTTTGATATGCCTTATTAATTTAGTATATGGATATGTGGGTTTTCTCTAGCTTTTTATAGTGCTCTATAATTATTTTTGCATTTTGAATTTGATTTTGTGTTAGCAATATCTCTACTTTCTCTCTTTTCCAGTCCATGCGTTGAAGTTGGCAACATGATGTGATATCTTTAGCTTTTGAATCTGTTGGTTTAGGGACAAATCAGTATCTGGCCATTCAGTTACTCTATAAGAAACCATTGTTGTGACTTCCACTAAAATTAATGGTGCCATAGCTTTTGAAGTTTCAGGTAGGATTGCTCTTAATTGCACTGGCATAATCTTACCCAATATATTAATCATGTTCATAAAGTCGGATCCTAAATTGTTTTTCATGAATTTCGTCAAAGTTGAACTACTTGTACTTATTTTGAAATGTATTAGTGTATGTTGATAATCTTATTCTTTTTCTTCTTCTTTAAATAACAAAATGATGGAATTAAGGATATTTTTTATGGTCATTTTGAGATTGCTATCTTGTCTACTAGATCTTCTACAATTTACTTTCAAATGCTCATCATAATTGAATTTGGTGTACTTCTTAACTTAAGGACTCTAGTGGATTGTGTCTCTTTAGCATTGTCCGAAGCTCCTTTTTTCTTGGACAAAGCCTTTGCTGGTTGGCTTTAATTGCTATTAAGTATGATATTTTAGATAGCTTTTGGTATTAATGATTGATTAAGAAGATATACCTGATTGGATTTTCAGGTGATCAGTGGAATCAACCGGGGATCAAGATGTGGTCATCATAAGTAAGGACTTTGCAAAGCCCTATACACTATCATTTTATCTTACTATATGCATCTTAGTCAGAACATGAATATCATATCTTTCATACAAGTTTTTTTTTCTTTTTGCTCCAAAACCATTATGTTCTACCCCTTTCTTGGAGTCCCAAGGTTGATTTATATGTTAAAAATCTACCAGGTTTTACCCAAGGTTGAGATGTTGGAAGCAGTTTGTTTTATGTTTATTCACAAATTGTTGGGTGTTTTATGTTTATTCATGAATGATATGACCTTCATCTTCTTCAATTTTGATTATTGCTTTTACTAAGCGCATTGCTTACTGCAGAAAATTGATGAATTACTATGTCTTTTCACTAATTATAATTAAAAGTTTCTATGTTGTTCTAATTATATGATGGCTAAAATGCACATGCCAAATCAACATGGAGATCACTGGATGATACATTGTAATATTTTGCATATGCTAAACAAAATCCTTATGAGCTCTTTTTTTCTTTTTCTTTTCCTGCTCTTAAAGACTAGTAATCATAAAGGAATAATAGTGCCAGTGCTCAATGGTAACCTTTAAGTTAATGTGAAGCAACTGTTATGATGTCTCATAATCATAAAAGTCACATTCAATTAAATAACAACTTAAGCTTTAGTAAAATTGATGTAAGGTAGGAGGATCACAACAGGCTAAAGCCTCTAAGTTATAGAGGAGCTGATGTTTCATTCTTGCATTTTCTCACATAAGCAAGCGTAGCTATGAGAACATTTCAAAAAAAGTGAGCCTCTCTTTTTTGCCTTTTTTTTCACTGTTCAACTTCCTATTAGACAAGTATATCATTCTTTTCTTATTCATCTCTTTGTTTTGTTTCATCCTCTTTGCCTCCTTCTTTATTGGAGAAGTGGGTCCCAAAGCTCAAACATTATGCCTCCGTAATTCCTATTATTCTTGTAGAGACTAAACAAGGTGATAATTTCCTTCCCTTATTTAGTGCTGGTGTACTTTAGATAATTCCCGGAACGTGCTTTGCTTAGTGCTAAGTGATCCGGTGTTTTTTGTTCTACTTTTTAGTTTTTATTTACTTAGTGAATTTATCAACCATGCATGAACTATGGTGAAATAAAAAACAAATTACATAAAAACATTTTCTTTCAAATTCTTGTAGCTCATTATAAGAGGATTTAAGGACAAAGGAGGAGGGGTGTTTTTACTTTTTTGAACACCTCTTTTATTTGAATTCTTTCCGTATATGTTTATGAATTCCATTAATGTGAATTTTTTTGTTTTCCTCTGTAATTCATTTCTATAATTCCTTGGAATACTGTAGGTGCAATTAATGGTGCTTAAAATTAGATCACTTAAATTGACTCAATTTGGGTTTGATAGCCAATAATATAATTAGTTAATATGTAAGCCCACATAAGAAATTAACCCAATGATCTCCCTCTTAGCTACACATTATATTATCCTAATGTATGCCTTAAACATTGAAACATTTTTTTAGTTACAATCTAGTCCATCTCCTATATTGGCATGGAATCAAAGCATCCTTCATCACATTAACTTGTTGCTCGACCCATCAATAGTCACATGTAATGTTATGTTAAATGACTTAGATTTGCTATGGATGCATAGCATAGAAGTTACATTTAACGTGATCTCAACATGCCTATTTTCAGCTAGGCCTCTTTTATTCCTTACGAGATGATACCATATAACTATATACTTTATTTTGCAGAATACAACCATAAATTGTGTCCCTAATTAAGGACATTAGAATATAAAATCCCATTAAAATAACACATTACCCAATAGTTTAACACCCATATGAGTAGTATGCTCATGAGATACCCAAGATGGTAAACCCTTAATAAGATGATTTTCAACCATGGAGTTTATTCCAATATGTTCTTGTGCACACCTGACCTCTCTGAATTCTTTATTTAACAATAAGAAACTTAATTCATGGGTTTTGACTATATACAAATCTTGTTGTTACAATATAGTTGATTTATTATCCAAAATATTCCCAATGGCTTTTCAATATTATTCGCAATTTGTAGCAACAAAATAGACAATAAGGACAAACATATTTCTTAGGCAAAGATTTTGCATGGTGCTACCTTACGTGTAAGCATAATGTAAAGCATCATACCAACTATCATGCACAAATATGGGGTGGGGGCAATATATCTACAATTACATTAAGTTTTGGTGCATTTTATTTTATTTTATTATTTTTGCTATTGTTTCCACTTAAAAATTATATATTATTTTCCAATTATCTCTACATGAACCTAAACAAAATCTCCTATACATTTGTTCATGTTGAGTAGTCTTCACATATACATATTTAGACTTATTTCCTGTTAATGTATACTTGAGCACAATAATAGCTAGTTCAAATAGTAATTACATGGCCATTGGCATCATGCCCTGGTTTGTCGGTCTTTGTCATTTAACTATAAGCCTGATATTGACGTCATTAGTAACCTTTTGTTAATTTTGTGATTTAGATTCTGGCATGAGCTAATCATTAGACTATAATTATCATTAAATAAATGTGGTGGAATTCTTTTATAAGTTTATAATTACTATCTCAGTATCACTGCATTTTTTATTCCATTTATTTTTCACTTATTTTCTTTTTTGATAAGCTAAAATCTTATTAATCATTGATAAAATTCAAATTGATTGGCAAATTGATAGTTCATTCAAATATCTTCCAAATCTCCATATATGCATGGAAAAATATCTCAACTAACAATTTAAATTTAAAACAATTTAAGTTTTAAACATTATTTGATTATAAATTATTTAAAGTTCAAATTCATTTTTTCATATGATATTAGAGCCATCAAATTTTAATGTTGGATTACCTATAGATGTTTAATTTTACAAATTTTATATTTTGAATTTATATTCTTATATTTAGCTCTAAATGTAAAAAAGTATTTAAGTATATTGATAATGGTCATTTATATAGTATTTTTAGTATGTTTTTAAGTGTTTAATTAGGTTAATTTTGTGTTAATTTGGTTGAATTTGAGTTTAATTTGTTAGTTTTATGTTTTTAGAGTTAATTATAAATTTTGGTGTTTTTCAGGGTTAATTTGCAAGAAAAAGAATTTAATTGTAAAAAAGGCAAAGATTTGGGCCAAAACTGCAAATATGGAAAATTTATGCGAGAAAGTGATCGTGAGGTCCAGAAGATCGATGCATGGCCATGTGAAAATGAATGAAGAAGGAGACGTGGCCACGTGAAAGAGTTTTTTAAAGAATGAAGTAAGGACACGTGACCACGTGTGAAACAAAAGAGGAAATCACATGGCCACGTGTGAGAAAGACCAAATGCAACACATGGCCACGTGTGAATTTACGCTAGGGAACACATGGCCACGTGATGGCAATTTCCACTTCACAAAGGATTCTCGAACTTCCTATTTTGGGCAGAAATTACTTCCTATTTGATTATAAGAGTTTGAGAAGGAATCCACGACATCTTTTGCCTATAAAAAGCAGTCTAAAACAACAAAGAAAGGGAATTAGTTTAGGAATTAGATTAATTAGGGATCAACCTTAGAATTTAGCTTTACTTTTCTTTAGTTTGATTTTGCGTTATTTTTCTTCAACTTTGTCTTTAGTTTTTAATTATGTTTAGGAAGTAGTTTTTCTTCTTTTGCTAATGGATTTTTGAAATCTTATATTTTCATTGTTATGACTTTGTTTTGAGCTTAATTTCAATATCGGTTGATTATTTCTTGGTTTTAAGCATTTTCTTATCTTTGATTGTGTTAAGATTAATTATTGGTTTATTGGATAAATAACTAAAAATTGGTTTTGATATAGTTAATGATTTGTATGTTCTTAGATTAACTCTTTAATGTTTATGTATGATTATTATCCGAAATATGAGATGATTATGTGTGAATTTTATTGATTAATACTAAAAGAGGAGGAACTAAGAATGAATTGGAGTTGAATCACTTGAGAAAGGCTTCAATGAATATTTAGGAAGTTAAAACTAGATTTTCATGCTAAGTATTAGATTTGTCTATGAGTTTAATACTAAGAATGATATACTTGAATAAAGATATCTTGGTTTATTACTAGTTTTTCCATAATCACTGGTGTTTATATTGAATTTAAGTCATTACAATGAAAGTTAAGGTGGATAGTTCCTTTAGCAAGAGAATTCCAACTATTGCTTTGTTTTTAATTCATGTTTTAGCTTTTGTTTTGTTTAATTGTTTATTTTGTTTAATTTTTGCTTTTAAATCAAAAATATTTAGGAAACAATCTCGGATTAATTTAATTCATATATAGGTATTATCCTTAGCAATCCATGTTCCCTTGGGTACGATATTTGGGGTCTTAATTTATATTTCCCTATATTACTAACCGATCTAGTACACTTGCTAGATACCGGTCATATATCTTATCAACTAATCATAAAAATATAGTAGTTTTTATAACAACTTGAACAATCTTTACATCACACACTAAATTTTGCTAATGATAATTATTTTTTATCTAATCATGCTTGCATTTCCAAAGGAAAATGGAGGCCTATAACTACTTGAAATTCATGCTAAATTTTTTCCTTACACATGAACCCTATTCTTCAATTCTCAAATCCCATTCCTTTTTTACATAATTACTTTTTTTTTGTTTTTGCTTATTCTAGTTTTTGCACTAAATATTGTTCTTTACGTACATATATAGTATAGTGATATCTTTATTGGGTAATTAACAACTGTAGTATATTGTGTTGCTTATTAAAAAAACTAAGCTTATCTCTATCTTTCCATGTAATCTTAGATAAAATTAATTTCCTTTTTAATTGCATACTTTTCCATGGTAGGTTCATAAATGTTTAAAACTACTTAGTTATTCTTAGTTCTTAATTGTATGTCATGATGGAGGAGAATAACCAAAAATGGATGTATGCGAGAAAAGATAATCATGGCCATATTAATCCAGATTTTGTGTCGAGGGTGACAATGTTCTTAAATTTTGCATCGAGCTAATTAAGATTCATGGATGGTTTTAAGATTAAATGTCCCTGTTGGAGTTGTAAAAATTAAGTTTACCTCACAAGTGAAGAAGTTAGGTTGCATCTTTTGAAAAAGGGATTTGTGGAAAATTAATAAGAGTGGTGGTACTATGGGAAAGTTGGACAATGCTAAACAAGTGTTCCTATCGAATCCCAACATTATGACCAATATGAGGTTGAAGATAGGAATCCATATCATCAAATGGTATTTGATGCTGCAATGATGGGTCCAGCTTTAATGATGAAAGATCGAATGGAGGAAAACCCAAATCCCATGGCATAAAATTTTTTCGACATGCTTGATGCAGTTGATACTCCATTGTACCCTAGATGTCAAAAACAATCTCAAATATCCATTGTTTCATGATTGCTAGCAAGCAAAAGTGACCATAGATTATCTGAGAGATGCTATGATGAACTATGTTCATTGATAAGGGATTGCTTACCACAAAACCATATGATGGTTGGAAGTTTTTATGAGACAAAAAATCTAGTTAAGGCTTTAGGGTTGCCATATGAGAAAATTGACTGTTGTAAGTTAGGTTGCATCATTTTTTAGGGAGAAGACTATGGATTAGACAAGTGTAAATTTTGTCAAAATGCAAGATACAAAAGGAATGGAGTTTCATGTAAACAAATGATTTTTTATCCACTTAAAGATAGGTTAAAGAGGTTGTATAATTCAAATGCAACAGCTGTAGCAATAAGATGGCACGATGAACATGCTCAAGAAGAAGGTGTGATGTGCTATCCTTCTGATTCAAAAGTTTGGTAGCATTTTAATGAAACACATCCTTCATTTGCCTCGGAACCAAGGAATGTTAGGCTTGCGTTGTGTATTAATGGTTTAACCTTTTAGTCAGTTAGGATAGTAATATTCCTAATGGCCTATAATTCTTACACCTTACAATTTGCCTCTATGGATGTGCATGAAGGAGGCATACTTATTCTTAACTATAATTATTCCTGGTCCTGACAATCCAAAATAGAATACAGATGTTTATTTGCAACCTTTAATTGTTGAGTTGCTTGAATTGTGGGAGATTGGAGTTGACATTTATGATATCTCAACAAAATAGAATTTTAAAATGAGGGTTGTACTAATTTGGACAATTAGTTACTTTCTTGCATATTCGATGTTATCAAGTTGGAGTACACATAGGAAACTAGCTTGCTCTTATTTTATGCAGTATTCACAAGCATTTAGATTAAAAAATAGGAATAATATGAGATGGTTTGATAACCATCGTAAGTTTCTTCCACTTGCTCATCCATTTAGGAGGGATAAAAAAAATTTCATCATAAAGTAGTTGAGAATTCTTTACAACCACCAACGCTAACAGGTGAAGAAATTTTCAATCATATAAATACATTGGGTTTGATGAAAGTCATTGAACTTGGTGCAGATGAAGTTAACTCCCAATTTTCTAAAAATTGTGGATGGAAGAAAATGAGCATCTTTTGGGACTTGCCTTATTGGAAAACAAATCTAATTCGTCATAACTTAGATGTGATGCATATTGAGAAAAATATGTTTGAAAATATCTTTAATATAGTTTTTAATGTTGAAGGAAAGATAAAAGATAATGCCAGAGCTCAATAAGATATAAGCAATATTTGTAAGTGACCTGAATTAGAGAAGGATGTGCAAGTGGTAAGTACCCCAAAGCTTGTTACACACTTGATAAAGAAGAGAAAAGGGTGTTGTTAGAATGGTTGAAAACCTTAAAGTTTCCTGATGGACATGTTTCTAATTTAAGTCGTTGTGTTGATATTTAAAAGTATAAGTTATTTGGAATGAAAAGCCATGACTGCCATGTTTTTATGTAACGTCTATTGCCGGTTGCATTTCGTGAATTGCTTCCATCAAAAGTTTGGTAAGCTCTAACAGAATTGTCAAAGATATAACATCTAAAGTGATTAAGGTGAAGGATATGGTTAGGTTAGAGACAGAAATACCATTTATCTTATGAAAATTAGAAAGAATATTTCCACTAGGCTTTTTTGACTTAATAAAACATCTTCCAGTACATCTTCCATATGAGGCTAAGCCTGCAGCTCCTGTTCATTATCGATGGATGTACCAATTTGAAAGGTACAAAAAAATTCTAATTTCAAATGCTTTATTCACTTTTCTACTCTATATGTGCATTCTACAAATATGGGTTACTTATATTTATAACTAAAATTAGGTACCTTCGTCACTTGAAATTAAATGTGAAAAATAAGGCAAAGGTTGAGGGATCAATATGTAATGCTTACATTGTGGAAGAGGCTTCACACTTCTGGTCACATTACTTTAAACCACAAGTTATTTGTTAGAGTAGAAATAGCCTTCGTAATGATAATGGCGGTGATGTTGATGAAGCAGATACATATATTTCTATATTCAAACATCCAGGTTGATTTTATACTCCAACTAAAAGTAGGATGTTAAAAGATCATGAGTATAAGGCAGTACATACATATATCTTGTTGAATTGTGAAGAGGTCTTGCCATATATGAAGTAATAATGACATACTGCTTAGCTTGTTCATTCAATAAATGGGTGTATTGAGTTCTTAGTGCTTCATTGTGCACTCATACATCATTTATGTTGATGGGCTAAAAAAGACACAACCTCACATCACCGATGAGCAGATGATGAAGTTCTTGACAATGAATTTGCTAACTGGTTTGAGGAATTTGTGAGTTCTATTTTATAATTAGCAAGTTGATCAATTGTAAAAAAGAAAAAAGTTATGTAACCAATATTTGTCACTCAAATTAAAATTAACTCATCTCTTTTTATTGTTCTTAATAGGCAAGACATAATGACATGGGTAGTGATTTCTTGCGATAGTTGGCTAAAAAACCTTTGAGATTTGTCAATATATACAAAGTCTATTTTGTGAATGGTTATAAGTTCCAAATAATGGGACATGCTTCTACAAAAGATATAATGAATAGCGGAGTTTGCATTCAAGGTTCTAATTACAGTGAATCTATATTGGGGGACTTTTATGAAAGAATAAAGGAAATTTTAGAGTTGTAATGTCCTGGATTACCAATTAAAAGACTTGTTTACTCAATTGTAAATGGTTTGATAACAACCCTACTGTTGGAACTAAGGTTCATCAAGGATACAAGCTTGTTGATGTACATAATTGTCATCGATACAATAAGTATGAACCATTTGTGCTAGCAATGCAAGCAACTTAGGTATATTACATGTCATATCCAAGTAGATGAAGGGATATGGTCGATTGGCTTGCAGTTGTGAAGGTAAGGCCTAGATCAATGTTTGATTTTCTAGAGGGTGATAAAAGGACACGTGTTTCTTTTTAAGAAGATGAAGTTGAAGCATATGAAATCGATGTCACAGATTTGGAAGAGGAACTGCAATTCCTCAATAATCCAAATAGAATTTTTTTAGAACTTGATAAAGAAGTTAAAGAAGAAAATGAGGAACCAAAATTGATCTCCTCAAGCGATGACTCTAATATTGATGAAGGGAATGGTTATCATTCCACTGAGGATAGTGAATAATCTTGTATGTGTTAGTGTTGTGGGAAATGATCACATTTTTTTCACTAACATAAATTTATATCTAATATGTTTTATTTTATTACAGATAATTTAAAAAGGATGCATGTTACCATGCCATGTTGGAGGGTCTGTCTCTCTTGCCGTGCATATGAAATGTTTGGTAAGTTGACATTTTTTCTTAACAATAATTAATAGATTGACATAAAATTTGAGTTTTTAGCATTATATGTTTGATGTGATGTTATATGAGTTGTTTTGGGGCATATAAGTGGTTAAAATGGTTGTTATAAATGCATTGATTTATACGATCAACAAAATATGTTGGATGTGATTATTATGTGTTGCCTTGGGGCTTAGAAGTGGCCAAAATGGTTGTTTATATGCATTGATCCTTATAAAAGTGTAACTATGAATATTTTTTTAGGTTTGACAATTTGGATTTGTTTTATTTTTAGGGAAAATGCTGCCGAATTTTCGACAATACCTGAGTCTATTTTTATAATTTTTCTTTTTTATAATTTTTATTGCTTTATTCTATTTGAGGCTAAAAAGAAATGATTGAGATTCATACCCAGCTTCATGCTAAGATTCATGCTAAGCTTAAACAAGAGTTGGAACAGCAAGTGAAGCAACAAGTCAGACAAATCCAATAGCAAATGTAGGTACAACAACTTTTCCAACAATGGATTGAGGAATAGATGAGCTTATTCACTTCTTGTACTGTCTATACTAATGGTTCAAGTGCTTCACTACATGATCCACACATCGGGTCATAGATACTTTTTACCTATATTATAGTGTTATAATATACATATTAGGACATCTTGTATATCTTTTGTGTTATGCTATCTATGCATGTATATATTATTTTAGATATGTTCCTTCTATATATGCATGCATATATTATTTTGGATATGCAATGATATGCACTTGTAAATACTAGTTTATTTATGAATATATATATTTTTATATTAAGTACTGAGTACTCTATAAATATTATTGTTATTTTTAGTTTATTATTTAAATAATAAAATCTCCATAGTAAATTAAAAAAATTTCAATTTAAATTTATAAAGTATAATAAATAATATTATTGTCGTTGTGATACTCAAAATAATGTCTAGTGAGGTCCAATCTCATACCAAATTTAGCAATAACAATATTTGTCATAAATTTGATGCTAAAATTTACTAAGGAATTTGTCGTTGCTAAAATTAAAAGTCCTATCAAAATTTAACGAGGATTAAAGTCATCACTAAAATTTTAATTCCTTGCAAAATTTAGCGAGGAATTTAAACCTCGCAAAAGTTAGCGACAAAAAAGTCCTTGCAAACTTTACTGAGGGCTACTCACAAATGTTAGCAAAGAATAGGTTCATCGCAAAAGTTAGCGATGAAAAAATCCTAGCAAAAATTAGCGATGATTTTAGTCCTCACTAAAATAAGCTAGGATGACTTTTGTTACAAATTTTTGTCCTCGCTAAATTGATTTAGCAAAGAAAAATCATCATTTAAGTCCTCGTTATTTTGCATTTTTCTTGTAGGGTTAAATCAACATTTTCTCACTAAAAATCCACCATTTCCAAGATTTCTTTTACTCCAATCTTATTACTTTGATGAATAGGAGGTTTTATAATGTATGTAGCCGAAATTTAGGCCTAAGATATAGTGGAATTTAAGAGAAGAAAGAAGTAAAAAATAAAGGTTCAATTTTATGGGGAAAAAGAGAAAGATTTTCTAAACATTTCAGAGGCTGATGAGGAATTCTAAACCTTTCTATTTTTTCCTTTAGTGTACCAAATGAAGGGCTAGAATCCACTAATTTACTATTTGATCTAATGAATTATTTTTAAGCCATTTATCACCACCACATGCCTTTCCACCATTCTTATGCATAATTAATGGATTCAAATGATTATGGCCCATTTCCTTATGATATTTATACCATTGAATAAATTAAAAATTACCCTTACAACCAGTAACTAAATTATCCTCTATTTTTACCATTTTTCAAAATCTAATGTTACTTTATTAGAATTCCCCATAATGCGACAACCAATACAAAAATATAAGGAAGGTGTTTTAAAATTTTAGGTCATTCTGACATCATTTCGATATAGTTATATCTTCAATAAAAAATTCATCTATTCGAAACTAAAAAATCCAAAACTATTAGAAAAGCTATTTTTCACTTCCAATAGCTCATTTTGGCCATTAATAATGGGCTTATGTAATCAAAATATTTTTTGGAGTTCTGTGAAATATTTTAAAGTATGATCAAACTTATGGTTAACCTAAATAATGGTATCGGAGAAATTCTTCACTGTCTATTTCGAGAATCTATCCAAGCTTAATTTCTTCTCAAATTATACAACTAGACTTCATTTAATTTACATTATCTCATTTAATGGTTAAATACCAAACTTTTTGGTAGGTTACCCATCCTATAATTTCCTTGGCTTATGCATGTTCAACTCTCCAATTCTCATGAAATCTATTATACTATACTTACATAATCACACTAAATACAATTCTAAATTTACTGTTCATGGTTAAAAATACTATTCATCCCAAATAGACCCTTTGTGTGTTACATTTCTCCCCCACTAATAAATATTTCATCGTCAAAATTTACTTGGATAAAAAAGCTAATGATATTATTGTCTTATAGTTTCCTCTGGTTCCTAGGTTGCCTCCAAATTATGCTAGGTCCAAAGAAACTTGACAAGTTTAATTTGCTTATTCATTAATTGTCTAATTTCTCTAGTAAGAATCTTCATTGCTTTTTCATCAAATGACAAGTCAGGTTGAAATCATATTTCCTCTAGTGTTATGATATGTGATGGGTCTAACTGATATGTCATTAACATTAACATATAGAATACATCGTAGATTCTTTCTAATTCTGATGGTAGCTTTAATCTATAAGTAACTGGTCCCACATGCTATAATACCTGGTATGGACCAATGAATCTAGGATTGAGCTTACCCTTCTTACCAAATTTCAAGATCTTTCTCCATTATGAAACCTTTAGAAACACTTTATTGCCCACCTTAAACTCTATATCCTTCCTCTTTAAGTCAGAATAGGATTTTTGTCTTCTTGTTGTAGCTTTTAAGTTATCTTTAATTACTTAAATCTTCTCTTTTGTTTCTTTGATCAAATCTAAGCCTACTAACTTGTTTTCACTGAGTTATATCCAACCTAAAGAAGTTCTACACTTCCTTCTATATAATGATTCATATGGTGCCATTTTGATGCTGGACAAGTAGTTATTGTTATATGCAAACCCTTCCAATGGAAGATATTTTTCTCAACTGCTACTAAACTTAAGTATATAGCATCAAAGCATATCCTCCAGTATTAGTATAACCTACTTAGATTGTCCATCTGTCTGTGGGTGAAAGGTAGTGCTATAATCTAAATGTGTTCCCAATGCTTCCTGAAGTTTCTTTAAAAATCTAGTTGTGAACTGAGGGTCTCTATCTAAAATGATGGAGGAAAAAACACCATGCAATCTTAGTATTTCATTAATATAGATTTCTGCTAGTTTCACGAATGAGAAGTCGGATCTTACTAGTTTGAAGTGAGCAGATTTTGTTAATCTATCCACTATCACCCATATGGAATCATGCTACCTCCTAATGAGTGGTAATCTATACATAAAATCCATAGTAATACGATCCCACTTCCATTCAGGTATGGTGATGGGTTAAAGCAATCTAAAAGGAACTTGATTATCTGCTTTCACTTGTTGCCATATTAAGTATTTGGTCATAAAATCTGCTATTTCTCTTTTTATACCAGGCCACCAAAAAGTTGCTTTCAAGTTTTGGTATATTTTATTGCTATCTGGATATATGGTATAACTACTACTATAGGCTACAATCAAAATGCTTGTTTCAATTATATATTATCTGGTACACAAATTCTCTCCTTGTAGTATAAACAGTCATTACTACTAAGGGAGAACTCACTATCTTTTCCTGCATGGATTTAAGAAATAATAGAGGCTAACCAATCATTTTACCCCTAGGTGGCCTTAACCTACTATCACCAATCAGGTTAAAGTGACATCTTAGTTACAAGTTTTCCATCCTGTACAACAGTCAACTTGACATTTATATATTTTAAGGCTACCAGGTGTTTTCTACTGACTGCATTAGCTACTATATTTTCCTTACTAGGATGGTAATCAATCATGCAATCATAATCCTTAATAAGTTCCAACCAGCACCTTTGCCTCAAGTCGAGTTCTTTTTAAGTAGGCAAATATTTCAAACTCTTATGGTCGATGTAGATATAACATTTCTCTCTGTATAAGTAATGCCTTCAAATCTACTGTGTGAACACAATTGCTACTAACCCCAAGTCATGGGTAGGATAACTTTTTTATGAATCTTGAGCTATCTAAAAGCATAAGGTATCACCTTGTCATCCTACATTAATACACATCCTAACCTATTTCTAAATGTATCACTATAGATGACAAAGGGCTTACCCAAAGTGATATATTAGAGAATATAAGCTTCAGTCAACATACTTTTCAACCTTTTAAAACTCATCTAAGACCAATTGGTCCACTCAAATCTAGCATTATTTTATAGCAACTTGGTGAGTAGAGCAGCAATCATGGAAAACAATTTAACAAAATGTCTTAATAGCCAGCTAATCCAAGGAAACTTCTTACTTCGATGACAATTTTAGTTAGTTTTTATTCCAAGATAGCTTCAACCTTTTTAGGTCAACCTTGATCCTTTCTACTGGTACTACATGATCAAAGAAGGTGACTTTATTTAGCCAAAACTTACACTTGTTGAACTTTGCATACGGTTATTTATCTTTCAGTATATGTAGCACAATTTTCAAATGTTTATCATGCTCTTTTAGGGTTTTTGAATACACCAGAATGTCATCAATGAACACCATCACAAATTGATCCAAATATGGGTGGAAGATATGGTTTACTAAGTCCATAAATGCCGCTAGTGCATTGGTGAGGCTGAATGGCATGAATAATAACTCATAATGACCATATTGGGAATGAAAAGTTATATTTGGCACATCTATATCTCTAACCCGAAGTTAATAGTAACCCTATCTTAAGTAAATTTTAGAGAACATACATGCACCTTTTAACTAGTTGAATGAGTCATCAATTCTAGATAGGAGATATGTGTTCTTTATTATGCCTTTGTTTAGCTACCTGTAATCAATGCAAAGTTGCAATGATCCATCCTTCTTTTACACAAATAGTACTGATGCTCCCTAAGGTGACACACTAAGGTAGATGAATCCATTATCAAATAGCTCATGCAGTTGAATTTTTAACTCTTTCAATTATTTGGGTGCCATACGTTAGGGAGCTATGGAAATAAGAGCAGTACTAAGGACCACATCAATAATGACTTCAACCTATAACATCCTAAATTTCCATTTGACATGCATTGTATATTCTAGAGCATAAACATTAACCCCGAGATAGTTTTTAGTGTGATTATAGTAGTACAATATAGTAAAATTTTCAAGTGAATAAGTGTTAAACATACTCAACCTATAGTGGTATTAGAATGGGTGACCTGGTGGGAAGTTTTACTTAACTACTAAATGAGAAAATGGATATTAAATGGAGTCAATTGATATAATTTAAGCTTAAATAGATCCCTGAAATAAAAGTGAAGAATTTCTCTAGAACCGTTAGTAGGGTTGATAATAAGTTTGATCAAGCTTTGAAATATTACATAAACCTCAAAAAATTATTCGAATTATATAGACTTATTAGAAATTCATATATGAGCTATTGGAAGTGAAAATAATTTTTATGATAATTTTAGAATTTTTACTAATTGATTTTAACTCCGTTGCTGGAAGTATAGATAAATGATATTTGAATGAATTTAAATTTTAAACACATATTTCTGCATATGTTATTGTACACATGATAAAATTTTAGAGCATTTTATTAAGTGGAACATCAGTTTCAGAAAAATGTTAAGAAAATAAAGGTTAGTTTAATTAGTGGGCTTAAATGCCATATTTAATTTATCTAAGGGCATAAAGGTCATTAAAAAATGAGCCAAGATCACCTACATGCATTAGTATTCTATAAAGAAGTGTACAAACCAATGAAACCTTGACAATTTGCTTAAAAATAAGCCATTTGATTAAATAGTAAATGAAGCGATCCTGACCATTGGTTTGACGAACTTGAAGGCTACCTAGAGAGGTTTAAAGTCCTCTATAATTCAACCCAAAAATCTATAATCTTCATCCCTTTCTTCCCTAAAATTTGAACCACCTTTCATAAGCTCTTTCCATAATTTTTCTCTTCACATTTTCTAATTCCCATAAAATCTTAAGCTTTAATTTCACCTATATACACTAGAAAATATCCTTTTTATCTTAGAAATCAAATTGGAGAAAAATAAAGCTTGGAAGTTTGAAATTTCTAGTAAGAGAAACTATCCTTAATTAGGTAAAGTATTGAGTTTTATTAGATTTAATTGGGGATTTTTGATATAGTTTTGTAGAGTGCTTTTTGTATGATTATTTAATATATTTATATGTTAAAATACATAGCATAAACTCTTGATTTTCTCTTACATAAATTTGGCATAAAGGTGATTTCCAAGAAGGAGAAAAGAGGAAAGAGGAAAAAGGTATGAGAGAGGAGAAATTGGTGATTTCAAACTACTTTAAGGTTAATGGATACAAAACTACACCTAATTTCATTCATTTATTTGAATTTAACCTAAAATTTACATTATGTAACAATATGAACTTAAGTGGAAATGTGAAACAATTTGAGATAACACAGTAAAATGATGTATTAATATGAAATAAGTATGAATTAAAGAAGAAATCAAACATAGAGTGGGAGAACTCACCTAGGCTGAATGGTACCCTATGTTGTCTAATATGATAATTTGATGATTAATGGTATATTAAGTATGAAAGATATAATATAATCCTAAATAAACATAACATGACTCATTAGGAAATAAAATAACATGTGGACAAGAAGTTAGGTATGTGAACATAATGATGTGCATGTATGTACCTAAGAGTTCTTAATGTAAAATGGATGGATATTAACATATGAATACATAATGTGACATTGGGAATGTATATGGCATGAGAAAGCATGAAGAAACATATTGTATGCATGAGTTCTTCATGAGCCCGATTAGTATACCTATGGATAATGGCATGTTTTAATTAAATTTAAATGATATTTACCATGTATGTTATAAATTCATATGAGATAATGATGATTGGATAGGAATTGAGAAGGCATACATGTAACATAATGTGAATCACATGAGAAATTATGGAAAATATAATGTAATATGAAAGAAATACTTCCGTTTAGTGTACAGTGGGCAATCTAGGATCATAGGATATAATAGCTATCCATAAGGATTTGTATACCATGGTAGCACCATGAGATTATAATCACTATTGAGGTGTTGGCTACGTTAACTAGTCACCTCACATATATTCATACACATACACACACTATCCAAAGTAGTTGGATCACATCAAGTGGTCTCTCTAGTCCATTTTTATCATTGGAGTCCTCATTTCACATATATTGTTCAAGGATTTTCACTAGTCACTACTAGGGGTAAAACTGTAAATATATAAAAAATAGGAACTAAATGGTAAATTATGCAAAAAAGATATCACGGGTGTGATTAAATAATAAATAATGTGATATATGTGAGTAATATATTAAGAAAGGGTAAAAATATAATTAAGCAATAAACTAGGGGTAAAATCATAATTTTTCATTAAAAATGTAACTAAAAAGGTTTAAATAGTCAAATAGGTAATGAAGGGCAAAATTGTAATTGATAGAAATTTTAGGGACCAAAATATAATTTACCACTTCACGGGTAAAAATAACTACTAAAATGTAAATTTCACTCTTAGAATGAAATAAAAGTCAAAGAAAATAAAAAAGTGTCAAAATTAAAGTCAAATAAAGTCAAATATCATTTATAAGAAGTTTTAGGAACCAAATGGTAATTTTCCACTTAAGTAAGAATTTTGTAAAATTAAATGAGAACAATAAGTGAGGAAAGGATTAAATGGAAATTTTGACATTAAAAGAATGAAATTTTTATTAAATCAACCATAAATGATGATTAGGGATAAAATGGTAATTTTACTTGTTGTAGTTTCTAGATGAATTTTTTTGTAGTTGTGTCCAACATTAGGCAACAACATTACTTAGCACGTGGTTATCTTGACTGCGTTCAGGGACATGTACTGAAGACTCAACAAAGGAGAAGTAAAGTGGCATATACATGTAACCCTTTTGTCGATGTGGAGTTTAGTCACATTTTGTATTAAACTTTGATAAATGGCATGTATAATATTATGTTAATTGTATAGCAGATGTTAATTAATAATGTATATATGTTATGATAGATGCATGGATGATGCTTATGTGACTGTGTCATGATGATGGTTTGTGGATGACTTTAGAAGAGTTATGATTGTTATTGGAGTTTTAAAGGTGGAGGTTGCCTTTTGGGAGTGTTGTTTTTCCAATTTGCAAATTTGGGCAGCATGGTTCACAAACCATTATGCTACCAAAATTTTTATTAAATAAATAGTAACCTTTCAACACTAAAATGATTTTAGAAACCAAGATTTAAACTTAGCTAATAATCAACAATATAAAGGATTGGTCAAGCTAATTATCATGTGATGTTGTTAATGATAACACGTAGCATATGAAACTACAAATGAAAGTAGTGTTAGGTATCGAAATAATATTTTTGAAAAAAATTGCAGCGGAAAAATAAAAACCCACCAAGGTCCATGCAATGTAATGATTACCAACCTTTTAAAGTGCAAGAAATCGATTCTTTAAGTGCTACCTCTATCAAAATGAACACCCTCTACTGGTATCCACACTCGAACGGATGATCGAATTTGCCCAGGGTTCTAGCTCCCTTCTTTGGCTGCTAGGGTATGATTTTGTGTTCTTTCTCTATGTTACAAGAAAAAAAATGAAATTTTTCTCTCTTCTAAAAATGAAGGCTACCACCTTTTTACGTGTATTTCATTAGGATTTAAACTATATATATATATATATATATATATATATATTGAAAAAGATTTTGAAGTAGACAAAACCTATTTACATAAGGATTTTTATTCTTTGAAAAATCTAGAGAAAAGAACATGGTTCTTCAAAAATTTTCTAGAAGAAAGAAAAGAAATTCAAGAGAAATATTATAGTTTTGTTTTCGAAAATAAAACATAAATTCTATTTTTTGACTGGGTTGAAATTTATGCTTCACAAAACAGAATTTCATATCCTTTAAAAAAAAATCTTTTAACCCTATAACAACAAGAAATAAAGTTATAGAATGGAAAATGTCTAATGGTAGGAAAATCCAATCTGAACACCAACCATTAAGACATATCAAATTAACACATTTGAATCAATCTGTTGATGCTAGTCCTTACAAAACTCCGAATGAAAATATGGATAAAGATATTAAAAATATTATTCAACAGAATAATTTTACAAACACTCATCTTAGTACGATTGCAAAACAATTAACTAAGATTGAGGAACACCAAAAAAATTCTACAATTTCCCCTATTGAAAAGAACATAATCAAAATTAAAAAAAACCCTATCTTTAAATCATTTTAGGTATCCAAGACTAGTCAAAAATTATTTAAGTAGAGTAAATCAGAGTTTACTCAAGCCTTGAAAGACCGGTTAAGTAGGATAGAGTCATCCTCTACTTCTGCTCCCATGGTTGCACAAGACACCGTAGATAAAAATAAAACAGTTAGCATCTTAGATAAGATCTTTAGCTCTGAAGAAAGCCAAAAATAGGAGTTGTCCAGACTCCATTGGCCACAAAGTTGATCTTCATCTTTGGCCATGATAACTGTACCAGACTTAGGCATAGAAAATAGACCAAACATATTATCGCAGTCTAAGTTCAATGCCTCTACTGTCTATGAATGGAACAAAGATGATATGTTTGAGTATAACATCCTTAGTCTTCTACAACAGATGACTATGGCATCCAATGCATATAAAAACCAAACAAATACCCCTGATAGAGCCATTGATGAACTCCTAATTGCATGTTTTTCAGGTCAGTTAAAAGGCTGGTAGGATTTTCATCTTACTCAACAATAATGGTTAGAAATCCTAGGTGTTATCCAAACTATACAGGAAGGAATTCCCATCCTTGATGAAATAGGAAGTCCAATTCCTAATGTTGTAGCAACCCTAATCCACACGATTAGTTTGCAGTTCATAGGAGATCTGTCTCATTTCAAAGATAAAAACACAGGATTGCTTTCAAACCATAGGTG
The DNA here is from genome assembly GCA_037975025.1 of Excoecaria agallocha. Taxonomy (NCBI): domain Eukaryota; kingdom Viridiplantae; phylum Streptophyta; class Magnoliopsida; order Malpighiales; family Euphorbiaceae; genus Excoecaria; species Excoecaria agallocha. Next base: position 126,291 of record JBBPFJ010000042.1, on the reverse strand, counting down.
TAAAAAGCTTTTTGAATTTCAAAACTATAAAAATACGTTTCTAACTAGAATAATGCTTAGAGAAGATTCCAATCAACCATTTTGGAAAGAAAAATTCTTAGTAGGTTTACTAATACTCCTAGGAGAAACGGTTAGAAATAAAATCAAAGAAATGTCTGAAATTAATGAAATCCCATATAATCATTTGACTTATGGAGAATTGGTTAGTTTCACTCAAAAGGAAGGATTAAAAATCTATCAAAATTTAAAACTTCAAAAATATTTAAAAATGGAAATGAAGAAAACAAAATAGGAATTAGGATCATTTTGTAAACAGTTTGAAATTCCTACAGGAAACCGAACAAAATATTGTGGAGGTTCTTGTTCAAAATCCCACAATAAAACTTATAAAAAATCTTGCAAAAGGTTTTCCCAAAACCAAACCAAGAAAATTTCTATAGGAAATCTAAATCTAGAAAACCCTATAGGAAATAAAATCCAATTAAAAAATCTTTTTAAAAAATATGACAAAAAACAAGTTGTTTTTACAAATGTAACCAACCTGGACACATTTCAAAATATTGTAAATTAAAAAAAAGACTTCATGAATTACAATTAGAAGATGAAATAATCCAAAAACTTTCATTAATTCTAGTTGAAACATTAGATGAAGAAACCCAAACAAGTTTTTCAAAAAATGAAGAATCCTTTCAAGATGATTTATAACCTCTAGAAAATCAAAAAATGATTCTGAAGATGATTCAAAATTTAATTAAATCATTAAATGTTCTCATGAATGATCAAGAATTGATGCTTGATATTATAAAACAAGTTGAGGATAAATAACTTCAAAAGGATATCATAGAATAAATCATAAAATCCTTTGAAAATAAAATACCTAAACCCTCCTCAGCTTCTTCCTCTTTGATCCTACGTAACCCCTAAGATTTAACAAAAATCTTAGGAGAAAAATCAAAGAAGAAACCTCTTGTTACTATCCAATCTCTCCAAGAAAAAGTCAAAATAGTCAAACAAGAGCTAAAAACTCTCAAACAAAAATAGGAATATGATTCTGAAATTCTTCATGACTTAGTTTCAACGATTAAGTTACAAAATGAAACGGAAGAAATAGAAGAAGAAGAAGAAGAAGAAGAAGAAGAAGAAGAAGAAGATCTTGAATTAACAAAAAATGAGATTGAAAACCTGGAAACAATTCCATAAGATTTTTACTTGTTCTAAAAACCATCACAAGTAGAAAATATCTGATCAAAATAACACGTATTTTTTCAGATGATTTCAAAATTTATACAATTGCTTTTTTTGATACTTATGCAGATTTAAACTGTTTTAAAAATGGTATCATTCAAAAAAGATTTGCTAAAGAAACAAATGAAAAACTTTCTGCAGCAAATAATTCGAAAATGATCATTAAAAGCAAAACAAAAGCCATCATAAAAAAATGGTTCTGTTTCAATTAAAAATCCTTTCATTTTATTGGAAAATATAAATCATGGTGTCATTTTAGGGGCTCCATTTATCAATATGATAACTCCATATTATGTCAATTGTGATAGTATTTCTTTTAAATTAGAAGGAAACAAAATTATTTTCCTTTTTATTGAAAAACCTAAAACGGAAATCTTAATCTTTTAAAAGCTTGTTTTATTTATAAAAATGAATTAAATCTTTTAATTCAAGGAAAACAAAAGCATCTTCAATTCTTAAAACAAGATGTTTAATTTTCTAGAATTTAAATGAATTTAGAGACTAATTTAATAAAAAAGAAAATCCAAGATTTCCAAAAATAAATTGAAAAAGAAATTTGTTCGGATTTACCAAATTCTTTTTGTTAAAGGAAACATTGTATGGTTTTTAATTTTAAAACCAAATCACTGTAAAAAAGAGATTCAAGATTTAATTTTAAAAGGATTGATAATAAAATCTAGGTCTCCTTGGAGTTATGCCGCTTCTATGTCAATAAAAACTCAGAAATACAAAGAGGAACACCTAGACTTGTGATAAATTACAAACCGCTTAATAAAGCTTTGAAATTTATTTGTTATCCAATTCCAAACAAAAAAGATCTTTTGCAAAGTTTATATTCTGCCTTAGTCTTTTCAAAATTTGTCTTGGAATCACAATTTTGGCAAAAACAAATTGAACCAAAAGATCGATACAATATAGCATTTATTGTTCCTTTCGGTCAGTATGAATGGAAAGTAATGCCATTTGAATTAAAAAATTCTCTACCAGAATTTCAAAGAATAATGAACAATATTTTCTCGCCTTATTCAAAATTCTGCATAGTATATATTAATGACATTCTCATTTTCTCAAACTCCTTAGAACAACATTTTAAGGATTTGAAAACATTTTTCATGGTTGCTAGAAGAAGTGGATTAGTTATTTCAAAAACAAAAATGTCTCTCTTTCAAAGAAAAATTCATTTTTTGGGTCACTACATTACTCAAGGAACAATTACTCCGATTAAGAGGTCATTACCTTTTGCAAAAAAATTCCCTGACAAAATCCTAGAAAAAACCCAACTCTAAAGGTTCCAAGGAAGTTTGAACTATGTCATAGATTTCTGCCCAAACATTAACCTTTTAGAAAAACCATTGCTTGATAGGTTAAAGAAAAACCCAAAACCTTAGACTGATGAACATACCAAAGTATTCTAAAAAATCAAAAAGCAAGTCAAAGAAATCATTTGTCTCCATCTAGCTAACCCTTTAGCTTTTAAAATTGTGGAAACAGATGCATCAAACTTAAGATATAGGGGAATCCTAAAATAGAAATCCAATGGCAAGGAATACATTATCCAATATACATATGCACATTGGAATGATTGTCAAAAGAATTATCCAACCAGAAAAAAAAATTCTTTCAATTGTCGTGTGCATCCAAAAATTTCAAAACGATTTACTCAATAAAAATTTTTTACTTCATATTGATTGTAAATTAGCAAAAAGAGTTTTACAAAAATATGTTAAAAATATTGAATCAAAACAGATTTTTGCTAAATGGCAAACAATCCTTAGTATTTTCGATTTTAAAATTGAATTTATCAAAGGAGAACAAAACTCAATCCCAAATTTTCTGGCCAGATAATTCCTTCAAAACAGAACTTGAGTGAATCCTTACAATGCCGAGAAAATCTAAGAAAGAAAAAGAAAAAGAGGTCCAATAGGACCAAGAAGAACAAAATCCAAAACCAGTAGTATCTTCTGTTGTTCCAATTAGATCCTGGGCCGATACAGTCGATGATGAAGAGAAAATAAGACAGCATCGAAAACACGCCTAAGAATGGGCCCAAACTATTCAAAATGATCCAAGACTAAAATTCTGGTTAAAACCCACAGGCCGAAGCCAATCAAAAGGTTACCTATGTAGGTAATTCGCTTTCCATTATTCCAAAAACAAATAAACGAGAATCTTCCTCCTCGAAACCCCTTTCTTAAAAGGTTTCAAAATCCTCACAAGAAGAAACTTCAAATAAAATTATTTTGAAAAACTCATAAGAAATCCCTTGTGATGAAATATCTTCAAAATCTTTAAAAGAAGAATTTTCCCAAATTGTTTTATCTCAAAATAAATTAGATATAGTTTTGTCTCAATCAAAACTTCCTAAATATGATTATTTTGTGAAAAATGATTTCCAATATATTTGGATTGTCAAGCAAGGATTTTATTTTCAAAATCCTCAATAGATCATTCAAAAAATTTTTCCAAAAGGCAGATATTTTAAACCATGGGATTAAAAAAAACCCCAGGCTTACTATATGGCAATATTTGAATTGACGGGATCCATCATAGTTACTCACAACCCAAAAAGAGGACCTGAAATCCTCTATTCAACTGTAAAAATCCTATATCCACTTGAATGGGGATAGGCTCTTCACACCTCAAAACCTTTTCCCATAGACTTCAAAATAACCATAAATCATTGTAGGACTTTTTACTACTGGGACTATCAACAGGCCTGGTATAATGCTTTTCTCCTACAAAACAAAAAGCTTAGCCATACTTGGCTATTCTTTTTTAACCTAAAACTAACCCCTTAAAAATTTTATTTTGGTTCAACCATTGGTGGAAATTTTATGGTGCAATCCCTGGAATCCTGAAACCTTCAGTTCAGGAAGAATATAACCTTTTCAAAACCTCTTATAGATCAATAGACAGAGAAAGAAGATTCCATCCCTTACTTTTCTTTGCAATGAAGTTCTATTTACCATGGATATCAACATGGGTTTTAGAATATCAGCTGAAGGAAGCCCAAACGGTTCTCATTAGAAGATTCAAGGCTCGCTGGCGGACAAAGTTTTCTGTACCCACTAGTATCAAATGGCATGGTGTCAAAGAATGGCTTCAAGCACAAGGATTGATTAAACAATGCCTGGAAGTCACGTAGTTCCTGGTCCAAAAATCCTTTGCTCTAAACTAGCTTATAGCAGCCAAAACCAAGGAAGAATATTTTCAAATCATGGCCTAACTTCTAAAGAGTGATGCCTCATCTTCCTTAAAATCTTCCTCGTCCCATTCTATAACAAGCTCATCTTCAGAATCTGACTCACTTTACTTAGATGACGACAATGAAAATGATTGCTATGGTATTTTCCCACTACCTTAAATATAGATTTATTTTAAAGTCCATTTATTGTAAACAGGCCTGCCCTAAAAGCCAATAAGGCCCATATAAAAAAAAAGTAAAAATCAAAAGTTATCTATAATAGTGAAATAATTAGATTCTTTTTGATAGATATCTGTGCTCCCCGTGTGGAGTCTCCACCCACTCCAAAGTGGATGGAAAAGGACTCTTCAGGTCCTCTTCAAGACATAACACATTTTTTAGGAATTTTAAGTGTTTCTCCTCTCAAGCTTAGATATTAGGAAGCTCATGTGTTGAGCACACCTTGTAAAATCGAGTTTGAGTGTTTCTCCAAACAAAAATTGTATTTTCTTTTGTATTCAGAAAACATAAGTATGCTCATGTGTTGAGCCTTACTCTTATATTTTATTTATTTTCATTTATAAAATATTAATCTTGTGTTATTATTTGTGTTTGAGTGTTGTTACATTTTAAGTATGCTCTACACTTGTGGCTTATGCTCATCTTGTGCATCAAAAAATTTTTGTTTGCATTTTGTTTGTGTTGCATAAAGGTATATAGGCTGGAATATATAGGCCCTTTCAAGATCTATACTGAACAGTATAGAGGGCTGTTACGCCATGTACCTTGCATCTTTTTTTTTTTAATTTTTCTACATCTTGCATACATATAGATTTATCACCCTTTCATTCCCAAGATATATATAAGGCCTACATTTCTTATTAAAATAATAAATACTTTATTTTTTATTTCAAATAAGAATTATAGTATTAACTTTTAAAATTTTATTTCAAATTTTAATTTACCATAAATAAAATTCAAAATGGCGGAATTAACCCTTAGTCCATTCATCACATTATATATGTGCGACCCAATAGGTTCATATTATATTTGTAGTGGGCCCCAATCCCATCACTAGCCCACAAGTCATAAGCAGCCTCTAGTAAGATATTACAATCTCTCTATCACATGATATCTTGTTTGAACATAAGTCATGGTCCATGTCAAACTATATAGTTCAAACATATAATTTATTGATCACTAAGTAGACTGATAATATCAAATGACATTGATCGCTCTATCAATTCATTTGAGCACGACCATGCTTTTCTCAATCCTACTTATCGAGGGGTTCAATACATATCTCTCTCATATGAGAGGGATAAATTCCTTCTTGATTATTTACTATCTACTATATTATTCTGATCATGTCCAATTATAACCTTTATAATTATTTTATTAAAGATAATGTTTGATTATGTCAAAACATAATGTTCGACATGTAAGATACTATGATAATCTCAGATTAAAGGATCCATAACATAACTATTATGAGATCACTAATGACATTAACCCATGTAGTATCTTATATCGAGTCTATCCAGTACTCTGTGTTAGTGTAAGCCCTAGCCCCAATGCATTGTAATAAAACATTTGAAATTAATAAAATGAGGCATTTGTTTTATCTTTTGTATTCTTGTGCATGTCAATTGATAAAACTATCCAAGAATGTCATTTCGGTTTAAGTTATCATGTGTGAGGCACATGCTTGTAAGACCTTGAAACAAATGAGACTTCATTCTAAACATCCCTAGTCAGTCATTGTTATGGGAATAACAATGAATTAAGACTAGTATACTCTCTCTGATATTATGAGTTCTGTCTTACGGATCATTAGGACACGAGTGTCAATCAGAGATCATAGATACATGTTAAAGAACATGGTATCTGGATACGATCCTCTCATGAGAACACTACATGGTACAAGTCATAAGTGTTTCTGATATGCAAGTTTTGTATCGGAGTTCTTAGACCTGAAATCTCTATGAAAATCTTATGAATTACTATGTACTTTGACATACACCTAATGTGCTCGTAACAGAGTGACAAGTACGGGTATGATTGGGTATGCATTGATTCATGTTAGAGAGCATGAGAGAAGTGAAGGGATTACCCCTCTCATTAAGAGAGAAAATATCATCGGCCATTTGATCAGTGAACTGAGAAGTGTATGGCCATACCGAGATGAAATAATGAGTAATCATTATTTATCTGAGAGTTCAGTATTACTGGAATATCAAGAAAGGAATTAATATATATAAGGATGACTAGTTCCATGCCTTATATTAATTCTGATATTTATGGGTAAGGGACTATGCAAAATTGCATTAGGTCACTAAATGCCATATGCATTTTCATTTAATTTGGAATGCTATAATATCTTGCTAGAGAATATATATAGCCTTTGAATTAATTTATTAATTCGTTGCCAACATTAAATGGACCTATAGGATCGCACACAAAGCATTGGGCTTAAAATATTTAAATTAAGTATTGAGCGTTAATTTGGGCTTTTAATTAAAGTCAAATTAATGTGTGTAATGGGTTATTAGATTGCTATTGGACCTTGGCCCATGAGAGAGAAAAATTCAACCCACAAGGTTTAATTTCAATTAATTAAATATCTTGTGTTAATTTAATTAATTGAGTATTAAAGCTTAAAGGATTTTAATTAAATTAATTCACTTGATAATTGGATGGTGTGGCCGAAATTCCAAGATAATGTCAATGGAATTTCAGCACATGATTAATTCTTTTATTAAGTGATTTAGTTAATTATTATGTCTTACACTTATCTTAGATTAAATCAAAAAGGATTATCTTGGATTAAATGTATTATTTTAAGGAGTTTTAATCAATATATATTTCTTAATTTAAAGAAGTGATAAAGGATAAAATTAATTATCTCTAGATAATATTAATTATCTTAAGGTAGTGGTTTTTAGATTGATCACTTAAGAAAATGAAAAGAATATATATTGAGGGAGAAAAAACGTGAAACCCTAATAATTCTATGGTTTTGGCATGTTTTTCTCTCTCTCTCTCATAAATTGTTTTGGCCAATTTTTCACAAGGAGAAAGGATTGTTCCTCATTCTCTTGTGTTATTGGGTAGTAATAGCAACCTAAAGAAGTACAAAATCAGGTTTTGTAGCTTCAAACTATAGCCATTACACAATACCTTAAAAGAGAGCTAGCAATCTCGATTTTAAGCTGACGGTGCAATTGTGTGTGTGAGAATAGAGGGAGTGGCATAAAAGGCTGTTCCTTGGCATTGGTGATCAAGATCTAAGGTGGATAAAGTCATCTCGGTTGCTGGTCATCACCAAACTCAAGATTAAAAGGCATCCAAAGTTGTAAGTTTTTAATCCCAAAATTGCATGTTTCGATTCTTGCTTTGGATTTGTATGGTATGTATGATGAAAAATTATTGTTTTTCCGCTGAGTTATCGTCACATTTATACCATGTCATATTCCATCAGTGGTATCAGAGCCTAAACATGCTTATTTTAGTGCTTTAGATGCATGAATAAATTAGTTAAAATCGTCATTATGAAAACATGCAAATCTGAAATTTTCTGTTTTGAGTTTTTTGCATTGTTTTGGTGTAAAAACGATTTTAATTGATTAGATAGGTATTATAATTAATATGACATGTTAATATACTGTCCTAAGATGTTATTAGGGCTGGTAATGGTCGGATTTAATTATTTATACCTGATGGTACATGTTAATATTAAAACTAGGTGCATTTGGCATGTTAATTGTAAGTTTAACAACTAGTTTTTAAATATTAAATGTAAAACGTTTTTGGAATGTTTGTAAGTGATTTTTTAAAGATTAAATATCAGAACTGGACATGTTTTAAATTTGGTTTTAATTCTGGTCCATGACAATTTAATTGATTAATTTTAAAATCACTTAAAACTATGTCTAGTTTGTGTTTGTTACATGTTTAATCAACATTGTTTGTTTTGTTTTGATTAAAATGGTAAAAACACATTTAGATTAAAATGTTACAGAATATTAAATCAATATTTATGACCTTATTTAATTTATTAAATGACTCATAAAATTATTTTAAGTATTTGTGCATTTTTGTGGCATCACATAAGCATTAAACAACTAGTTTTGTTGTTTGTTTGTTTTATATGCATGCCGTGTACCATGTATAGATGTTCTTCATGATTTTGTGTTTTAATTTATGTTGGTACATATTATATGTATTTTTAATGTTTATGGGCTTGATAACATAAAATTAAAAATGGCAAAATTGGATATTATACTAGAGTTGATTTATGGCACAAATCTAACTAGTTTGTGTTTTGGGCTTTTAAGAGAATTATTCAATAAGAGGATTCCATTAGGCTTCGGCCCAGGCCCATCACGGGGCCATCTCTTAAAGGTTCAAGAACACAATTTCCATTAATGGGCTTGGCTAAATTAAATAAAATTGGACTTTGTTTTATCCATGAATGTTATGTATATTTATTTGCTAGTTTGGTGTGATGAATGGATATGCATGGTGCATTCATGGGCCCTGGGTTTTTGTAATTAAATATGGCTTGCGAGCCATTATATTTTATTGTAAAAGTTTCATTAATTTCTTATAATAGAATATACTTGAAGACTTTGTAAATCAAGACGAAGCCCACCGAAGTGGAGAAGCCTAACTCGAAGATTCTTATGTAATAGTATAGAATCTTAGTTGTAGGTTTTTGGGCCCATGTTTGTCACGCTTTACTTTATGCAATTATTTATATATGCATGCTATGTATGGATGACAAAGCGTATGCCATGTAAGCCATAATAAAATGAATCCCTAAAATAGTAAGTCATAAAGTTGCCTTCCTAATTCGAAACATGTCAAGGCATCGATCATCGGTCACGTAGACTAGGAGTCCTAGATGCGCCCGATTATCTTTGTGAGGCATGGGTTGTGAATGTAGGTTGGACTTAACATGGAAAGGGATGCCCGGACCTAGGCAACTAATAAATGGGTTTGTGCTATAACATCTTAAGATGTTAGCCCATTTGATCCAAGAGTCATGTACGAGGCATGATTGGAGTTTTCCTACCTAAGTAACTTAACTTGTTAGGTGTACAAGCTCAGCTTGACTAATAAGTTGTTGTGAAAAGTGGATCTTGGCCCACATCAAATCACTAACGCGAATTATTTAAAGGGATATTAATTCGGTTTATGGGATTATAATAAGACCTCATTTAATCTTGCTAAATTTTATTGTAGATTGAAAATGGGATCTTCAAACAATAATTTCTCATTGCGATCGGTCCTTGAAAAGGACAAATTGAATGGCACCAATTTCATAGACTGGTCTCGAAACATAAGAATAGTTCTTAAGCAAGAGAAGAAGTCGTATGTTTTGGATGCACCCTTACTTGAGGAACCTGCTAGGAACGCTTCTGTGGTTTAAAAGGAAACTTTTGAGACCAAGAAAAGTGACTCTAATGATGTGACCCGTTTGATGCTAGCCACTATGGTGCCTGAATTGCAAAAGCAATTTATGGACGAAGAGGCCTATGCGATCATGGTGCACCTCAAGGAGATGTTCCAAGAGCAAGCTTGTCACGAGAGGTTCGTGACAACAAAGGCCTTAATTTCTTGCAAGATGGCTGAAGGTACTCCTGTTAGTACCCATGTACTCAAGATGAAAGGGTATCTTGATACTCTTGAGAAGCTTGAGGTACTAGTGCCAAAGGAATTGGCCACTGACTTGATCTTAGGATCATTGCCTGCTGTTTATAATCTATTTGTGATGAATTATAACATGCATGCAATGAACAAGTCAGTCACTGAGCTTCATGGGATGCTTAAGAATGCTGAAGAGAACATTCGAAAGACCAATCCCGTACTAATGGTTCAAAAGGGAATCAAGAAGGGACCCGCTAAGGGAAAGGGAAAGGGAAATCCCAAGTCAGTTGGGAGTGCACCTCAAGCCCAATCCAAGCCCAAGGCGTAGAAACTTAAAGAGAGTGAGAGCACTTGCTTCCATTGTAACAAGATAGGGCATTGGAGGAAGAATTGTGCTCTCTTCAAGGAAGAACAAAAGAAGAATGGAGCCAAGGCATCCAGTTCTGGTATTTTTGTTGTTGAAATTAACCTTTCTATTTCTACCACTTGGGTATTGGATACCGGTTGTGGTTTTCACATTTGTTCAAATGTGTAGGGGCTAAGAAATAGGCGGTTACTTGGGAAGAATGAAGTGGACCTCCATGTGGGGAATAGAGCACGAGTTGCTGCCATGGAGATAGGCGACTATCACCTCACTTTACCTTCCGGACTTTGTATTGTTTTGAATAATTATTATTATGTGCCTGCTATGAGCAGAAACATTATTTCAGTTTCATGTTTGGATAATGATGAATTTGATTTTGTTATTAAAAATGGCAATGCTCATATTCGTCGCCAAGGAATTTCTTATGGCAATGCCATGTTGCAAAATGGCCTTTATATCCTTGATTTACAAAACAAAGAGTCCATATACAACATTAATACAAAGAGGGTTAAATCAAACAAATTAAACCCTACTTACTTCTAGCATTATCGTTTAGGACATGCAAACGAAAAATGCATTTTAAGACTCCACAAAACTGGAGTGCTTGGGTCATTCGACTTAGAGTCTTATGACACATGCGAGCCATGTTTGCATGGAAAAATGACAAAGAGTCCTTTTAATAAAAAAGGTGAGAGGACTAATGGCTTATTGGAACTAATACATACCGATGTATGTGGACCTTTAAGTACACATGCTAGAGGTGGTTTTAGCTACTTCATGACATTCACAGATGACTTCAGTAGATATGGCTATGTCTATCTAATGAAGTACAAGTCTGAAACTTTTGAGAAATTCAAAGAGTTTAAGAACGAAGTAGAAAACCAACTTGGCAAAAGTATAAAAGCCATTCGATCAGATCGAGGTGGCGAATACTTAAGCCAAGAGTTTGACAGTCATCTAAAGGAGTGTGGTATTATTTCACAGCTGACTCCTCCTAGAACACCTCAATGGAATGGTGTGTCCGAAAGGAGAAATCGAACTCTGTTGGACATGGTTCGATCTATGATGAGTCAAGCTAATCTTCCTATCTCTTTTTGGGGTTATGCATTAGAAACTACTGCGTTTCTATTGAACCGTACTCCAACTAAAGCAGTTGAGAAGACACCATATAAGGTATAGACTAGGAAAGAACCCAATATGTCTTTTCTCAGGATTTGGGGCTGTGAAGCACATGTTAAGAAATTAACATCTGACAAACTAGAGTCCAAATCCAGTTTTTGCTTGTTTGTGGGTTATCCTAAAGAAACAAAGGGATACTAATTTTACCCACAAGCTGAAAACAAAGTATTTGTTGCTCGCACGGCTGTTTTCTTGGAAAAGGAATTCCTTCTCAAGAAAGACAGTGGGAGTAAAGTAAAACTTGGAGAAATTCAAGCGCCACAAACTCCTATAGAGGATGAGTTGGAAATGGGATCAAGTTCACAACCAGTTGTGGAACAAGAACCAATTACACAAGAACCTAGAAGGTCTGGTAGGGTACATCAGGAGATTGAAAGATATGGATTTCTAATCACTGACAGTGACACTATTGAGTTAGTAGATCGTGAGGATCCTACTACCTACCGAGAAGCTATTGAGAGCCCAGACTCGGAAAATTGGCTTGAAGCCATGAAATCCGAGATGCATACAATGTACTTTAACTAGGTTTGGACCTTGGTTGATCCACCGGAAGGTGTTAAGGTAATTGAATGCAAGTGGCTATTCAAACTCAAAGCTGATAACACCTACAAAGGTAGACTAGTAGCAAAAGGTTATCGACAAACTCATGGTGTAGACTATGACGAGACCTTTTCGCCCGTAGTCATGCTCAAATCCATTAGGATCTTGCTTGCCATAGTTGCATATCATGATTATGAGATATGGCAAATGGATGTCAAAACTGCTTTCCTCAATGGAAATTTACTTGAGGATGTGTATATGACACAGCCTCAAGGTTTTGTCAATCCCAAGCATCCTAAGAAGGTTTGCAAGCTTTAAAAATCCATTTATGGATTAAAGCAAGCATCCCGAAGTTGGAATCTTCGTTTTGATGAGGCAGTCAAAGAATTTGACTTCATCAAGAACGAAGATGAGCCTTGTGTGTACAAGAAGGTTAGTGGGAGCATAGTAGTATTTCTGGTCCTATATATGGACGACATCCTTCTCATTGGGAATGACATTCCAACATTGCAAAAGATTAAGCAATGGTTGGGAAAATGTTTCTCAATGAAAGACTTAGGTGAAGCCGAGACAATACTTGGTATTCGAATCTATAGAGATAGATCGAATCGACTCTTGGGACTAAGTCAAGAAAAGTACATAGACAAAGTACTAAAGTGTTTTAGTATGGGAGACTCAAAGAAAGGGTACATACCTTTGGCTTTGGGAGTTCCTTTGACTAAAGAATAGTGCCCTAAAACCAAAAAGGAAAGGGACAACATGAGTAGAATCCCATATGCATCTGCTATTGGATTTATCATGTATGCTATGTTATGTACTAGGTTGGATGTTGCTCATGCACTGAGTGTAACCAGTAGGTTTCAGCAAGACCCTGGTGAGAAGCACTGGTTTGCTGTAAAGGGGATTTTGAAGTACCTGCGAAGGTTATGTCGATGCTGCTTTTCAGACCAGCACTCAGGATTCTAGATCGCAATCTGGATTCATTTTTGTTTTGAACGGTGGTGCTGTCAGCTGGAGAAGCTCGAAGCAAGAGACCGTTGCCAACTCAGCTACAGAATTTGAGTATATTGCAGCGAGTGTGGCTGCAAAAGAGGCTGTTTGGATTAAAAATTTCATTTATGGATTAGGAATGGTCTCAAGCATCCTAGATCCATTAGAAATTTTCTGTGACAACAACGGGGCCATCACACAGGCAAAGGAGCCCCGGTCACACCAGAAATCCAAACACATACTCAGGAGGTATCACCTGATCAGAGAAATCATTGATCGTGGGGACGTCAAGGTTAGCAAGATAGCAAGTCAAGACAATGTAGCAGATCCTTTGACGAAACAGTTGCGTCCAAATCTGCACAAAGCTCATTTGAGAGCGTTCGGCCTTAGGGCTATGCCCAATTAGGACTAGTGCTAGTAGGAGATTGTTAGTGTAAGCCCCAGGCCCAATGCATTGTAATAAAACATTTAAAATTAATAAAATAAGGCATTTGTTTTATCTTTTGTATTCCTGTGCATGTCAATTGATAAAACTATCTAAGAATGTCGTTTCGGTTTAAGTTATCATATGTGAGGCACATGGTTGTAAGACCTTGAAACAAATGAGACTTCATTCTAAACATCCCTAGTCAGTCATTGTTATGGGAATAACAATGAATTAAGACTAGTATGCTCTCTCTGATATTATGAGTTCTGTCTTATGGATCATTAGGACAAGAGTGTCAATCAGAGATCATAGATACATGTTAAAGAATATGGTATCTGGATACGATCCGCTCACGAGAACACTACATGGTACAAGTCATAAGTGTTTCTCATATGCAAGTTTTGTCTCGGAGTTCTTAGACCTGAAATCTCTATGAAACTCTTTATGAATTACTTTGTACTTTGACATACACCTAGCATGCTCGTAACAGAGTGACAAGTATGGGTATGATTGGGTATGCATTGATTCATGTTAGAGAGCATGAGAGAAGTGAAGGGATTACCCCTCTCATTAAGAGAGAAAATATCATCGGCCATTTGATTAGTGAACTGAGAAGTGTATGGCCATACCGAGATGAAATAATGAGTAATCATTATTTATTTAAGAGTTCAGTGTCACTGGAATATCAAGAAACGAATTAATATATATAAGTATGACTAGTTCCATGCCTTATATTAATTCTGATATTTATGGGTAAGGGACTATGCAAAATTGCATTAGGTCACTAAATGCCATATGCATTTTCATTTAATTTGGAATGTTATAATACCTTGCTAGAGAATATATATAGCCTTTGAATTAATTTATTAATTCATTGCCAACATTAAATGGACCTATAGGATCGCACATAAAGCATTGGGCTTAAAATATTTAAATTAAGTATTGGGCATTAATTTGGGCTTTTAATTAAAGTCAAATTAATGTGTGTAATGGGTTATTAGATTGCTATTGGACCTTGGCCCATGAGAGAGAAAAATTCAACCCACAAGGTTTAATTTCAATTAATTAAATGTCTTGTGTTAATTTAATTAATTGAGTATTAAAGCCTAAAGGATTTTAATTAAATTAATTCACTTAATAATTGGATGGTGTGGCCGAAATTCCAAGATAATTTCAATGGAATTTCGGCACATGATTAATTCTTTTATTAAGTGATTTAGTTAATTATTATGTCTTACATTTATCTTAGATTAAATAAAAAAGGATTATCTTGGATTAAATGTATTATTTTAAGGAGTTTTAATCAATATATATTTCTTAATTTAAAGAAGTGATAAAGGATAAAATTAATTATCTCTAGATAATATTAATTATCTTAAGGTAGTGGTTTTTAGATTGATCACTTAAGAAAATGAAAAGAATATATATTGAGGGAGAAAAAACGTGAAACCCTAATAATTCTATGGTTTTGGCGTGTTTTTCTCTCTCTCTCTCATAAATTGTTTTGGCTAATTTTTCACAAGGAGAAAGGATTGTTCCTCATTCTCTTGTGTTATTTGGTAGTAATAGCAACCTAAAGAAATACAAAATCAGGTTTTGTAGCTTCAAACTATAGCCATTACACAATACCTTAAAAGAGAGCTAGCAATCTCGATTTTAAGCCGACGGTGCAATTGTGTGTGTGAGAATAGAGGGAGTGGCGTAAAAGGCTGTTCCTTGGAATTGGTGATCAAGATCTAAGGTGGATAAAGTCATCTCGGTTGCTGGTCATCACCAAACTCAAGATTAAAAGGCATCCAAAGTTGTAAGTTTTTAACCCTAAAATTGTATGTTTCGATTCTTGCTTTGGATTTGTATGGTATGTATGATGAAAAAAAATTTTTTCCGCTGCGTTATCATCACATTTATACCATGTCATATTCCATCACTCTGTTCTCTAACAAGTACCTATAAGTTTGATTTATATCACCATAGATAATCATCCCATGATTATCAATCAAACTCATACTAGATTTTATTTATCATTATTCCTTTAATGATAAACGACTATGGTTAGTTAAAATAACATTAGATTGTTATTTACAAACATTATTATAATGTAACATGCCAACAATATAATAACATGAAGAAAACCCAATTTTATAAAATTAAATGTGACATTACATAAAGGACCAAATGTTTAGCCTATGACATAACCACTAACAAGTAGAGTGTTACACAACCTCCTTTTCTAGTGCCATTCCTGATAACTCATCATGAAAGCCATCAGGTTAGTCACAAACAGTGGGAACATCACTAACTTTAGGCTTTTCTTCCTTAGCTTCAATCACATAAGCTAAGTAGGCCTCACATCCCTTTTGAATACATCTAGTTGTTGTAATGGTTGAGATGACATTTGATAAAAAATTAGATCTTTCCCCTATAGTAGTGATCTCCTATCCCCCGAGAGTTTTCAATGTAATCCTTTTTAATCGATAATTAACCATTACTTAATTTTTGAGGAGCCAATCCATCCCTAAGATTACATCAAATTCATGAAAGGGGAATCGATCAAATTTGCAAGAAAGGTGGTTTGCTACACTTGAATGGGGAAATCTTTATAAACTTTATTTACCACTACATTGTGTTCCAATGGATTGCTCACTAGTATGTCCTGATCTAGTCGTGATCTAACTAAAGCTTTTCCATGTGAAATCTTTGTACTAAGGTATAAGTATATAGACCCAGGATCAATTAAAGCATAAACTAAAGCATCAAACAAATAAAATTTACCTACTATGATATCAAGAGCATCCTATTCTTCTCTGGTCTAGTTGCATAAGTGTAGGCAGGTAGTCATCTTTCTTCTATAAGAGGCACTTGTTCACTCCCTTTAGCTAGTGTAGGTCTAGTGGGTACACCTCTTCCTAGCTGATGTAGTAGCCTGTGCTCGAGGGCAATCTTTTTGCAAATGAGCTTTTAACCTACATCTCAAATAGGCTCCTAGTAGTCTCCAACATTCATCTCGATGGCAAAGCTCGTAATGATTTCATATAGGATTATCAAATCTCCTAGTGGCTTGAGGGGCACTAGTAACAGAGGTGGCTAGTGGAGTAGCTCGAGCTGTAGATTTCTGGCTCTATGCTAGAGTTGTTGTAAAAGCTTGTGAAGGAGCAGTAGAACCTTTAGGCTTTTTACTATGTCCACTAGATAAACCATCTGTTGGTCTCCTTCTCTGCTTTGATTTGGCCTGCCTACTGGCTTTATCATCTTGTTCGACCTCAACTAGCATAGCTACTCGAATTAGAGCTCTTAGATTGTTGTAATTATGTGCTGCTAATGCTTTCCTAATTTTATTATGAAGCCCTTGTTCAAACATCTGGAAAAATTTTACTATAGGTATATTGTTGTCCTTTATACAAGCACCAAGTCTCTCAATTTCTCTCTTACAATCTTGTACTATCTTGTTATACTATTGCAGTCATCAAAAAGCATTTTCCATAACCTACTGGTATTCCTTACCAATGTACTTTTCCCCAAATTGCTAAAGAAGGAAGGGCCATGTCAACTTTTCTACTACAGTGTACCATCTCAAGGTCTCCCACCATATATATGCAGGGCCCTAGAATGAGATAACTATACCCTCCAACATCTCCTCTGGTGGACTATGTGTGATCTCAAAAAGTCTTTTAGTCTTGTTCAACCATTCTTCGGCTTTTATAGCAGTCAACATATCCATACCCTAAAAGTTTTCCACCCTTAATTTCTTCAACTATTACAGTATGGGTTTCTATGCAGCTGTGGTGGTTGCTAATGCTGAGGCTATGGAATGACTATGACTTGAATTCTTTGATATATCAAGTCTAAAATCTTATGGTGCAACTGGCAAAGGATCCTATGAAACTGGTGGTGATGTAGGTTGACCAATAAAAGTAGTATCATTGACTGCTAAACTAGTTGAAGCACCACTCTTAGTATCACTCACCATCTCGATCGCTCATCTAGAACCAAAGAGACATAAATAATTAGTAATGTAATAAACAAAGATAAATATTAAAATGAGTGAATATGCATATACTATTATAGAATTAAATGAAAAGAATAATAACATAGCAATGCTAAAAAAGAATAAAATGCACAAAATTTAAATATCTCATGCAAACTAATTTTAGGGTAAGAAAATAGGCATAAAACCATCAAAATGTCAAAAAAAAGCTCATAAAAGACCAAAATAAGGAACGATAGCCACCCAAGAGGTGAGAGATGTGAAGGAATAAAGCATACAATGTCCTATCACTCAATAAGAGAGAAGGGAATCTATCAAACCTTTTTTTCGATGCTCATGTCCAGAATGCAGTCTTAAGACCAGAATGTGAAAATCACACAATTAAAGGCATAATATTCACTAAATATGCATTAAACACCTTATAATCATGCAATATTATTGACAAAGGCTAAAAAATCATATTATTCATACAAAATCAATAGATTAACATGAAATCAAGGGTTTCACCAAGAAAATTTAATCATGCATTAATGGAGGAAATCCTATAAACATGCTATTCTACATGATTTTTCTCATTCTTTTAGGTAAACATGGCATAATAAAATTAGAATAGACATTTTATCAAAGCAAAATGGCATAAAATTTTAAGATCACATGAGATATGCATCTTCACATCATAAATCTAAGAATCTATATAGCATTCAATTTCTTTTAGAAAGAAATAAAGGGAACCCAAAATATTACTCTCAGTTTAATTTCTATAACATTAGAAACCATGCTCTAAGTTCCTCCATTTATGATTTTCATGATTGCAAAAGAATGAAAATATTTTTCTATTGAAATGTAAAAGATCCTATTTTTTTCACAAGAAATAAAAATTAGCTTTTTATTCCCATGAAAATTGATGGCTGCCTTTAAAGAGATTCCTAAAAACGCTAGGGTTTTTTTCCTTTTAAAAGAGGATCGCATTTTAAAAACTTTCAAACTCTATCTCTCCCTTCAAATATGGTAAAATCCCTACAAATACCATTTAAAATTTAATCCTTAAAAACCTAAGTCTCATTCCAATTTTCTAGTTGTAAAAATATACAAAATGTGTGTAAAAATCCCACCAACGGGTTCCACTCAGCCTATAGATGGGCAGTACTGAAAAATGATGTTAAAATTACAAATCTACCATTTTTGATGCTCATGACTCAATAAGTGATAGGCGTCTATCATTGAGTCACAGACAGGGTAGGGAAGGCCATAACATCTCATCAGTTTGGAGATGGAAAGGTCAAAATAAGCCATAAAAGGGCATCTATCATAAAATAGTCATATTTTGTAATTAAAGCATCATTCTCGTTCCTTAGTAAATAAAAGGTTTAAACCCCATTAAAAATATTTTGAATTTTTATGAAAATCTAGGATGGGAATCGGAGCTTTCATTTTCCATATGCAATATCCATAATGCTTCTTTATCAAGTAACTCTAATATAGGTTGCCTCAAGACTTAGTGTCTACAGTTGCCCCTAATTTTTGAAAAACTAGTGCACTAGTGTATAGGTAAGCCAAAATTCATAGTAAAGGAAAGAGACACATGCTTGAGGCAGCATTTTTCTTATTAATGATTAGGTAGTTACCATTAGCTTGTTGATTTTTTAAACCTATTGTTGGTTAAGTAGTTACCATCCACTTGTTGACATTTCAACTCTTTGTTAGATTGGGTAGTTACCATTAGCTTGTTGATGTTTTAATCCTTTTGTTGGTTAGGTATTTACCATCAACTTATTGACATTTCAACTCTTTATTGTAGTGGGTAGTTACCATCAACTTGTCGATGTTTTAACCCTTTTGTTGATAGGTGATCATCATCAGGTTGTCAGTGTTTTAACCTTTTATTAGTATGTGTAGTTTCCATTAGCTTTTTGAAGTTTGAATCTTTTTGTTAATGTGGGTGCTTACCATAAGCTTATTGACATCTTAACCCATTTATTGGTACAAGTGGTTACTATTAGCTTATCATCATTTTAACCTATTGATATGGATGATTATCATTAGCTTGTTAACATTTTAACCCATTTGTTATGTGGGTGGTTACCATCAGCTTATAGATGTTTTAACCTTTTGTTGATATGGGTGGTTACCGTTAGGTTGTCAACATTTTAACCCTTTTGTTGATATGGTTAGTTACCATTAGCTTATCGATGTCTTAACCCTTTTATTTAAATTTGATTAGTGTTGGCTTATCATCATATAGAACTAGAATAGGTTGCTTTGTATTTGATTAGCGCTAGCCTGTCGACATGTAGAACTAGAATGATTTAAGTAATTATGTATGATTAGCACCAAGTTATTAGCATGCAAAACCATAATAGGTTGCTTTGTATTTTATTACGGCAAGCTTATCAGCATGTAAAATCAAGATGTGTTTTTTTAGTCAATGCTAGCTTATCAGCATAAAAGTTACTTGCTAATGCATAAAGTGCCTCTTAATAGGACATTAAGTCACCTATTGAAAGGATTTTGATGCCTCTTAAGAGGACTTTGAGTTACCTATTGAAAAAATATTGATGCATGTGAAGAGGAGTTAAACGTCTGTGAAATGAACATTAGGGGCCTGTGGAAAGGACTTGATGCCTGTGAAAAGGACTTGAATGCCTATCAAATGGACTTGATTCCTATGAAAAGGACTTGTGTGCCTGTGAAAAGGACATAAACACCTGTGAAAAGGATATTAATGCTTGTGAAAAGGACTTGATGCTTGTGAAAAAGACTTGAGCACCCATGAAAAAGGACTTAAACTTTTGTGAAAAAGACTTAATGCCTATGAAAAGGACTTTGACTCCGTGAAAAGGACTTGATGCCTATGAAAAGGACTTTGCAGGCATGTGAAAAGGACTTGATGCCTGTGAAAAGAATTTGAATACCTGTAAAAGGATTTGAATTCCTTCGAAAGGATTTGAGGCCTGTGAAAAGACTTTAAAGCTTATGACAAAGACTTTATGTCTGTGAAAAGGAATTTAGTGCCTGTAGAAAGGACTTGATGCCTCTTAAGAGGACTTTGAGTTCATAGACAGACTTTGAAAGTTTTAACCATTTATGGGAGTCGATAATTACTATTAGCTTGTTAATATTTTAACTCTTTGAAGTTTGATTAGTGTCGGCATGCAGAACCAAAATAATAAAGGTTGAAAATTTCAATTCTTAGGAATAATAATTTTTGGGACGTAAATGTGACATCGGGATGTATTTTGTGCGATCATATTAGCATTAGTGCACTATATTCCATCAGTAATCTAGAGTTAAACGTGCTTTGGCTAGAGTAATATTATGATGGTTGTTAACCTACTGGGTGGCTTTAGTGCCCAACCATTAAAAAGTCTATGTGTTGCGCCATTAAATAGTATTAATTAAATCGAGTTAGTGGTATAATTTGGGGTAAAATTCAGGTCGGATACACAATCAAAATTAATAGTGAAAAATTTTCCTAGATTGTAAAATAAGGTTTGACCAAACTTTGACTGGCCTGAAAATAATCCACAGGCCTTCGAAAATTATTCCATTTGCATGACCCACTTGAAATAATCCAAATCAAAATTTGGAAGTGAAAACAGTTTTCTGGCCATTTGAACTTTTCAGGATTCAAACCGGTAAAAATTGGTCTCTAAGCTTAAAAATAATGCTAGAGACCTCTAAAATTTTTTTTGAATATATAGATTAACTTAAAATATTTTGGAGGATTATTTGATGGTGAAAATCAATTTTATGGTGATTTTAAAAATTCAGTTTGTGAACCGGTAGAAACTTATCGAATCAGGAAATAACGTTCGATTGACTTAAAAAATATTTGTACAGCCTACTAAATATTTTTCTAGCATCGCGGACCTATTTTTATGAGAAATTGAGCATGTGTAGTGTTGAGAAGATAATTAGGCTAAAATAATAGTTAATTAGGTGAATAATGCCAATTGGTTATACCCAAATTTGTTATACTTGATATGGCCTAATTAGGATAGGCATAAAAAGGAGGAAAATTAGAATTTTTTGGAGAACTCACCATTTTTCTTCCCCATTCCAGCCGTCCCTTATTCATCCTTCATCTCTCCATTTTTTCCATTTTCGTTTACCTAATTCTACTAAAACCTACCAAAATTTATGTCCTAAGCAATTCTAAAGCCCTAAATTCATCCCCAACCATCTCTAAAGTTTATTTTGAGTATAGATGGAATTATGAAGAGAAGTTTAAAGCAAAAATTCAAGTTAATTTAGTGAGATTTTGATTAATCTACTGGATTTCTAAGTAGATTTTAATGTGGAGACTTATATTTTGAGTTTATTTTAAATTATAGATGAAGAAAAATTGAGAAAATAGTTTATGGAGAATTCAGCCAAGGTGGATTTTCAAGGGAAATCAAGTTAAATTAAAAGGAAAAAGAATGAAAAGATGGAAAAGGAAGAGAAATCATGAATAAAGCTTTAAAAATAGGCATGTGGATATCCAAACTAATTTATTTCATGTGTTTATGATTATGCAAGTTAGGAATTTTGTAATGAGTTGATTAAAAATTTAATTAGTGATGCATAGATGAAATTGAATGTTAATTAATAAGATTGGTATAAGAATTGCATGAAATTATGTTTAAATGTAAGGAAATGATGTAGGAAGGCATTATAGCACTTAAGGAATAAAATTATAAAATATAAACTATAATTTAAATTAATGGTAAATTAGTGTAATTAGATGATGAATAATGGAATATATAACATCAATTGCATAAAAATATGGTTAGGGATAATACATTAATTATGTAACCCATTATGTAATTACATGAATTTAAGACATAATGAATTAAATTGAATTAAGGTTAGATTAATGCTTAATATGTATGAAAAACATACTTAGGATGAGTTTTGTCAAGCAAATGAAAATGTAGGTATGTGGACTTTTGGAGACCGAATGGAATGGTGTGATATCTTGAAAGGATGAGTGATGAAAATAATGAAATGAGGTTAAATACACATAAATTAAGCCTTAAGAATATGATGGGAGGTATAAATGGTATAAAAAGAATCATTAAAGTACATGTAACCTATGTGGCTAAAATGTAATAGATGGAAGAATGAAAGAATAAATAATGAAAATAATTATGAGGATTTTGTACATGAAAATGATGCTACATGAGAAATAGATGAAAATAATGTGTATGGTATGAAAGGAGATTGATGTATAATGTGAAAAAGTGAAAAATATGTAAAATTATGTGTGCTTTACATAAATGAGATGGACATAGTTTTATCCTTAGTATTAGTAGCAAAGCTAGAGGTATAGGATGCATATGGCTAGCCACAGCAACATTCATTGCGTTAGTGAGTCATGACGACTCACAGTAGTGGACCAAAGGTGGTTCCATACCATGAGCATAAGAAAAGATAACAAAATGAGAAAAGAGAGAAAGTAAAATAGTATGATGTTGTTAAGTCACCCTCTTTGTAGCCACCTCAACTTATGTTGGATATATAGGCCTACATCTCACGTGTCTAACTCGAGGGTTTCGTTACTATATGAGTTACAAGGGACAAAACTAAAATAATGGTGATAATATCATGAAAAATAGAAGAAAATAATAAATAATGAATAAATATGAAAATCTATAATTTAAAATTGAGGAAATATGGCAAGATGGGTAATTAAGGGCACAATGGTCAAAAGAGGATGAAATTGTAGTGAGAAAGGGTAAAATTGGAATAATATAATAAATTTGGTAAACTGAGGATAAAATCATAATTTAGTGAAAAAGTTATAAAATAGGGACTAATATGAAATTTTGGTAAAAGAAATGAATTGAGGAACTAAAATTGAAGAAAATTAAAATTTAAGGGTAAAAAGGTAAAGATATGATGAAAAATGCTTAAAGATAAAAGATTGGGGTAAAATTGTAATTATGGCAAAATTAGGGACATAAATGATAATTTAGTAAAATAAAGGACATAAACATCCTTTTGGGTAAATAATAAGGACATAGATGTAATTTGGGTGAAAGTAAGGACATAAATGAAATTTGGGTGGAGGTACGGACAAAATGGTAATTTTAGTAAAAGATGAGACCTAAAAATTAATTTGATAAAAGTAAAGACCTTGAATTTAATTTCAACAAAAGATAGAATTAATAGGATAATTTTAATATGGGATGAAAATATTATGAGTTAAAAATGAAACATTACTCTAAATTAAGGGTAATAATGAAGATATGCTTTTAAATAAAGATTTTTGTAAATAAAATAATTTAAATAAGGAAGTGAACTATATTGGGATTTGAATTGATACATTTAATATGTTCAAATAAGACCAAGTTTGTAAATTGTAACGAAATTAGAATAAAATTTGGAAATTATGATAAATAAAATAATTTATTAGAGAAGGCTAAATATGTAAATAAAGGACAAATATCATGAAAATGTAATTAAAGGATCAGTAGATGTAATTTCATAATTAAGTGAGGAAATAGAGATAGAAAAGGTAATGTAACAATCTAAAATTTGTATCTGACATGCATGGTATATTATAGAGCATGAACAGTAAACTTGGGATGGTTTTCGGAGTAATTATAGCGATACAGTATAGAAAAAATTGAAAACACATAAGTGTTAAACGTACTCATGTCAAGAAAATCCGAGCATAGGGGACCTGGCGGGTAATTTGAGTTAACAAAGGAATATAAAAATAGGTATTAAATGAAATCTGGTGGTACGATTTGAGAATAAATTAAGCTTAAATGGGCCCTCAAATCAGACAGAAAAGATTTTACTTGGTATCATAAAAAGGGTAAATCGAAATTTTGATATGATCTTAAAATATTATAAAGACCTCCAAAAATTATTTTAATCAAATAGACCCATTATAAAATAGCATAAAGAAGCTATTGGAAGTGAAAAATGATTTTTTTTGATAGTTTTAAAATTTTGAAGTTTCAAATTGGCATATTATGCCTTCGAAGCTGAAAGCATATCAAAACGGTGTCGAAATGATTTTAAATTTTAAACATAATCTTCTCCATATATTAGTGTGCACAGGGTAAAATTTCAAAACATTTCGATAAGTAAAACATCAATTTCAAAAAAATGATAAAAAACAATGGTTAAATTAATTAGTGGGCTTAATAGCCATATTTAATTTATCAAAGGGTTTAATTGTCATTTAAAATTGAGCCATATTTAGCTACATGAATCAACATAGCATAAAAATGTGTAGAAATCCTTGGAAGCTTCATAAGTGGCTTAAAAATAAGCCATTAAATAAAATAGTAAATGGAGCAATTTAGGCCATTGGATTGGTGGACATGTAGATAGCATAGAGAGGTCTAGAATCATCTGCAACTTTGTCCAAAAATCTATAAATTTCCTCCTTGTTCTTTGAAAATCCAAACTACCCATTTCATAGCCATACCATAATTTTTTTCTTCGCCTCTCTCTCTACCTACCAATTTTTAAGCCATAAATTCACCCATATATAGTAGAAAGCCTCATTTTCAACATGGAAATCAGTATGGTGCAAAAGCAAGCTTGGAGATGGAAAATTTTTATTGAGATAAAATGACACTAAAATGGTAAAATCTTGAGTTTTTGTTAGATTTAATTGGGGAAATAGTCATAGGCTTGTAGAGCATCATGAATAGGATTATTTAGTAGCAATTAGGTGTTAAAATTCATAGCTAAAACTTATTAATTCCTCCCTCACAATTTTGGCCAAAAAAATTATAGGAAAAGAGAAAGGCAATGAGGAGAAAGGAATGAGAAATTTTAAGCCACCAAAACATTAGTGGATACAAACTACACTTTATTTCATTTAATTTTATAATTTTAGTATGAAATTTACCTTATGTAACTAAGTGAATTTAAAGAATAATGAGAAATATTTTAAGAGAACTTTATAAAATTTTGAATTAACATGAAATAAGTATGAAATTACAAAGAAATTATACATATAGGTAGCAATCATGCTTTGGCCGAATTATGCCTTGGGTATTATAATGAGTTTGTTTGGTGTTTATATGCATAATAAGCCTAAAATGAGTAATACTAATATAATTAAAGGCACTATAATTGATTTGAGCTTAAAATAATGCATAGACATAAAGTTTGCTTTGTTAACATAAAGATGTATCATTATATAACTAAATGAATATAGGTAGAAACAAGAAATAAATTTAGATATCATAATGTAAAGATGTGATATCATGAAATAAATAAGAAATAATGGAGAAAACAAACATAAAGGTGATGATCAGTAAGTAACCAAATTATATAGCAAGGTGTATTTTGTGATGTTTTGACAATTAATTAATTAATATGAGATTTAAATTAGGCATTACAATGATAAATAAGAAAAAATTTATGAATTGGAACTCAAGATTTCAATTAGACACCATGTTATGTATGGGAACATAATGATGTGCACAAGTATAAATAAGAAATAATAAAGTACCATGGATAGATGATAGCATATAATCACACAAAGTTAGCTTAGGAACATGTATAGCATGAAAAGAAAGAAGAAAACATATGGTATATTATAAATATCATTAAGGCTGAATAGCAATCCTTGTGGAAATATGACATTTATTTATGTTTGAATGTTACTTAATATGTACATTATGGCTTCAAATGAATGATGGATGTATTCATGGAGAATGAAAATATATGACATGATACATAATGGTAACAACATGAAGAATGATGTAAAAATACAACATCATATAAGATAATTAGTTGTCCTTAGTACACAATGGGTAATCCATGACACTAGGATATAATAGCTAACCATAAGAACCCATATACTGCGGTAGATTTATATAGTCATATAGTATCGAGGGATGGCTATATGCGAATAGTCACCTCACATATATAATTATGAGGCCTCACATACATTCATACATTACATTCATACAGTCCTCATCCTGTATATTCGGTTCGAGGATTTCCATTGGTTATCACTAGGGGAAAATAGTAATTATACAAGAAAATAGGAATTGAATAAATAAATTAAGCGAAAAAATATCATAAAGAAAATAGAATAAGAAATAATATGAAAAATGAGATTGATAATTATATCAAGAGCAAAACTATAGATATAAGAAAAAAGGATAAAAGAATAAGACATGCCAAAAAATGTCATAAAGTTAATTAAATAAGAGATAAAATGAGCATTGAAATTAATAAGTCAAAAAGGAAAAAATCAAAATTGCACGAGAAAATAAGGATCAAAAAGCAAATTAGACATAAAAGGTGCCATATATGTGATTAAATAAGAAGTAAACTTGAAAACATAATTAATATACTCAAAAAGGGTAAAAATGTAATTACATGATAAAATAGGGGCAAAATCATAATTTGATGCTAAAAATGTGATTAAAGAAATTAAAATAGTCAATTAAGACCAAAAGGGAAAATTTGAAATGATGAAAAATTTAGGGACTCAACGTAATTTTCCACTTAGTAGGCAAACATGAGGGCACAAATGGAAAATTTCCATCTAAATTAAATTAAAGGTCAAACGAAACAAACATAGTCAAAATCAAAGTCAAACAAGGTAAAAAATGATTAGCAAAAAGTTTAGGTACTTAATTGTAATTTTACATGCAACTAGAAATTATGCAATATTTAATAGAAATCATTGAATATAAAAATGATTAAAGGAAAAAGAAGGCCAATTTGAGTACAAATTAAGTTAAGCAAAAAGAAAAAAAAAATTTAGGGATTAAATTGTAATTTTTCAATCAAACAAGAATTATGTGGTAATTAATGAGAAAACTAAGTATCAAAAGGATCAACTAGCAAAATTAGGGTAATAAAAAATTAAATTGATTTAGTTAGCCAAAAAATTAAAATAAAAAGGGTAAAATGGTAATTTACCTTTATATAAAGGAATGTTGGAAATTAAAGAGTAAAAAAGAAATAAAATGTACAATAAAGTAAATAATGGTAAAATGGTCAATGGGTAATTACGTTCAGATAAAAAGAGGTAAAAATGAAAGTTGGAAGAAAATTTAGTATATGAACGGTAAAATCATAATTTAGTCAAAAAGTTGCCATAAGGATGAAATTGTAATTTTAGCCCAAGGAATAATTATAAGGACTAAAATGAAAGGAAATGAAATTTAATGGTAAAAATTGTTAAAAGGAGAAATGAAGAGTAACATAATACTTATGAGTAAAAGAGACAACAACAAAAAAGTCAATTTAGTTAGAAAAGGGATTTAAATGTTAATTTAGTAAAATACAAAATCTGGATATCATATTAAGAAAACAATATAAATTTAAATATTGTTTTGATGAAGTAAGGACCTAAATGAAAATGTAACAAAATATGGAAAATTTAAGAGCAATTAGGGAATTAAGAATAGTAAAATAGTAGACAATATGTGGAAATCATGAACGAACTGAGGGTGTTACATTAAGTGGTATCAAAGCATTGTTCAAGCAATCCTAAAATCGAAGTAATCATATGAGTGCGAAAGAATGTTTAAACTAATACATGTACATGTCATAAAGGATTAAGTGAACTCAATATTGGAACTTCCATAGCCCTTTTAGGTACTTCTAGTAGTAGTTATAACTTTTGGTTTTAGGCGAGAGTATGATGGTAAACGTTGTCAAGAGTGGGGCCCCAGCCAATCTAGTAGATAATAAGATAACTCCCAGTAGTTAGTCTCATTAATTCAGCTAGAGGACACCGCCACCAACATTTATAAACACCTTAGTCAATTACATCTACATTTGCATTCCTTCATACATATAGACCTGTATACGTACAAACAGATAGCATATACATATAGTCATGTAGCCATACAGCATACTCATATAGTCATACATCACACAGTAAATCCATGCATTAACAATTCATATAGTCATATAGTTACATACACCCTACACTTTGCAAAATTGGTGGCGGATCTGCTATATTAGCGATTGTAGGCCTCAGCTTTTCCATAAACATAGCATCAACTGCCATCTCGGCCATTCAGAGAAACTATAGTAGTACCATTGGAAAAATTAAAGGCTAAAGATTCAGCAACCTTAGAGGTTACGAATGTTAGGTTAACCACAGTTTAGGATGCAACACTTGTAGCTAGAATGCAATATATATTCATCTAGTCACAGCAAGTAAAGGTCACACGATGACAAAAAAAGGATACTCAATGTTTATTATATTTCGAATATAATAAAAAAAAAGATAATGAATCCTCTTTTAGTAAAGATGATTGCCTATATTATACAAAAAGAATATATGTATTAGATAGTAACCAATTAAAAAGAATATTTTGATAAAAGCTCATAAGCAATGTTGTACATCCAAACGGTAAAAAAAGGGTATTGAGATGAAAAGTAATTTTTTGATGCTTTAGATAAATAGGAAATAGCAAATTTATGACAAATGATTGTCATGTTAGCAAGTAAGAACAAAATATTAGAGTGGCAAGGAAGTAACTTGGAAACTTGAGAAAATCATGAGGTTGTTGTATTTTTTAACCTTATTATTTAAGTAAATTTAAAGGTTGAAATTTTTATTAGAGGAGAAATGTAACTGTCAGAAATTCATATTTGACATGCATGGTACATTATAGAGCATGAATATTAACCCTAGGATGGTTTTTGAAGTAATTACATTGGTTAGGCCAAGGAAATCTGAGGAATGGTGACCTAATGGGTAGTTTAAGTTAAGTCAGGAATATGAAAATAAGTATTAAATGAAGTGCGGTGGTACGATTTGAGAAGAAATTAAGCTTCAATAAGCCCTTAAAACAAACATAGAAGATTTTACTTGATATCATAAAAGGGTTAATCGAAAGTTTGATCAGGCCTTAAAATATTATAAAGATCTCTAAAAATTATTTTGATCATATAGACCCATTATAAATAGCATAAAGAAGCTATTAGAAGTAAAAAATGATTTTTTTTTACTATTTCGGAATTTTGGGTTTTTCAGGTTGGCTTATTATGCCACAGGAAATAAAAGCATATAAAAATGGTGTTGGAATAACTTAAAATTTTAAACATAAGCTTCTGCATATATTAGTGCACATAGGGAAAATTTCAAAGCATTCTGATAAGATAAACATCCATTTTAGAAAACAGTCAAAAAATCAAGATTAAATTAATAAATGAGATTAATAGCCATATTTAATTTATCTAAGGGCATAATTATGATTTGGAATTGAGCCATAATCAGCTACATGCATTAGCATAGCATAAAGATGTGTAGAAATATTTGGGAACGTGACAAGTGGCATAAAATAAGCCATTGGATGGAATAGTAAATGGAGAAATTTAGGCCATTGGATTGGTCGACAAGTAGATAGCATAGAGACTCTAGAATTCTCTATAACTTAGTCCAAAAATCTATAAATTTCATCCTTCTTTGAAAATCTGGACTACCTATTTCATAGCTATACCATAATTTTTTCTTCACCTCTCTCTCCTTCCACTAATTCTCAAACCCTAAATTTACCCACATATAGTAGAAAGCCTCCTCTTCTACATGGAAATCAGTATGAAGCAAGAAGAAGTTTGGAGATGGAAAATTTTTAGCTACAAAAAGTAACTCTAAAAAGGTAAATTTTTAAGTTTTTGTTAGATTTAATTAGGGAAATTATTATAGGCTTTGTAAAGCATCATGATTAGGATTATTTTATAGCAATTAGGTGTTTAAATTTATGGCTAAAACTCACTAATTTCTCTGTCACAATTTTGGCCAAAAGTACGAATCATGGGAAAAGAGAAAGGCAAGGAGGAGAAAGGAAGAATGAGAAATTTTAAGCCACCAAAAGATTAGTGGATATAAACTTCACTTTATTTAATTTAATTTTTAAATTTTAGCATGAAATGTAACTTATGTAACCAAGTGAATTTAAAAAATAATAAGAAATAATTTAAGAAAAATTTATAAAATGATGAATTAACATGAAATAAGTATGAAATTACAAAGAAATTATACATATATGTAGCAATCATGCTTTGGTAGAATTATGCCGTAGGTAGTATAGTAAGTTAGTTTGGTGTTTATATGCATAATAAGCCTAAAATGAGTAATACTAAGATAATTAAATTCACTATAATTGATTTTAGCTTAAAATAATACATAAATGTAAAGTTTACCTTGCTAACATAAATGTGTATCATTATGTAACTAAATGAATATAGGTAGAAACAAGAAATAAATTCAGATATCATGATGTAAAGATGTGTTATAATGAAATAAACAAGAAATAATGGAGAAAACAAAAAGGTGATGAGCATTAAGTAATTGAATTATGTAGTAAGGTGTATTATGTAATGTTTTGACTATTAATTAAATATGTGATTTAAATTAGGCATTTTAGTGTTATATAAGTATTAATTGATGAATTAGAACTCAAGATTTCAATTAGACACCAAGTTATGTATGGGGCCATAATGATATACAAAAGTGTAACTAAGAAATAATAAAGTACCATGGATGGATGATAGCATATAATCACACAGAGTGAATTTAGGAACATTGAAAAGAAAGAAGAAAACACATTGTATATCATAAATGTCATTAAGGCTGAATAGCAATCCTTATGGAAATGCTAAATTTTATTTATCCTTGAATGTTACTTAATATGTACATTATAGCTTGAAATGAAGGATGGATGTATGCATGGAGAATGAAAATGTGTGGCATGGTACATAATGGTGACAACATGAAGAATGATGTAAAAATACAATATCATATAAGATAATAAAGAAGAAAACACATTGTATATCATAAATGTCATTAAGGCTGAATAGCAATCCTTATGGAAATGCTAAATTTTATTTATCCTTGAATGTTACTTAATATGTACATTATAGCTTGAAATGAAGGATGGATGTATGCATGGAGAATGAAAATGTGTGGCATGGTACATAATGGTGACAACATGAAGAATGATGTAAAAATACAATATCATATAAGATAATTAGTTGCCCTTAATGCATCGTGGGTAATCTAGGACACTAGGATACTAAACACTATAAAACACATGAGCCAATCATTTGATTTTAAGAAAAGAAAAGAAAATTCCAACAAAAATCAAAATTTGTTTTAAACAAATTAATTAGAAGTAGATTTGGTAGTCACATACCGATTAGAGTCAATTTCTTATGTTTCTTCTCATTTCAACACACTAATGTACCCGTCGGAGGCTCACTGGATCTTCGTCGACTACTCGTCAGAGACACACCAATGCTGCCAACATGGAAGTCAAACCTTAAAGATCCTATTTTCGGTGATCATTTTCTTAGGCGCAAACTCGTTTGGCTTAAAATTGAGCTGAAAGGCCGCGACACCTCCCTCTCCGATCTGCCTATCACTGATGATTAGGGAAGAGTAAAGGGTGCCAAAAAAATCACCTGGTCACTAGAAGAACTCCGATAGTGGTCGTCAATCATCGAAATGAGTGGAAAAGCAAAGGGAGAGAAGCATTAAAGAGAGAAGCAATGGGAGGAAGAGATCAACGTTGCTAACGACGGGGATAGGGCAAAGTGGCTGGTGATGGAAGACTGATGAAGCCAATGCCATTCTCCCAATCACGTCTTTTTTTTAAATCCTTATCTCCCTTTTGAAAAATGTGTGGCCAAGAAAATGTTTTATCTAGAAACTCTTAGGATGTGGTTATTATTATTATTATTATTATTATTATTATTATTATTATTATTATTATTACACTTATATATACACTTATTTACTTTTATTCCATATTTATTACTATAAAATTGAAAGCTTAGGGATAATATTCACTAATATTAAATCACATTCTAAAAAAATTGATCCTAGTAAACCAGTATCAAAAGTACTATTCACCAAGTATTAATCAACCCAAAAAAATTGTTAAAATGGAGAAATGAACAGTAGCATAGTACTTATGAGAAAAAGAGACAACAAAAAAGTCAATTCAGTTAGAAAAGGAATTTAAATGTTAATTTAGTAAAATAGAAAATCTAGATATCATATTGAGAAAACTAAATAAATTTAAATATTCTTTTGATGGAAGTAAGGACCTAAACAAAAATGTTACAAAATATGGAAAGTTTTACTGCAATTTGGGAATTAAGTACAATGAAATAGTATAGAGTATATGGAAATTTTGAAAGAATTGAGGGTGTTACATTATGTGGTATAAGAGCAAGATTTTGGTGGTTCTAACATCGGAGTGATCATATGAGTGCAAAGGAATGTTTGAATCGATACACGTACATGCCGTAAAGGATTAAGTGAACTCAATATTGGAATTTACCTATCCCTTTTAGGTACTTTAAGTAGAATTTATAACTTTTGGTTTTAGGTTAGAGAGTAAGATGGCGAACGATGTCAAGAGTGGGGCCCTAGCAAGTCTAGCAAATAATGAGATAACTCCCACTAGTTAGTCTTGCTAATTCAGCCAGCAGACACCACCATCAACTTTATAAACACCTTAGTCAATTGCGTCTACATTTGTATTCCATCATACATACAGACCTGCATACATATATATAGCATATACATACATTCATATAGTCATGCAGCATAATCATACAATCTTACATCACATACTTAATCCATGCATTAACCATTCATACAGTCATACAGTTACATAAAACCTACACTTTGCACAGTTCATGGCAGATCTACTATATTATCCATTGTAGGCCCCAACTCTTTCATAGAAATAATATTAGCTGCCATTTAAACCACTCAAATAATATATAGTAAGACCGTTGGAAAAGTTAAAGCTTAAAGATTTAGCAGCCTTAGATGTTACAATTGTTAGGTTAACTACAATTCAGCATGTAGCCCTTCTAGTTGAAATGCAATATAGATTCAATCAGTCTCAGCAAGTAAAGGGCACATAGAGACAAAAAGAGGATACTTAATGTTTATTATATTCTGAATACAGTCAGTAAAACATGGTGAGTCCTTTTTTAGTAAAGATAACTGTAGATATTATACAAGAAGAATATATGTATTAGACAGTACCCAGTTAAAAAGAATATTTTGATAAAAGCTCATAAGAATTGTTGTACATCTAAATGGTAAGAAAAGGGTATTTAGATGAAAAGTAATTTATTGATGGTCTGGATAAATAGGAAAATAGTGAATTTATGACAAATGATTGTCATGGTAGCAAATAAGTACCAAATATCAGAGTGGTGAGGAAGTAACTTGGGCACTTGAGGAAACCATGAGGCAGCAGTATTTATAACCTTATTATTTGAGTAAATTTCGAGGAAGAAATTTTTATTAGAGGGGGGAAATTGTATCAACTTAAAATTCTTATATGACATGCATGGTATGTTATAGAGCTTGAACAGTAACCTTGGGATGGTTTTTGGTGTAATTACAGCGGTACAATATAGAAAAATTTGAATGCACGTATATATGTATTAAATGTTCTCATGCCAGGAAAATTCGACGATGGGTGATTGGTGGACAATTTGAGTTAAAACAAGGATATGAAAATAGATATTAAACGGAGTTTGGTTGTACAATTTGAGAAGAAATTGAACTTAAATGGACCCTTAAATAAGATATAGAATATTTTACTCAGTACCATAAAAAGGATTGATCGAAAGTTTGATCAAACCTTAAAATACTATAAAGACCTCTAAATATTATTTTAATCATATAAACCTATTAGAAATTTCATAAAAATATATATTAGAAGTGAAAAATAAATTTTCCAATAGTTTTGAAATTTCAAATTTTGGGCTGGCTAATTATTCCTTTGGATCAGGAACCATATCAAAATAGTGTTCGAATGACTTGAAATTTTAAACATAAGTTTGTTAATATATTAGAGCACACAGGACAAAATTTTAGAGTATTTTGACAAGAGAAACATTAGTTTCAAAAAAAGATCAAAAATCGACGTTAAAAAAATTAGTAGGCTTAATAGCTATCATTTAATTTACCTAAGGGTATAATTTTCATTTGAAATTGAACCATAATCAACTACATGCATTAGCACAGCATAAAGATGTGTAGAAATCCATGGGAGCTTCACAAGTGGCCTAAAAATAAGCCATTGGATAAAATAATAAATGGAGGAATTTGGGCCATTGAATTGGTGGACTTGTGGATAGCATAAACAGGTCTAAAATCCTTTACAACTCAATCCAAAAATCTGTAAATTTCCTCCTACTTCTTTGAAAAATTGAACAACCCATTTCATGGCCATACCTGAAACACCCTAAGTCTAATGCCGTTATCAAATACCATGCCATATATTTCAATTATATCAATTTGGAATGTTAACCCAATTAACCAATATTAGCCATTAAAATAATTCATTAATTTAATCATCATGCATATCACTTAGATGCAACTCTAATTGTTTATATTCTTGTGAGCAATAAAAGTGTCTCTTACACCTTCACATTAATTTACTTCATATACTCAATATCACATTGCATATATATATATATATATATATATATATATATATATATATATATATATATATATATATATATATATATATATATATATATATCATGTTAGGTATATCTACACTAGTTTTCATATTAATACTCATATATCGCATCATGCATTTTAATTGACATATGATCAATCTACCTCCTAAGTGCATGCACATACAACTCATTTCTATAGTTATTTTAGTATAACCTTATCCTCGCATACGTTATATAGCTTAAATATATATTTTAAGCATATTAATTAACCAAAAGTCCCTACATCAAATTCTACGAACTGGTGTTGGCCTGTCTTGATACAGAGTACATTCCTGAGCGAAAGCTTTGACTACAAAAGAACCTGCATAGATAAAATAACCTATGCTAAGCTAATCATGGAAGACAACCACTCACAGTGAATGCCAAAATGTTATATATCATACATCAAATGAAATATTAAACATAACATGTTAAAGATAAATAAATGATAAAAGATGAAATTTTAAACAACAACATAATCATATATTTGCTTCAACATCCATAAAGTTCATCATTACATAAAAAATATGACATATATATATATATATATATATATATATATATATATATATATATATATATATATATATGCCTTATTAACCATGATTAAACAAGTTATCCATATAACATATAAAATAGTTATACTATAATTAACTATGATGTATTTATACTAAAATTTGGCCTGCTTAAGTTCTAAAGGTGGATAACGGGAATAGTAGATACTCGAGGGTATCAAAATGGTGGATATCCGAG
Source organism: Excoecaria agallocha (assembly GCA_037975025.1). Taxonomy (NCBI): domain Eukaryota; kingdom Viridiplantae; phylum Streptophyta; class Magnoliopsida; order Malpighiales; family Euphorbiaceae; genus Excoecaria; species Excoecaria agallocha. The sequence goes on along the minus strand of JBBPFJ010000042.1, from coordinate 90,497 downwards.
GATATCAAAATTATAGACCCAAATGGGGTTGACTCTATGGTGGATCGGTCCATTGGACCCAAATGGGATTAGCCAACAACCCAAATGGGGCTGTTCATGATCCAATAGGATCAATTGCAATTTAGACCTAAACAGGTCAACAATAGCAGCTGCAATATCCTTATAGGTGCCTATTTATCCATAGTTGAACTCAAGTAGTAGGCAATACTATGTTCAAGCTCATTTCATATATCATGCTTGTGCTTATATTATACAATACGTACATGTATGTGATCATATAAAAAAATACACAATCTCTCATTTATATAAATGTATTCATAAATTCATATAACAATATGAGTATCGATGTTTGAACATATATCATCGCGATCATGTACTTTAACATGTTATCATTCAAACACCACATGTGAATATAGTCATGCTAAAATATTTCTTATTTCATAATATAAGTGCATGTTCAAATAAAAACCTACTCTACCATTAGTGTATAAACATGTAAGAATAATTGCATATAACAAGCATGCACATAAGTTTGATCCTATATGAATATTTTTATATCATTATCAATAATCTTTACTTTTGTACATTTACGATTAGATATAAACCTTTATCAAAAATTATATTACATGCCATATATAATTTTATGGGCTTTCATGTAAGTACACATTTAATATAACAACATTTAAACATTTATATGAAATACATTAAAAATTCTACCTCTTAAATTCTGCACAGAGGCAGACTTTTGGATCTAAATTGCATGCCATATTTGATTTGTAAAACTTCATTTTTAAGCCAAGTGGCCTATTAAAAACTTATTTCCCTATGTGTTTAGTTTCTAAAAAATCATGATTAATCTTAATATAATATCTATAAATTGAGATTTTTGAGAAAAACCATAGGTTGTTCATACTACCAAAAGCAATTCTATTTTTCTTTTATTACCATTCATAAAATTCATAGAATAAAATAAGAAAAAAATTAGGTCAAAATTCCTCCAAAAAAAATAATGATACTAGGTATCCAGTTTATCCAAAATTTTACAGCATAGCATTTTAACGTCTCTACCAAGACATATGCCCAAAATACCAAAATTTGTATCTTAACAGGGCAAATAGTTCCAATGAGTTTCATGCTAAAATTTGACATGCTTAGGAATAAGATTAGGCATTGTTTCCTTCATATGAAATGTATATTTAGAAGTATTGTTTTCAAAGAATTTGACCTCATAGCATTCCAACCACTGTACACAAAAATACATTATAATTTCTACAAACTATTTCAGAATCATAATCAACAGCTCTCATGAATTTCAATTAAATATGTGGATGGCTTAAAGACAAATTTAGTACTAGATCCCTTCTACAAATTTCTAGATATATTTCTTATGTAACCTTAAAAATTGGAATGGCTTTAATCAAAGTTTTCTAACTCAATTTATGATATAATTATAGCATTAATTAATAAGGTTTTTCATGTCTTTACGCGTTGTAACACTTCCTAAAATTATTTCTCTTTTCAATTAATCATATCAAACATTTAAATCATCATTTCAACTCTAATTACCTACATGGAAGTATGAAAACCCTAATTCCCATACCTTGGCTGAAATTCCCTTAGCTTTTTAATCCTTTGCAAGCATTTTTCCTTTATCTCTTCTACCTTCACCTTCTTTTTCTACAATTTAATTCATTCACTAATCAATCATTTCTAGCGTCTTGCCCAACTGAATTCCAAATAAAGAAAGAAGAAGAAGAAGAAGAAGAAGAAGAAGAAGAAGAAGAAGAAGAAGAAGAAGAAGAAAAAGAAAAAGATGATGATGATGATGATGATGACGATGATGCTAATAATAACCAAACTGAGACCATACCTTAATAATTTACACCAAAATTTTCTTGAACAACTATCATGCATGAGGTTTTCTTCAAGATTTCTTAGAGATATTGCAAAATCAAGTTAAAGGATGAAGAAACTCTCACTCTTCATCAAGCTTTGCCATCCACCACCATCCACTCTCTCATATTTCTCTATCCATCCACTAAGTTTCAGCATATATATTAATAGGGAAAATTCCCTAAGTGATCCTTCCATGTTATTGAATGTTATCGAGAATTCCCACCTAGTTTTGCATGTCATGAATTAACCTCTCGAATTTTTACTTCTCTTAAATCAACCCCTCATTTCCTTACCTCATTTCATAATTAACCCCTCTAATATATATATAATAACCAACTAACCCCTTCAAATGCCATATTAATAAATTGACCCATAAATTTACACTTCATACTTCAATTACACCCTTGAATAAATTTATATCAATATAATTTCATGCAATGAATATAATAAAATAAAATTATCACTAGTCCCATGCCTCTAATACAAAATTCACACCTTTAATTAATTCTTAATCACATACCACCCTATAAAATCATGCATTTTTTACTAGGGACACGTTTCTCCCCGTTAAGGAATTTTGTCCTTAAAATTTATATCTGTTTTAAATAATTGAGGATATTGCTCTCTCATAGCTACCTCCGGTTCCTATGTTACTTCTTGCATATCATGATACTGCCAAAGTACTTTGACCAGAGGGATTTACTTGTTCCTCAACTATGTGATTTCCCCAGGCAAAATTTCTTTCGGTTCCTCATCAAACGTGAAATCTGATTGTACTTGAATATCTAGTACTTGTAATACATGTGATACATCCGAATGGTATTTTCTGAGCATAAATAGATGAAATACATCATGAAGCTTGGCTAATTCCATAGGAAGAGCTAATCTATATGCTACTGGTCCAACTCTTTGAAGAATTTCATATAGCCTAATGAATCTCGAATCGAGTTTCCCCTTTTTCCCAAATTTAAGTACCTTCCTCCAAAAAGATGCTTTCTGAAACACCTTGTCGGCCACTTAATACTCAATATCCTTTTTTTTTGGATTTTTGTCTGTCACTAGCTTCTTTTAACCTCTATTTGATAATATGCACTTTTTCCTTTGTATCTTTAATAAGGTCAGGCCCGATCATTTTGCATTCAGACAACTCAGTCGAACAAACTGGAGTTCTACATTTCCTGCCATACAAAGCCTCATATGGTGCCATTTTAATACTCTATTGATAATGATTATTATAGGCAAATACGTTTATGGATGAAAAGTTGTACTATACTTGAGTTGAGTTCCCAAGGCCTGCTGTGAACTCTACCAATATCTCGATGTAAACCTTAGAACTCGATCAGAAATTATGGATATCGGTATACCATGCAACCGTACAATCTCATTTACATATAATTTTGCAAACTTATCTATAGAATAATCTATTCGAACCGGTAAAAAGTGTGCTACTTTTATTAACTTATCCACTGTTACCTAAATAATATTATATTTCCTATGAGTAAGAGGCTAACTGATCACAAAATCCATGGTAATGTCTTCCCACTTCCATTCTGGGACTGGAATTGGATTTAAAAGACCCAAAGGAAATTAATGTTCTGCCTTCACTTATTGGCATATTAAACATTTAGAGACATGTTTAACTGTTAGAGAGTATGCCCTAGAGCCCATGTAATAGGGATGTTTTTCATATGTATGAAATTTATATTCTTAATAAAAGGCATCATTCATTTATTAATGCTGTGTTTGAATACATGAGTTTGTAAATCTTAAATTAATAAATGAAGTCCTAGATATTATAAACACAGTGCAAAGGCAATCATGAAGGTGTTCATGATGTGAGATGTCTATTGCATGCAAATGTGTTAATATCTAAATATCCCTAGTCATAGAATTAACAAGATAGGACATTGTTAATTCGGACAGACTAGCACATGTAATGCTTCTTGAATGGTTCAAGCAGTGGTTCTCATAACTGTGATTATGGAAGATAATCAAAGCTAACATGTGGATGTTTGTTAGAAGAACAAGTTCATTGGAGACCTGCAAAGAGAATCCTTACATGAATATTAAATCTATGTCAGTGAGGAATCTCTTCATAGCGGTTGTGCAAGTATCCTTAGACTTGAGATCACCAAAGTTATCTTAAGTAGCAAGTGGTATACTTTGACTCCATAACTGATTACTTCCAACTGGGAGTGAACATAGTTAGGAGATTAGGTATATCATGACCTACTTGAAGATAGTTGAGTGATTGACAAAGCATTCACCATCCCAGATTTAACAAGGGAAGTTATCTCGCATGATTCTATAATTGCCTTATTCAGAGAATCTCTGGCCAGAGTAATATGCCAAGATGGATGGAGATCTATGAAGGGCATTTTAGGAACAATGGTTAAATTAATAGAACATACATAATTAGATTTATATGAGTTGATAGAAATTCATACTCAGAATCTAATTAAGATAAGAGTGGTGAAAGGAGTAATTGCCCGGTAACTGTTTCTATGGAAGGGTACAGTCAATCCACATGACTTTCCTGACATTTGGGTAGTCATGATGCCTAGCTAGAGGCCAATCATGACTTATATAATGATGTATCAAAAGTATCAATAAGGATTGATAAGATGATTTAAAGGAGTTTAAATCATGTGAGTTTTGAATAGAACTCACAATTACTTATTATACTGCCAACATGGACAGGAACCCAATAGGTCACAACATATAGAGAAAAGGGTAAAATGGTAAAATGATAATGATAATAATATTTGATATTATTATAAAGGTAGATAAGAGAATATGATAATAATTAATTAAAGAGTTTAATTAATTATGATCAAATAAAATTATCCGCAAAACTTTTGAGAAATTTTCTGCAAAATTGGACCTAATTGAAATAATGTATTTCATGATTAATTATTATTGTCTTATAAGTGTTTTAGGACTACTATAAGTGTTATAGGACTGGTATAATAATTAATAAGTCCATTGGAGCAATTATTAAGGGCTAGAGGAATGAAGCAGTTGGCGAAAGCCCTTCTGTAAGAGCCACACGCCTACCTCAGAACAGAAGGGCTTAATGGACTATTTAATGGACTAAATTAATTTATATATGTTACATAAGTGTTATGGAACCCACATATTTAATTTGGTTGGATTTGAAATCCATTTGGGTATTTAAATCCAATTAGTTGCACAAAGGGCCTAGTTTGTGGGTTTTGTGCATAGACTTTTATGAAAAGGTTTAAATTGGATTTAATTAAGCCCAAATGATTATAATTAATTCCAGAGGCCCAATTAATAATTCTCCAGCGATTTTAAAGAGCCCAATCTCATTAAGGAGTTGGAATTTTAACCTAACTATAAAAGGCCAACTAATGAGAATTAGGGTTAAGTGATTAAAACAAAAAGAAAGTCTTTTCTCTTAATCTCTCTCTCCCTTTTGCACCAACTCCTAAGCTAGCTCTTGGGAATTTCAGCCTGCCCTAGTTAAACACCAATTTGTTGATTCAATTTACCCCTCTCTAGTGTGGATTACTGATTGGAGGTGTTCGATTTTGGACACTGTGGTTTGCGACAACCCAGTGCGAAGTAAAATCAACTGTTCAACAAAAATCAAAGGTGATTTTTTTTTATTTTCATATAGTTATATTGTGCATTCATGGAAAGATCAGATCTAATGGTTAAAAAATTTTAAAATTCCGCTCATGTATGTGATGCATGTAACCATTAAAATCCAACATCAACAACATCCCTTTTCATGCTAGGCCACCAATAAAACTGTTTCAATTCTTGATACATCTTGTTCCCACCTAGATGTATAGTAAATATAGTATTATGCGCTTCATGTAATAGTATTTTTTTCACTTCTTTGTCATTAGGAACACACAACCTGTCATGGTAATATACAGCTCCATTTTCTTTCACTGTGAACTCTAATTGATCACCTTTATCAATTGCTTTCAAAATATGCTATATCTTTCACCATTTTTCTGAGCATCTAACACTATTTTCCTAACCATGGGTCTAGCTTTAAGTTGCGCTAATAATGCACCATCTGATGTAAATTTCCATTTGCACAACTTTAACATCAATGCTGCCATTGTCTTATGACTTAAAACATCAACAACCACATTCGCTTTTCATGGATGGTAATCAAATATGCAGTCATAATCAACCTTCACTGCCTCAAATTAAGCTCCTTTTCGGTAAGTAAGTATTTGAGGCCTTTATGATTGGTATAGATTCTGCATTTTCCCAATACAAATAGTGCTGCCAAATCTTTAAGGCAAAAACCATAACTGCCAATTCTAGATCATGAGTCGGGTAGTTTTGTTCATGCAGTTTCAACTGTCTCGATGCATATACTACTACCTTACCATCTTGCATTAATACACAATCCAAGCTAACTTTGGAGGCATCACTGTATATTGCATACTTTTTCCCTGATACTGGTTAAGTTAACACTAGAACTTCAGTCTATATTTTCTTTAACTGATCAAAACTAGCTTAAAAATGATCAGACTACTCAAACTTAATGTTCTTCCTTAATAGTTTAGTGAGTGGCAAAGCAATAACTAAAAAACCTTCACAAACCGATGGTAATTGTGAGACCCCTTACATGACCCTAATTGAAATTTTCATGATTTGAGAAGGATTTTATTTGATTAAGATTAAATTAAAAATGAAAATTTCATATAAAGTATGGGGCAAGTGATAAATTATTGTGTTATTATATTAATTACATGAAAATAAAATTTAATGTTATAGTTTACTATTAATCGAGGATATAATTAAAGTATAAAGTATTAATTTGGGGTAAAATTATAATTACGACATCTTTAAGGGCAAATGTGAATAAGTAAATAATTGAGAGGTCAATTTATAAAAGGGATTAAATGGAGTGGTCAATTTAAAAAAAGGATTAAGTGGAGGGGTCAAATTATAGCATGCATAAAGGTGTGTGTTAGTTGTGTGACATGCAAACTCTTAAGGGACCAATAAGGGGATTTTCCCTTGTTATTATATAAGTAAAACATGTGATGAGAGATGGTGTGTGTGAGATGGACGTGTTGGCAATTTAGAGAGGAAAAACCAGAAAAGTTTCCATCTCTTCTCATTAATAACTTATAAATTATTCAAGCAATCTAATTGACATTGTATGTTGATTAATCAAGAGCAACTAAGTATACAATTGTACGGTAATAATATCAATTGATTTGCATCTTCTTTTTCTCTTTCTTATTTTCATTTTGTTGAAGTAATAGTTGAGTATGGTGCTGGAGTTTTTTTATTAGAAGATGATGATGTTTGTGAAGGAGAAGAGAAGGGTAAAAAGAGTAAAGGAAAGGAAATTACAAAGGATTGAAAACTAGGGGAAAATCGGCCAAGATATGGGATTAGGGCTACCTTAATGCATGTGAATTTGGTTGTTGCATGTGAATATGGTTGCTGGAACTTGTTGTGATTAAATTGAATTTGTAGTAATTAAAAGAGAGTACAATGTAAGAAATGTGCATGAAGGGATGAGATGAATATTCTGCCCTAGTGACTGAAAATTTAGTGTAAGTTGTAATAGAGACATCTAATCATAATAAATTAAATTTTTGTAGTTATATAAGACATTTTCCTACAAAATTGAAGAAGGAACCTACCTTCAATTCTATCTCTAGATATTTTTTATGATTTATTGAATTTAGGAGAACTTTTATTTTTGGATTCTGGACCAGGTTGAGGAAAATTTGAGATATCTATATGTACAATGATCAGAATGACATGATATTAATTCTCATACAAAATAGACTCATAAATACACATTTTATATGAAAGAAGTAATGCCTAATTTTATTTCTAAGTATGTCAAATAATTAGCATGAAATATGTTGAATCTGTTTGTACTGTTAAGGTACAGATTTTGGTATTTTGGGCATAAGTATTAGTAGAGAAGTCAAAATCTTAAGCGGTAAAATTTTGGATATACTAGATACCTAGGATCACATTTTTGATTGAGAAATTTTGGTCTAAAACCCTCTTAATTTTATGCTATGAATTTTTATAAGTGACAGCAAACACTATCTTCATTCTATAAACAACCTATAGTATTTCCAAAATAACTTGAGCTATAGGTAAGATATTAAGGTGAATTTTGATGATCTAGAAACGAGAAACATAGGGGAATTTGATTGTATAAGATCATTTAGCCTAAAAATGATATTTTCAAATTTATTTGTGGCTCACAAGTTAAGTCCAGAATGCTGGCCCATGCAGATTTTTAATGTACTTTATCTTATGGTTTTTAATTAATTGAGCTAAATATGTGTTTATGTGATTACAAAATGAATTGGATAGGGCATGTAATATGACTATTACTACAAGATTATATGTATACATATATATTCACACATGTACATGGGTAAGGACTTGTGATGAATATATCTAACATATATTTGTGATGAAATTTGTGCATGATTGTTTTATGCAATTAATCTTACATATTCATACTCTAATGATAGAGTGAATTATATTTGAACGTGCACTTATATTTTGAAATAAGAAATATTATGTATGACTATGTTCATGTGTGATGCCTGAATGATAACATAATAAAGTATATTATTATAATGTTATATATATATTCATATTCACTAGGGATTATGTAATTGTATACATGATCACATATATATGATATGCTATATTGTAAAGTATTAATAATGAACACTTGAATAGGTGTGATGTATTACTTGGTTAACATATCATGATTATGCTAATATGAGATATCTAATGATGGTACGTAAAAAGTAATTGTATCATTAAATGAACTTACATATGAAGTTGTGTCATAGTAACAATATAGCTATCATATGATTATACATGTGCAAAATGAAAACTATAAGTGTAAGTATGATATATGAAATGAAAGATTAAATAGTGTTTTTCCTGCAATTATAGTTCAATTATGGATAGATAGGCGCCTATAAGGAATTACAGCTGCCACAGTCGACCTTTTTAGGTCCACATTATAGTTAATCCTGCTGGATCTTGCATAGCCCAATTGGATTGTTCTTTGAACCCATTTGGGTCCTTGACCGGTCCAACATACAGATGGCCCTGATTGGGTCCATAGTTTTGATATCTTCAGATATCCATCATTTTGATACCCTCAGGTATCCATCGATCCTGTTATCCACCTTTAGAACTTAATCAAGCTAAATTAAAAATGTAAATTTTTCATAGTTAAATCACAGTATGATTTGTGCATATGATATATGGATTATCATGTTTAACCGTGGTTTCAATTACATGTATGGATATTTATTTATATTATTTACAGATCATCTATAAACTGTTTAGTTTCAAATATGCTGATTTAAATGAAAAGTTATATTGTTACTAAGATATTGTGCTTTGTTTTATTTTTATTACTATTATGTAAACTGTGTTATTTTCTATTTTTATATATATTAGATATTTCCAGTGACCACTGTGAGTAGTGGTCTTTCATGTTTAGTTTTCCCCACTAAGCTTTATAGCTTAGCATGGGTTATTTAATCCGTGTAGGTACTGCTGTAAAAGTTTTTGCTCAAGAACGATCTCTGCATTAGGACAGGCCAACACCTAAGTCGTAGAAGTTGATGTAGGATTCTTTTTGGTTATATTTTGGTGCAAGTTCTTTTGCACGTTTAATATGTATAAAAAGGGTTTTAAATGTATATATATGTAATATGGAGCAAGTGATGTAATAAGTTTAGTAAAAGAATGCTAAAGCATACATGTATATAGTAGCTAAAATGCTTAGTCATAAATATGCTAGATCAATTGATAAATGATATGCATGATAAGATATTAAGTTAAGACAGTTATAACTAACATGAAAATGATGAGTATGTTATAGAATAAGCCATTATGTATACATAATTAAGAGACTGAAGTTGTGGGAAATACCTAATTAATACATAGGATACCTATATAAATAGACTATTTGATATGATAAATGTATACAGTTTTGGGTTAATAACCTACCATTCTATGATTGAAAGGTATAACATGATACATGATAAAGGCATAAGATTAGGGTGTTTCAGTAATAACCTACCAAACCCAAAAAAATTCTAACTTCATGCACATTCTTGGGTGGTTTCCAATTAATAATAGCTTCAATTTTATTTGGATCAACCCTAACACCCTCAGCTGATACAACATGACAAAGAAAGGAAACTTCTTTAAGCCAAAAGTCACATTTACTCAACTTGGCATAAAGTAGATTTTCTTTCAAGGTTTGCATCATAATTCTCAAATGTTTAGCATGCTCAGCTTCATTTTTAGAGTAAACCAATATATAATCAATAAACACTACAATAAATTGATCTAAGTAGGGTCTGAATACCCTATTCATAAGATCCATAAATGCAGCATGTGCATTTGTCAACCCAAATGGCATAACTAAGAATTCATAATATCCATAATGAGTTCTGAATGTAGTTTTGGGAATATCAACATCTTTAACTCTAAGTTGATAAAAACCTGATCGCAGATCTATTTTCGAAAACACACAGCACTTCTCAACTGATCAAACAAATCTTCAATCCAAGGCAAAGGATATTTGTTCTTCACTATCACTTTGTTCAACTATCTATAATCGATATACATCCTTATCGATCAATCTTTCTTCTTAACAAATAAAACTGGTGCACCCCAAGGTGACACATTAGGCCTGATAAAATCTTTATCTAACAATTCTTGTAATGAACTTTTAACTCTTTTAATTTAGATAGGGCCATTCTATATGGTGCCCTAGAGATTGGAGCTATCCCAAGTAGAAGATCAATTGACAACTCAAAATCTCTTACTAGAGGAAGACTAGATAAATCCTCAGGAAACACTTATGGAAATTCATTCACAATAGGTATATCTTAAAACTTCACTGTATCTCTTTTTGAATCAAGGACTAAAGTTAGAAATGCTTCACATCCTTTTCTAAGATAGCGTTTGGTTGCATTGCTGATATCACTTCCTTTCCTTCATCATCCATAAGAGTTACTATTTTCATTTCACAATTCACCACTGCATGATGTTTCGATAACCAATCCATTCCAAGAATTACATCAAATTCATGAAAAGGTAACACAATCAATTCTAATGAAAACTTTTTTCCCTTGAACTACTATAGGACAATCTTTACACACTTTGCTGAAAATTACACTATATCCCAATGGACTAATCATAGAAACATCAAAATCTAATTGTTGTATCTTTGACATATTTCTACCCAAATCCTCAATGCAAATATAAGAATGAGTAGAGCCAGGATCAATAAGTGCATAAATGTCATAATTATAAAGAGAAAAAGTACCACCTATAACTTCTAGAGCATTCAGTTCCTCTTGAGCTTTCATTGCATAAACTCGACCCGAAACCATTTGAGCAGAAGGTTGATCAACTAATTTTAACACATTCTTAGACTGGGATCCATGATGATTCGATCCACCCCTTCCTCTGCCTCTACCTTTACCAAATAGAGGTGCATTAGAAGCTCCCCTACTACCCTGTTACCCAAAACCTTGGTCCTATTTCAAAGGACACTTAGCCATAAAATGATTAGTACTAACACATCTAAAGTATTCTCCATCCAATTTCTTGCAGTTACTCCAATGGCATCTAGAACAATAAGGACATTCTGGTGCTTGACCCCCACTCTATCTCCCTGTAGCTTCTTTTTCAGACTTAGGCATTATAGTGGATTCTTGTCTTTTTACTTTGTTGACAGAGCTAAAAATAGACTCTATAAGCTGGCTTCCTTGAGCTCCTCTAAATCTTTTTCTAGTAGAAGATCCGCCTTTGGCACCATTTCTTTTCTGTTCTCTCTCTCTCTCTCTTTACTATCTCATACTTCTCAACCTTCATATCTGTTATAACTACTTGATTAAAGTCCACCATATACAAGGATGTAAATCCTAACAATTTTTCTTTAATTCTATCATTCAGCCCATCTTCAAAGTGTCTGCATTTAAAAACTCCTGTTAACATCTCCTTGGGAATATACTTGCACAAATGGCTAAATTCTTTTTCATATTCAGCCACAGATGAAGTTTTCTGTCTAAAGTTCAAAAAATTCTTCAATATTTCCTCCTTGTATGTCTCGGCAACATATTTCTTTCTGAACTCTGCTTCAAAGAATTACCAGGTAAGTGGGTCAGGTATTTGTGGTTGTCTTAGTACTAACTTCACCAATCATATACCATGCCTCGAAGTAAGGATACAACACAAGATACTTTATGATCTATAGGACAGTTAATCTTATCAAATATCCTTTCCAATTTTTCTAACCAGAACTCAGCTTCTTCATATTCTTCTAAATTAGTGCCTAGAAATTCCTGTGCTCTATGCTTTCTAATCTCAAATATTAGAGCTTTAGGCATTGTCATTCTTTACAGAATTTAGGCCATATCCTGAGAAATGTTTAACAGGGCTTTTCCAGGAACAGCCGTAGGAATTTCATTCTAAGTTGATGAAGTCACTGGGTTAGAAGGATTAGATCTAACCAATAAATTTCTTTTTGCCGATTCATCAATAGCATTCCTAGTGGAATTCTCCATCTTTATTCTATAAGAAAAACAAAAACTTCTACATTAGGCCAACACAACACTTTCTCATGTTATAAAATCTTATACTCATTGCCTAGAAAACACTAAACCTAGGGCTCTGATACCAAACTGAAACACCCTAAGTCTAATGCCATTATCAAATATCATGCAATATATTTCAATTATATCATATTAGGATGTTAACCTAATTAACCAATATTAATCATTAAAATGATCATTAATTTAATCATCATGCATATCACTTAGACACAACTCTAATTGTTTGTATTCTTGTGAGCAATATAAATGTCTCTTACATCTTTACATTAATTTACTTCATATACTCAATAGCCTAATACATATATATATCATAATCATGTTAGGTATATCTACACTAGTTTTCATATTGATACTCATTCATAGCATCATACATTTCAATTGACATATGATCAAACTACCTCTTAAGTGCATGCACATACGACTAATTGGCAAAGTTAATTTAGTATAACCTTATCCTCGCATATGTAATACAGCTTGCATATATATTTTAAGCATATTAATTAAATTATACAAAATTAACCAAAACTCCCTACATCAACTTCTACGAACTGGTGTTGGCCTATCCTGATGCAGAGTACATTCCTAAGAGAAAGCTTTGACTACAGAAGAACCTACATGGATAAAATAACTCATGTTAAGGTATAAAGCTTAGTGGGAAATAGTAATCATGGAAGACAACCACTTATAGTGAATGTCAAAATGTTATATATCATACATCAAATGAAATATTAAACATAACATGTTAAAGATAGATATATGATATAATATGAAATTTTAAACAACAACATAATCATATATTTGTTTCAGCATCCATGAATTTCATCATTAGATAAAGAATATGTACATATATATATGCCTCAAAAACCTTGATTAAACAAGTTGCCCATATAACATATAAAATAGTTATACTATAATTAACTGTGATGTATTTATACTAAAATTTGGCCTACTTAAGTTCTAAAGGTGGATAACGGGAACGGTAGATATCCAAGGCTATCAAAATGGTGGATATCTGAGCATATCGAAATCATTTACCCAAATGGGGTTGACTGTATAGTGGAACGGTCAATTGGATCCAAACAAGGTTAACTAACCCAAACAGGGCTATCCATGATCCAATAGGATCAACTATAATTTTGACCCAAATAGGTCAGCGGTAGCAGCAACAATATCCCTATAGGTGCCTATCTATCTATAGTTAAACTCAAGTAGCAGGCAATACTATATTCAAGCTCATTTCATATATCTTGATTGTGCTTATATTATACAATATGCATATGTATGTGATCATATAAAAAAAATACACAATCTCTAGTTTATATACATGTATTCATAAATTCATATAACAATACGAGTATCGATATTTGAACATATATCATCGCGATCATGTACTTTAACATGTTATCATTCAGACAACACATGTGAATATAGTCATGCTAAAATATTTCTTATTTCATAGTATAAGTGCATTTTCAAATAAAAACCTACTCTATCATTAGAGTATAAACATGTAAGAATAATTGCATATAACAAACATGTACATAAGTTTAATCCTATATGAATATTTTTTATATCATTATCAATAATCTTTGCTTCTGTACATTTATGATTAGATATAGACCTTTATAAAAAATTATATTACATGCCATATATAATTATATGTGCTTCCATATAGGTACACATTTAATATAACAAATTTGAAATACATTAAAATTTCTACCTCTAAAATTCTGCACAGAGGCAGAATTTTGGATCTAACTTGCATGCCATTTGTGATTTAGAAAAAATCATTTTTAAGCCAAGTTACCTTCTACAAACTTATTACCCCATATTTCTAGTTTCCAAAACATCTAGATTCATCTTAATATCATATCTGTAACTCGAGATATTTGAGAAAAACCATAGGTTGTTCATACTATCAAAAACATTTCTATTTTTCTTTTATTACCATTCATAAAATTCATAGAATAAAATAAGAAACGAATTAGGTCAATATTCCTTCATCCAAATCATAATCCTAGTTATCCAATTTACCCAAAATTTTATAGCATAGAATTTTGACACCTCTACCAAGACTTATGCCCAAAATACCAAAATCTATATCTTAACAGTGCAAACAGTTCCAACGAGTTTCATGCTAAAATTTGACATGCTTAGGAATAACATTAGGCATTGCTTTCTTCATATGAAATGTATATTTAGAAGTATATTCTTCAAAGAATCTAACCTCATAGCAGTCCAACCATTGTACATAAAAATACATTATAATTTCTACAAAATGTTCCAAAACAACAATCGACAGCTCCCATGAATTTCAATTACATATGTGTATTGCTTAAAGACAAATTTAGTGCTAAGTCCCTTCTAAAAATTTGTAGACATATTTCTTATGTAACCTTAGAAATTAGAATGGCCTCAATTAGAGTTTTCTAGCTCAATTTATGATATAATTACAGCCATTAATTCATAAGGTTTTTCATGTCTTCACTTGTTGTAACACTTCCTAAAATTATTTCTCTTTTCAATTAATCATATCAAACATTTAAATCATCATTTCAACTCTAATTACCTATATGGAAGTATGGAAACCCTAATTCCCATACCTTGGTTGAAATTCCCTTAGCTTTTTAATCCTTTGCAAGCCCTTTTCTTTTATCTCTTCTACCTTCACCTTCTTTTTCTACAATTTAATTCATTCACTAATCAATCAATTCCAGCATCTTGCCCAACCGGATTTCAAATAAAGAAAGAAGATGATGATGATGATGATGATGATGCTAATGATAATCAAATTAAGACCATAACTTAATAATTTACACCAAAATTTTCTTGAACAACTATCATGCATGAGGTTTTATTTGAGATTTCTTATAGATATTGCAAAATCAAGTTAAAGGATGAAGAAACTCTCACTCTTCATCAAGCTTTTCCGTCCACCACCATCCACTCTCTCATATTTCTCTATCCATCAACTAAGTTTCAGCTTATATATTAATAGGGAAACTTCCCTAAGTGATCCTTCCAAGTTATTGTATGTTACCAAGAATTCCTACCGAGTTTTACATGTCACGAATTAACCTCTCCAATTTTTACTTCTTTTAAATCAACCCCTCCTTTCCTTACTTTATTTCACAATTAACCCCTTTAATATATATATATATATATATATATATATATATATATATATATATATATATATATATATAATAACCAATTAACCCCTTCAAATTCCATATTAATAAATTAACCCCTATATTTACACTTCATGCTTCAATTACACCCTTGAATAAATTTATACCAATATAATTTCATGCAATGAATATAATAAAATAAAATTATCACTAGTCTCGTGCCCCTAATACGAAATTCATACCTTTAATTAATTCTTAATCACATACCACCCTATAAAATCATGCATTTCTGACTAGGGTCATACTAGGGGCCTTTCTAAGGACCTAAATTAGGCCTTAGTAGAATTTAAGGGAAATTACATGTTATTAAAGTCTAATTGAGCATTATTGGGTGAATTATTAATAGTTAAGATATTAATTAGGGCAAAAATGTTATTAAGTTATCAATAATTATGTGATAAATGTGTAAATTATATGGTATGAATTTTATAAGGTCATAATTAAATTATTATTGTTGGTTTAATAATATTCAAGGGTGTAATTGAAGAACAAAGTATTAGTTTAGGGGAATTTATAAATATGGCATCTTTAGGGGCAAATGTGAATAAATGAATAATTGAGGGGTTGATTTAAAAGAAATATAAATGTTTGGGTCAATGTTAAACATGCAAGAAATTGAGAGGCAAAGGTGTAACATTCAAAAAGGTGTGGGTTAACTACAAGACATGCAATTTGTTGAGGGATCAAAAAGGAAATTTTCTTTAGCTATTATAAATAGCCATTTTATAGTGGAAAGAAAGAGAAAAGTAAGACATGCATAGTGAGGGCTGGATTTTGTAGAGAGAATTACAGAAATTTCACTTCTTCTTCAACTCATTTCTTAAATCCATAGTGATCTCTCAAGGAATTCTTAAAGAAAAGTCTTTGCATGTGGAGTTAATCAAGTTAAAGAAAAGTCTTTGCAAAGTTCATAAGCTATTATCAACCGGATGCTCCCGATAATCTTCTAAAATATTGTGCAATTTTTAAGGTTACTTGGATAATGTCTTGGACTTATCATACTTCGAATCAAATTAACCAACTTCCAATCATTTATGGAGAATTTAGAAAAAAATGGTGGGATACTTTTGATATTAAAAAGGCATATATTTAAGCAGTAATAAGTTATTTTACTCCTACATCATCATCATTAACTCCTCCAGCAGGTTTCATTTTAGATAAAAATTAGATATTCAATTTATTATCAACAGCATCATCTGATGAAGAATTTAATTCTATTATCAATCGAATTTCAGCAGAAAGGAAAACTTCATCAGGAAGCAACACTCCTCCCCCTTATCATGTATTCAAAGATTCTTAAGACCTATATGATAATATTGAGTTATAAAATATAAATTTATAAATAGATGTGAGTGTAAATACAAATGTACATGTAAAGCAAATGCAAATGTAAATGCAAACATAAAAAAAAGAAGATAAAAAGTCAATAATTGCAGGCTACTTCATATCTCCCAACACTCCTTTCTTTACACAACTTTATTATAACTTTTAAGTTTTCAATGTTCATCATTTCAAAAGGTACGTTTTTCAAAAAGGTGAATAGTTTTCCTTGACAACATTTACTATTTCAAAAAGTAAAGTTATCTTCCATCGACACTTTCAAAGTAGATCTGATGAAGGCTCATAATAGCACTTTATCCAAATTAGTTGTCTACAATTATCAATAGTTATAATTATCCAACAAGTGCTACTATTCAAGTTTCAATTTTCAAAAGAAGTCATCATTTCAGTTTTACCAAAAGAAAAGAAGACAAAGACTCATTATTTCATTTTTACCGAAAGTTAAACAAGTAATAATTAAGCATTATCCTACACATGATTATCACTAGCTATTTTCAAGTATTTAAGAAGGCATTCTCATTAGTCACAGGCATAAATCCTTTTACGAAGAGTTCCTTTACAACCTTCAAGAGCAAAAATTTTCAATTTCAAAATTAGAGAAAAAAAAACCCTTATAATATCAACTTCCCTTTGTAATAAAATCTTAGATTTGCAACTTATATTTTCAAGAGCTTATAATTGTACTCCTATAACCTCATCAGAAGTCCCTACTTGTATATTATCATCAGGTTATAATTCATCAGGTATTTTCTTTTAAATAAATCTTGGTGTAAAGATAAATTTTTGAATGGTTTATGTTCAACTGATTTTGATAATGATTAAGATATGTTTTTATTAAAATGAGAATTAATTATTTTAAAAACCATTTAATTGAAATGCATGAAAGCTTACATTATTTTCATTCAAATTAATTTTGTAATTGCCAAGATTTTCATAAGAAAATAAATTTAATTAATATTTTAATTGATTTTATTCCTAGTATTCATGTAGATCATTTTTCAAATTTATAGAATATTTCAAATAATTGATAGAGAATAAAAAAAGATAAAAACTCTTAAAAGGTTATCAAAAGATTTATAATGTTAAAAGAAATATTATAGAATCTAGGAATTATATTGGTAAATTAAAAATCTATCTTATAGTTTATCATTATTTTTTTTCATGAAATTAATATGTGTGATTGTAGAGATTTTCAAATTAATATAATATTAGTTAATTTAATGATAGAATTTTTTGATAAAATTATAAAAACTTATGGATAATCTTAAAGATAAATTTAAAAGAGTACATAATGAAATAAGAAGATTACAATAAGAAATAAAAGAAATAAATTCTAGAAAAGAATTAATAACCAAAATATATCAAATTCCTGATAAATATGCTTTAGTATTATATTATAATCAACAAATATATAATAAAATTTATCAAATAAAAGGGTTAGAAAATATATTAAAATTGATAACTTTAGGTTAATAATATGGAAAATATCAAAAAGAAATTTAAAAATATAGATAGGTTAATAAATGAGTTTAAAAAAAGAAATAAAAATTCTTGAACCTAGATTAATAGAATTAGAAGAAAATATAGAAAAAAAATAGAAAGTTTGATTTTACCTCATTTTTCATATTATTATACTATTATAGAAAAATATTAAATATATGATTAATAGAAATAAACATTTAATTAGGAGATTAGAAAATAATAAAAATTTAATACCAATATGTTAAGCGAATGAGCATATTTAATTAAGATATATTATCTAGTGAAGTTGAATTAGATAAACCGAGTCTTTTCTAGATGAATATTCTAATTAAAATATCCAAATGAGTATATTTAATTAAGAAAAATTTAAAGAGAATTTTGAGATTGTGCTTGGAGAGATGAAACATTGATCAACCTTAAAGGTTTAGTGTTGGTCAGCCCTTAGAAGCCGATATGGCAAGTTGGTCATCCCAATAAGCTAGGTGGTCTCGTGATTCGCACAAACTTCATTCTTAACTTCTTTTTAAATTTAGATTGATTAAATATATTTAGATAGATAGATTAAGTAAAATATTTTCTATTAAAGACTCTATATCTAGTTCAACTAGCAAAGATAATATTAGAGAGTTAGATGAAATAAATTTTGTAGAAGTAAATATTGAAAAAGTAGAGAATTATTTGTTTGATTGGACTATACATTACATAAAAAAACCTGAATTAGCGACGAAATTTAGCGACAACAATTTTTCGTCTCTATTTAGTGATTGTTTTAAAATTCAGTCGTGAAAATGTATTTGTTATACTTAGGGATAATTTTAGCGATGAAAAAATAAAAACAATTGCTAAATATTGGAAAAAATAAATGTTGCCATCTTTTAAGACTAAATTAGCGACAGAAAATATTTGTAGCTAAAATCTTTTCAATCTTTTATTTATGAAATTAATTTCCTAAAACGTAGCGACGAAAATTTAGTCTCTAATTAAAATGAAACTATAGCGACTAAAATTTAGTCACTTTTTACTATATTAATTGTGTGTTTCCAATTAAATTTTATATAAAATTTCTAATTTTGATTATTGATTTCACTAAGCACTATAATATTAATAAAAAAATATACATACATATTTATGCTTACTAATTATTTTTAATAATTTGATAAAAAATATTTTATATGATATTAATTGCCTACTTTCAATTAAATTTTTCAAAAATTTATAATTTTTATTATTCTAAGCATTATAATATAAATAAAAAATGCAAATACATATTTATTGTTACTAATTAAGATTAAAAATTATTTCAAAAAATTTGAGGATTAAAATCACAAAAAAAATAATTAAATAATATAAAAAAATCATATTGATTTATATGACTAAATGCATTAACTACAACAAAATTATTGTTTTAGTATATTTTCCAATGCAAATTAAATTTTCATTAATAATATAAAAAAATAAATCTATAAAATATAAAAAAATTAAAATTTTAAAATACATAAAATGTATGAAATCGATAAAATTATTGGAATATATTTTTGAATTTTTTGATAAAAATAATTATAATATACTCTTTATTGTATTAATATTTAATTATAGAGAAAAATGGACCTCCAAATCATAAACCCTATATAAATTCATTTACAATTTTATCACCCATTTAACCTATATTATACATATAAAAGTAGGGATATTTCTGTGTAAGACCCCAAATCAAAGTTACCCAAATATCTATTAGTCAATCCAACTTTAGAGATGACCCAATAAAGTAAAAAGGTATTAATAATTATTAGAAGAGGGAGAAAATAATAATAATAATAATAATAATAATAATAATAATAATAATAATAATAATAATCATAATAATAATAATAATAATAATAATAATAATAATAAAGAAACTAATAAAGCAATAACAATCTCTAGAATAAAGTATTATGGCCACAAAATTTAATGCTTTGTTTGGATGAGAGTAAATTGAATTTACTTTAATGAGTGGAAATGAGTTAAAATGGAAGTAATGGAATTTGTATTTCCAGTTATTTTCATTATATTGTTTGGATAACTTAATAGATGCACAGAGTAAATTAGATTTACTCAGATATATTTGACAGTTATGCCCTTATGGTGATCCGGTATAGTGGATTTCCACTCCACCGAGTGAGTGTGTACTAAAGGATGCGGTAGAGTGGATTTCCACTCCACCGAGTGAGACACTAGATAGAGTGAAAATCCACTCCACCAAGTGAGAGGTGAGTGAGAGATGATGGAATAATTTGGTAATTTTAGCAAATTATTTTCATCATCTTTCCATTTACGACACTTTCTCTCCAAATTGGAGGGAGATAAAATTCTTAGCAGAGAGTTTATGGAAAATTTTGATTTTTATTGTATTATGCTTTCAATTTTATGATTTTAGAATCCAAACAAGGAAAAATAATATAATTTCAATCTACTTTCTACCCAATTACTCTCACTTTCCTTTATCCAGACAAATAGTAGGGGAGAAATTAACAATTAAATAAGGAGAACAAAAGAATAATAAAGAAAGAAAAGGTAAAGAAATCGAGGGGAGAGAAGAGAGAGGCAGAACAAGGGCAAAGTTCACCGCCAGTAGGATCCGATCAGTGGCATAGCGGCGCTATCGCCACTGATGGTTTGCATTACTAGTGCCTCTATAGCTAGCATTGCCCTCCACCATGGCATTCCTATTTTCTTCCATTGGTTCATTCGATTGTTCTTCCTTGATTTCTCTCTCTTAGTCTGAAAGTTTCATCTCCTTTTTTGTGATGACTGGCGACGGCCCTTAGGGACACGACTGGTAAGGCAATGATACCTTTCTCATTCTCTTTCTTGCATTATCTGATTGAATTCAAACTTTTACCATATTCTCTTGTTGAGTTGCTTTTAATTGTTTAATTCTCTTTTGGTTACATGTTGGATGATGAATTTTTGTGGATTTAAATAGTAATATGAGAAAAATGTTTGGATTTGCTTCTTGTAAATAATTTGAAGAAGTTTTGGCCTTTTAGGGAGATTGAACTAAATTTGTTCTTTTCTATCTTGATTATGCCAGGTTAGAGCTTAATTGACTAGACAAATTTAGTGTATGTGTTTGACTCAAGGTAGTGTTTCTTCTGGTTTCTTTTAGTACATTTGTTTGATGAACTGTTTCATATCGAAATTCATTTATGTTTTAACTTTTTCATGCTGCTTTAAGTTCAAATATATCCATAATCGCGTGGCGGTGATTATGATGATGAAAAAGGAATTTAAGTTTTCTGTAAAGATTAAGAACATACTTTTTATTATATAATTGTAATTTATTATTTTTTCTTCAATTACTATATAATTGTAATTTATTTTAATTTAAATATTAGTAAAATTTTTGAAACTTAATATAATTTCATAACTGCAAATTTTATGAGATTACAATTTTGGTATTTGCAATCTATTATATGTTTTATAAAGATATATGTAGTCTATTTTTACAACAGAATCATTTGCTAAACTGATTAAATTGCTAATGCTAGTAAATTTATAGTTGCCTCACAATTTTCTAACTTTCCATATAAATGGATGTGCCTCTTACTAATAATTTCAGAACATTGTGTATCTGAATTATGTAAAGTGATGATCAGAACATGTTCTGCTGTTTTGCGATGGTGTAGGTTTTTGCTAATGCAAGATGGTCAATGCCACTAAAAGACTATTCATATCCTGGTAAATATTTAATTACCTTTAAACTCTGCTCAACAATTAAACTAGCAGATAGGTTGGATGTCACCTGAATTACCAGAATTTACCTAATAATAAAGATATACCTGAATTAATCTCAACATATAGGCATTCTCCATATTAGAGAATGACAAACAAATATTTCAAAACCAACAATACCACTAAATTAGAACTTATTATAAATTCTTTATGGCAAAATAAAACACAATTATTTGTTCTTTTTCTTTTTGTCAAGTTGTAGAAATCAGTCGAGAAAATTCGATGTCGTTTAAACTTTTTCTTTTTTGATTGGATAAATGGACGAGGGTGGTAGCATGCATAAAGGCGAAGCTACCCTTCAACTCATATTATAAGATATAATAATAGGGAATATTTAATTTAAGTTTTATTTGTATGTTTAGGTTATTAAAAAATTAGAGCAGTAACTATTTCATATGGTTCTTAAGGCTTCTTTAGTTCCTGGATTCTAATTATAGGGTATGAAATGCTATAGGTGGCAGTTTATTTATTTGTACTGAAAGTTACCGAGGTTTAAGTCTCTAAGCTTCTGCATTCTAAAAAGCTAATGTCTTTTATGCATATTTTCTACTATCTTGTGTTGCTACTTGTATCTCATTTCACTTATGATTATCTAATAATTTGAAATTTTTATTAGGGACTTATAGGTACTGCAATTGGATGGAATGCAACTGAAGATAACAAGAATATGAAAGACATCTGCATTGGTTGTTTATTGTGAGGAATGACAAAGAGTTTATAAAGTTATTGTGAAGTTCTAATTTTTTATAGCATATTATGGAAAACCCTATTAGTATTGATTCTAAGTAGCGGCACTATTTAAAGTTTGAATTAGAGTTTTTTAAGTACTTTCGAAGTATTGTACAATGTCCTTCTATGATGTTTCAAAAAAAGTACATTTATGATATTATATTTTTTTTTAATTAATTGTATTGCATGATTATTATTTACATAAATTAAATTTTGGATTTAGTAATAATAATAGTATTGAAGAATTTTTATTTAAATTAAATTCTAGATGTACAAAAAATAATAACAATAAAAATAACAACAACAATAATAATAATAATAATAATTGTTAGCGACGAAATTGTGAGAAGTATTTATTGCTAATATAAAAAACGAACGTGGTTTGGCGGATAATGTAGAATTTATCAATGAAAATCTCTATTGCTAATAATTTTGATGATCTAAGGTCGACCAATTTTAAGGGTTAATTATCGATGGTTATGTCCTTTTTCATGATGGAATTTTCTATCACTAAATTAGCGACTGTTTTATGATTCCTTTGCAAATAATTTAGTGACTGACCTTTTCGTAAATATTTATTACCCAATCGCTAAAACAAAATTGCGATAAAAAATGGTTAATTTGTGAAGGAATTTGTAGTCGTCAATTGGCAATTTTTTTATAGTGATACCTAAATAAGATATTTAAACAATATATGCAATAAGCACTTTTGAATTCTTTCATGATTATTCTATTAAACAAATAGAACAGACAATAGTCATTAATTAGGAACATGAAACTATTCAATTATTTTTAGAAAAAAGCAATAAATGAAAATCAGAAGAAAAAATATCGATTTTTGCATATAGGATCAATATAGATAACAATGAAACCTTTATTTAGACTAGGATTAGATACTCTTATTTTGATGCACGTAAGAGATGCTAAACATGTTAATTTTTCTAATTCTTTACTTGCTATAGCTGAAACTAATTTAGCAAATAGATCGGTATATTTTCATTATTTTCTAGGATTTACTATTAACCTATATGATTCAAATATATTGGATACTTTAACTTTAACTGTTAAAACAAAGAACTTAAATTTTAAGGAAAATGTTAGAGCATTAGCAATAATATATAGAATATATTATTAAGAAATGTCTACAACCATAGATCCTAATACTAGGAAACATTTTAAAAGAAATGAAACTTTATTATTTGAAGCAAATAGAGCCCATTCTAATATTTAAATTCCAAAATGACTTAGATGGGATGAGATTACTAGATCATAAAATTGGGAATTAAAAGAATTATGTGAACCTAGGCATATTAATATTAATAATTAATTTTCAAGAATTTTATGGATATGTTCAAATAGATTTTTCTTTAGATAATAATCAATCAAGTAGTTCTTCCATTTATTCAAACAATAGACCTTTAATACTGAGATCATTATTTGCAAAAAATTTAGAATTAAGAGTAGTAGATTTTAATACAAGTATTCCAAGATAATTATATACTAAAGAAAAAGAAAGTGAATATTCTATTAGCCCGACTAGATCTCAAATGGAAGTTTTTTCTCAAATTAATTAGTAATTTAACGATGAAAATTTTTTAGATAAATAAAGAATTTTTGTGAAATGGTTTAAAAGCATAATATAATAAGCAAAAAACTTAATGGTATTTTAATAACTTTTCTCAAGCAGAATTAAGCAATTTTAGAAGTTTATGGTATAAAGAAATAGAAGATAAACAAATTAATATTTCTTTATTTTTATGGTTTGAAAATTATTATTATTATTATTATTATTATTATTATTATTATTATTATTATTATTATTATTACATTAATATAGATTATCCATTTCAAAAAGAAATTAAGTTATCTTCATAGATAGGTAAACAATGGAATAATTTAGAAGGAAAATCAATAGTATCTATACATCCACTGTTAGAGTGTATTCAAGTAGAAAATAAAGAAAAAATTTATTTTTCCAAACAATTTAAAGAAATAAAAGAAAAAAATAATGATGTAGTAAAAGATTTACAACATGTGATATTGCAAAATAATTTTTTGAATCAAATATTAGATACTATAACTAATCAGTCAAATAAAGTAGAGGAAATAAAATAAACACCCAGGTCACAAACAAAAATAGGTTAGACATCGAAAACATTAGCAAAAAATCCACCTATTAAATTAGACACACCGTTGTTTAAACCTTTTGAATTTTCACCAAAAACAATTATTCAGTTGAAAGATGAAGACCCTATATGACTATGAAGAACGGTTTAAGTCAAATAATAATGATGATTTGTCAATTAAAAAATTATATTTTAATGCTTATACACCTAGACCAAAAACTCGTAACTATTATCCAAGACTTACACCAACAGACACTCAATATAAAGAAGCTAAATATCAATTATAATATGATGGTAGATTTTTATAAGAATGGAATATAGATAGTTTATCAGAATATCAAATATTAAATTTATTACAAGAAATAATTATGGCAACTAATGCTTATAAATCAAAAGGAAATAGTGAAATTACAATAGCTTAAATGTTAATATTAGGATTTACTAGACAATTAAAAGGTTGGTGGGATCATTATGTAAATGAGGTAGATAGGAATTATATATTAATAGCACATAAAAGGATTGTTAAGATAGAAAATAATATTCAGATAGAAATAGAACAAAATGACATAATAAGTATTTTAATATTTGTTATTACTAAACATTTTGTAGGAGATCCTCATTTATATCAAGAAAAAAGATTAGAAATTCTTCAAAACTTAACTTGTCCAAAACTGCAAGACTTTAGATGGTATAAGAATTTATTTTTAACTAAAGTAATTACTAGATCTGACTGTAACAATATTTATTGGTAAGAAATATTTTTAGCAGGATTACCTAAGTTATTTGCAGAAAGAGCAAGGAGCATATTAAAAAGAGATAACAATGGTATAATACCTTATAATGAATTAACATATGGACAACTAATAAATTTTTTTAACATAGAAGGATTATCAATTTGCACTGATTTAAAATTAAAAACAAAATTGAAGAGAGATAGTGTAGTAGGAAGAAAAGAATTAGGTTTATTTTGTGAACATTATGATTTGCAATAGATTAGGGCTCCATCAAATACTAAAAGGAAAATAAAACCTAAGAGAAAATACATATATAAAAGAAAAAGATATAAACCAAAAAAATTATAATCAGGAAAAACCTATCAAGAGAAAACCAAAATATAAAAAATTTAGACCTAAGACTAGTAAGAAAGATATAGTAATTTTTTATAAATGTGGCAGGCAAAGACATTATTCAAGAGACTGAAGGATAAAGAAACCTAGATGTTTTAGAACAATTAAAAAAGGAAATAGCTAAAATTATAATCAATGAAAACTTTTGTAGTGATGAAAAAATTATTAATTATTCAGAAAATAATTTAAATGCAATAATTGAAAAATCTGAAAATAATAGAGCATATAGTAATTCTAAATCAGAATCTTGTAACTACATAAGACCATGTCAATGTCATAATATAAATATGATAAGCGATAAAAAAAGAATTTTTATTAGACATTATTGATAAAATAGATGATCCAAAAATAAAAAAGAATTATCTACTTAGATTAAAAGAAATAAAAAGTACAAAGGAAAAAAGAGATTTTACATCTTATAATTTAGCTGAAGTATATAAAAAAAATGAAATTAAAAAAAGAATTAACTATTTAAGATCTTTAAGAAGACATGTTGAAACAATAAGTAAATATACTAAAAGGAAAAGTTTAGAATTTAGAAGAAAAAAGTTTAAAGGTTAATCTTAGTAATTCAATAAAGGAAGATAAAAAAATAAAAGGAATAGTATCAACTAGCATTATCATTAAAGATACAAAAGACGAATATATAAATAGTTTATCTCAAATAAATTATCAAAAGTGGTATGTAAAATTAGATATAGTCATTGACGATGATTTTCATTTAACTACCTTTGCTTCAATAGATAGCAGAGCATATCAAAATTCTACTAAGGAAGGTTTAAGTCCAAAAAAATATTATGTAAAAACTTCTGAAAGATTAGGTACTGCTAATGGATCTAAATTAATAATTAATTATAAATTGTCAAAAGTTAAGATTTGCAATAAGGGATATTATTTTAAAACTACTTTAGTTTTAGTTAAAAACTTAAATTCTGGAGTTATATTAGGAACACCCTTTATTACAATGTTATATCCTTTTCAGGTATGTGATAATGGAATTAAGACAAAAATTCTAGATAAAGAAATTCTTTCTGAATTTACATTTCCTATAGTATCTAGAGAAATTAGTCATGTAAGAAAAAAAAATATTCAAGAAATCAATTTGTTAAAAAAATGAAAAAAAATATATTAATTTTCTCATAAAAGAAATAAAAGGAAAAATAATAAAATAACAATTAGATAGTCCAGAAATAAAAGAAAAAATCAAAGAATTTAAAAATACTTTTTCGAAAGAAATTTGTACACCAGTACCCAATGCTTTTTGGAATGGGAAGCACCATGTAATAAAATGACCTTACATAAGAAAATTTCAAGCTATCAAAATAACACTACATTTAGAAAAATTTTATTGAAAAGAAATACAAGATTCAAAGGATGAAGGATTAATAAGAGATTCTAAGTCCTCTTAGTCATGTTCAGCATTTTATGCTATGAATGCACCAGAAATAGAAAGAGGATCCCCTAAATTAGTAATAAATTATAAATCTTTAAATGCTATTTTGCAATGGATAAGATGCCCTATACTATATAAAAGAGATTTATTAAAAAGTTATACGATGCAAATATTTTTTCTAAATTTGATATGAAATCAAGATTTTAGCAAATACAAGTAGATGAAAAAGTTAGGTATAAGAAAGGATTTAATGTTCCATTTAGACATTATGAATGGAATGTTATGCCATTCGGTTTTAAAAATGCTTCTTCCAAATTTCAAAATATTATGAATAATACATTAAAACCAATACATGAATTTTGAATGGTATACATTAATGATGTATTAATTTTTTTTCAAATTCAATAAGCCAACATATCAAACATTTAAAAGATTTTTTCAATTAATTCATCAAATAGATTAGTAGTTTTCTACACCAAAGATGCAACTTTTTCAAACTAAAGTTAGATTCTTAGGACATGATATAGCTCAAGGCACAATAAAACCAATAAATAGAAGTTTAGAATTTACTAGTAACTTTCCAACTGAAATAAAAGATAAAAAATAGTTACAAAGATTTTTAGGATGTTTAAATTATATTTATGATTTTTTCAAAGATTTAGAAAAATTATGCAAGCCTTTATATAATATGTTAAAAAATAAATTTGAACCCTGGATTGAAAAGCATACTAAGATAGTTAAAGAAATTAAAGAAAAAATTAAAAGTTTACCATATTGAAATATACCACATCTAGAAGCTTTTTTTAATAATTGAATCAGATGCTAATGATATAGGTTATGGTGGTATTTTAAAACAAAAATGAAAAGAAACAAACATAAAAGAGCTAGTAAGATTTTATTCAGGAAGCTGGAATCAAGCTCAGAAGAGCTATTCCATAATTAAAAAGGAAATCTTAAGCATTGTTTTATGCATTAAAAAGTTTGAAGATAATTTATACATGAAAATATTTTTTCTGTGCATTAATTGTTTATCATCAAAATATGATGTAGAAAAGGATTACAAAAATTTAATTTCAAAATAGATTTTTGCAAGATGGCAAGCTTTACTTAGCAACTTTGATTTCGAGATCAAATTCATCAAGGGAAAAGATAATAGTTTAACTGATTTTCTTTCTCACAAATTCTTACAAGGCAAATGAATTTTAATAAGAAAGTTTGGATAAAAGCTATATTATCAATAGGAAATTCATTATCATCAAAAAATTATCAATAAAATTCTCCACTTACACCTCATGGTAGAACTGTTACTCCTAGATTTAAACCCTTTTTTCCACCATCTTCTCCACTTTTAAGACCATGGACCTTTACACCTTTTACACCTCCTAGACCATATTTAATAATTCTTGCTTTACCTTATTCTCTTATTATATGCTTTCCTTCTCCTTCAACAACAAAAATTTCTTCTCTGTATTTTTTAAATGAAAAGGTAGTTATATTAGTTTTAGATCCAGAAGAACTTAATTTGGTAAAAACTCAAAGTTTTTACAGGCTAATTGATTATATTTTTCCTAATAGTTGGCATTTTCATGAGGAAGATTCGAATAAATCAAGAGAATATTATAAAGTCATATTAGTAGATTTTAAATCCTTAAAAATAGAGCATTATTATGATCCAAGAGATAAAGATATAATTACTTATAACAAAGTTAAAATTATCAATGCTATCACTCAATTGGAATGGGGTCATAGATCGTATTTATTAAAGATTTTATCAGGATATCCTCCAAATATGGCATATAGTTACTATGATTATCAAAAATCCTGATACCGAGCATTTTACTTGAGAAATTTACAACATTCATGGTTATTTTGCTTTTAGCATAAATTTATTGGCATTCTTCCTAATTGGTTTAACAAATGGTACAGTTATATGGGTTTAATTATCGAAGCAATTCCATTTCCAATAAAAGAAACTTTTGCAAAGTTTAGAACTTATTGTCAATCGGATGCTCCTGATAATCTTCATAAATATTGTGTAATTCTTAAGGTTCCTTGGATAATGTCTTGGATTTATCATACTTCGAAGCAGGTTAACCAACTTTTAGTCCTTTGCAGAAAATTTAGAATAAAATGGTGGGATACATTTGATATTATAAAAGAAATTCAAGCAGTCTTTAGTTATTTTACTCTTGCATCTTCATCATCAACTCCTCTTGTAGGTTTTATTTCAGATAAAAATTAGATAGTCACTTTATTATCATTAGCACCCTTAAAGGAAGAGTTTAATTCTATTATCAATTGGATTTCAGCAGAAAGGTCAAATTATTCAGAAAGTAATACACCTCATCGGAGTCGAACATTAGAAGATTCTTAAGATCCATATGCTAATATTGAGTTATAAAATATAAATGTAAAAATAGATGTGAGTGTAAATGCAAATGTACATGTAAAGTAAATGCAAATGTAAATGCAAACTTAAAATAAAAAGTTAAAAAGACAGAAAGTCAAAAAATCAACAATTGAAGGCTACTTCATATCTCCTAACACTCCTTTCTTTACACAACTTCATTATAACTTTTAAGTTTTTGAAGGTCATCATTTCAAAAGTTAAGTTTTTCAAAAAGGTGAATATTTTTCCTCGACAACATTTACTATTTCAAAAAGCAAAGTTATCTTCCATTAGAAATTTCAAAATAGATCTAACGAAGGCTCATCATTATACTTTATCCAAATCAATTGTCTACAACTATCAATAGTCATGATTATTCGACAGGTGCTACTATTCAAGTCCTTTTACGAAGAGTTCCTTCACAACCTTCAAGTTCAAAATTAGAGAGAATAATAAAAAACCTCTTGTAATAATAACTTTCCTTTGTAATAAAATCTTAGATCTACAAATTATATTTTTAAATGCTTATACATGTACTCTGATATTCTCATTAGAAACTCCTTGTATATTATCATTAGGTTATAATTTATCAGGTATTTTCTTTTAAATATGTCTTGGTGTATAGATTAATTTTTATACCATCTAATTTTGGGCCCATTTTAAGTTAAGCTTTATTTTAATTTTTATATAAGACTTAATTAAACTTTGTTTGTTTAGTTTTGGACTTATTGTTTAGGGCTTCCAGGTAACCTATTCATTTGATCTTAAATTGACTTTAAGTTATCCGAGTATAGAAAGGATTAAGAATTAATTACCCTAGCCCATTCTTCTAATGACACTAGGTTAATTCTTTGGCTTATAAATACCTTATACTGCTATAGCTTGACGGTAGACTTTTATGAATATTAATCAAATATTTGATTCATGCGTGAATTGAGGCTTGTCAAAGTGAGGGTTCTTACTTTGATGTTATTTTAAGAATTAAGTTATTCAAGTTTTACTTGTGTAGTTCTATTCTTCATCATATTTCTGCTTTAGGTTTTAATTTCCTTTGGAATTAAGATTTAAAGTATTTATTCTTTCAGATTGCATGTTAAGTTTATAGAAAGATGAATTAATTTGGGTTTGGGATTCTTTTAGATCTTAACATTCCGTGTCATTTGGTATCAGAGCCAGGTTGCTGCTAAAAAAAACTATCAATTTTTATTTTTTGTTATATTCATAGCTAACTTGAATATTATTTGATAAAAAAAATTCATATGTACTGTTCATAGGTACTATTCATCCAAATTTTTATTATAAAAAGGATAAAATTTCATTGATACTAGTATATCAAAAATTTTAATATCAAAAATTCAATAGAAAAAAAATGAAAAAAGGAGATTGCAATCCAACAAAAGTTTTTGGGTTTCTTTAAAATAAATTAAGTAAAGCTAATGTGGGTCGGTTTAGAGAATTTAGGACTCCAGTTTGGTTTCTTCCTTACGAGGTGCCAAATCTGCGACACTTAGTTTCAAATTCATCTTTTTTGCATTCTTAGTTATCTTTATTGTTAAATTGCTTAATTTGGCTTCCATAAATATTGTTTAAGTGGTAAATTTTCTTCTTATCACTCATTTGCACATAAAATTTGATTATACACATTGTCTTCATCTTACGTGTAACATTCTAAAAATTTATTTCAAAATTTTTATGACTCTTTGTGTCTATCGCTCTTACAACCACCATCGTGCTTGTGACACTTTACGATATTTCCACTGCCGCGCTCGTGACACCCTGATGCGAAATCCCAAGGTTAAAGAATTCGAAACCCCTTAACCATACACTTTGATTTCAAAACACAAAAAAAAACAAACACCCTCCCTATTGAACTACCAAACAACATGTGAATGGAAATGCAAATAATCGAGATAAGAAGAATTAAGAAAATACCACAATCAAAAGATTGATAAGTAATCCTAATTCTTGATGCAATAGAAAAGAAAGCAAGCAATCTCATAATCTCTCTAAAGAATTTGGCTAAGCCAAGAGAAAACTCTCAAAAGTTTATAATTTGATTCCAAAATTGAAGTTTACGACCTAGGTTAGCTTATTTATAAGGTGGCTAACCCTAATTCACTCTTTAAAATTCTAATTTAAATACTAATAAGGCCTTACATGAATATTTTTGGGCTTTTACAAGCCAATTAAGCCTAAATAAGTCTTAAACATACTTAAAACAAAACTAATTAATAAATCTTATAGGCCTAAAATGAAAGTCCAAAAGAAAGACTAAAATAAATAACCAAACTAACTAAATAAAGCCCAAAAGAAGCCCACACATCTAACACTTTAATAATACAACTTAAGTGAGTTATGTGACTTTTAAATGAAACACTTGACTTGTACAATTAAGCCCAAAGTTGTTAAAAGCCCTTGATAGCTTAAATTTTCCCAATTTTTTCTCTTGCTTCCAAAAGGCTGAGTATTTTATGCTTGCCTTCAAGTTCTCCATAACACTTCTCAAAGGCATCTTCATTAAGTTCTTAAGTAATAAAGCCTTGAACATAAGATGACATTGCCATCTTTAGCTTCTTTACACATCCTCTTGTAATAGGACCACTAGGCATCTTTAAAGGATCATTGGTTATTGGTGGTGGATATGTATCATTCCCTCTCGCTTTAGAAAAGATTCATCCTCGAATCTTCATCTTGCAATAGTTGGAGATTGGCACTTAAAAAATACATTCATCTTCATAAATGATCTTCGGCACTAGTGGAAATAGTATGAATGCTTCTTCATTAAAGAACTCATCATGATCCTACAAGTTATAAACAAAAGAACTATGCAAAATATGGTTAGTATTTAATACGGTGATATGATTTTTACCTTTGTCACTTTCCATGTGTAAATAATTCTCTTTAATCAATAGAGAATTAATTGTAAATTGTGAATCTTCCATCTCAAGTAAGCAAACTTCTTCACTTGCATTCAAACAATCAATAGTTTCTTCACTTTCATTTATTTCTCCATTATACACATCATTATTCTCTTCCACCTCTAAAAACACCTCATTCACATTTTTAACCACGTTCTCCACATCTTCAACTTTACTCAAAATCTCTTTTTCCTAATCAAGTTCATCAACAACATCCTCTTCATGGTCTTGATTAACCTCACTATCAAAGCTTATATCTATATAACCCCTTTCAGGTTCACAAATTATTTCTTCTATTATAACTTTCTCCTTCTTTCTCTTCGTTTTTCTCTCCTCCATTCTAATGTATGGTTCGAAATATTGTCTAACCAACAATTCTAAATTATTAAGGTCTTGCTTTAACAACTTTATATCTTCCTTAAATGCATTCCTTTCATCTTGATGTAAATATTGCTTTGACTTGTAATAGGACATCCTCACATTCACTCGTGTTTCACTCAAAATTTGACTTTTACCCTCTTAATGTCCTCACATTCTCTTGCCTTTTTCCTCTCAAGCATGCAACTTCAAAATTGCACTTCAGAATTTAAATCATAAATCAAAAACTTGAGCACGTTTAAGAAAGCAAGAAAATAATACTAACAACAAAAGATAGCTCAAAACTAGAAAAGAAGACTCTAGACACAATGGAGGTGATACATGGACAAGAGTAGTGTACCACTTGATGGTAATTAAATTAGAGTATTGGACAAGAAATGATACCCTGACAATGTAAATGGAACAAAAGCTAAATTAAAACAAAGAAATAAGCAACAAGAATCAAGAAAAATGATAATATGGATAAAATGAATGAATTTGATTCACTACAAAGTAAATCAAATATAAAACCTAAATATGCTACCCAACAAAGAAAGGAAATCAACAAAATACCACTTTAAACTAAATAAAGCATAAAACATGCAAAACAAATCAATTTTAGAGCCAATTTATTCATTATGCCGAAAGATGTAACAAGCTTAATTAGTGTGTCAAGTTGTGTGCAAAACGATGGCAAAAAGATGGCAAAGTGATAGCAAAATGATGGAAAAAGTTTCCAAAAATAATAGCACAAATGGTGAAAAAAATTTCCAAAAATGGTTCCACAAATGATGGAAAAGTTACCAAAAATGGTTGCACAAATGGTGAAAAGTTTTCAAAAATAGTTACACAAATGATGAAAAAGTTGCCAAAAATGATTGCACAAATGGATAGCAAATGATAAAACTGATTGGTACAAATGGATAATAAATGGATAGCACAAATATTTGCCAAGTAGAAATTCTTGTCTAACTAGGATTAGGATTGTAATTCCAATTTAGATATGGACTAAGATTTTTTAAAGCCTAAACCCAAAGCAATATGGATTAATTTTCCTACCTTTTAAAGGATTCCCAAATGTGTTTGGAAAAGGTGTAAATGTTGCCCCTCCCAATCCTAAAGCAAAAAGGATTAGTTTTTCCCACTTATGAAAGGATTAGAACTTTCTTTAGGCTATATAAACTACCTTTGCCCAATTGCTCCTTAATTTTTTTCTTCTCTTTCACGTTTTCCTCTCTTCTTTCTTTTTTTTTTTTTGATGAACAGTACCGTGAACAGTGCGATGAATAGTGTTATGAACAGTACCATGATTTTTTTTCTTTTTTTTAATTCAACACACCAACCTAAAGGCTACTACTACTAGAATTTGGTTTTTTCATGCCAATGATTCAAAGTTCAAGTTCAGTTTCTAAGGCTTTGTAATGAATCAAAACACAAGGTAAGGAAAAGAAAAAGGCTAAATTTAACACACAAAAATCATATAAATCAAAACTTATCACTACCTAATTTGGCATAAACATAAAGAAATCAAGGAAGAAAAAAAAACACAAACCTAACACTAAGATAAATAGGAATTTACCTTTCTTTTGGCTCTGATACCAAATGATACGAAACCCTAAGGTTAGAGAACCCAAAACCCCTTGAATATACACTTTGATTTCAAAATGCAAAGAAGACAAACACCCTCCCTATTGAACCCCCAAAAAACATATGAATGTAAACGCAAATAATCAGGATAAGAAGAATTAGGAAAATGCCACAATCAAATGATTGACAAGTAATCCTAATTCTTGATGCAATAGAAAAGAAAGCAAGCAATCTCACAATCTCTCTAAAGAATTTTGGCTAAGCAAAGAGAAAACTCTCAAAAGTTTATAATTTGATTCCAAAATTGAAGATTACAACCTAGGTTAGCCTATTTATAAGGTAGCTAACCCTAATTCACTCTTTAAAACCCTAATTTAAATACTAATAAGGCCTTAACATGAATTTTCTTGGGCTTTTACAAGCCAATTAAGCCTAAATGAGTTTTAAACATGCTTAAAACAAAACTAATTAATAAACCTTTTAGGCCTAAAATGAAAGCCCAAAAGAAAAACTAAAATGAATAACCAAACTAACTAAACAAAGCCTAAAAGAAGCCCACACATCTAGCACTTTAATAATATAACTTAAGTGAGTCATGTGACTTTTAAATGAAGCACATGACTTGTACAATTAAGCCCAAAGTTGTTAAAAGCCCTTGATAGCTTAAGTTTGCCCAATTTCTTCTCTTGCTTCCAAGAGGCTAAGTACTTTATGCTTGCCTTCAAGTTCTCCATAACACTTCTCAAAGGTATCTTCATTAAGTTCTTAAGTAACAAAACCTTGAACATAAGATGACATGACCATCTTTAGCTTCTTTGCACGTCCTCTTGTAATTGGACCACTAGGCATCTTTAAAGGATCATTGGTTGATGGTAGTGGATCCGTATCACACCCTTTGTGCTCACCATAGAGGTAATTTTTGCCTTTAATTTTTTTTTTAAATCTTCTTTTCTATGTTTTATTGAATTTCTTTATATTCTTTACATAAGTTTTGCTCGATTTACATTCTGATTTGAAGAACAACTCTATAGTTGAGAACAATAGTGGAAAAATGCAAGAGTGTGTGAGGAAATTTAAGAGGATAAAAGCCATTTAATGTGAAACATGAGAGGAGTGACATCACTTGAGTATAAACACGTAAGGGAGTGTCTGTGAGGTTTTTATCTAACATCTTTTATAGGGTTATACCATAACTAAAGAAACTAATAAAAGGGGAATATCTTTTGAAGAGGTAGCTTACTTAGTACAAACAATTCATGGAATGTTGGAAAAGTTTATGCGGGATATAGGTAGCATGAATGATAGGTTAGAATGGTTGAAAATGAGCACAACTAGTAACTTTAAGAGGATAGCAATGAGAGATCATTAGATTAACGAGAATGTGGATGTTGAACTTGATGACTTGGAAGAAGAAGAGAAGTACATTCAATGAGGGGATGGGGAAGGAGGGAAGATAGAAGCGATAGCAACAAAAGTGCCATCCAGATGAAAATTCAACCCTTCAAAGGTGAAAATAATGTTAAGGAAGATTTAGAGTGGGAAAGAAAAGTATAGATGATATTTGAATGTCATAATTATTATAAGGATAAAAAGGTTAGATTAGCTGCTATTAAGTTCTCCAATTATGCACTAATATGGTGGTTTGAGTTGAATTAAAGAAAGAGGAGGAATAGAGAATCTTTAGTTGCTATTGGGAAGAGATTAAAAGAATAATGAAGAAAAGGTTCATGCCTAGTTACTATCATAGAGAAATACATCAATGATTGCATAAGCTCACTCAAATGACTAAATCTGTAGAGGAGTACCATAAAGAGATGGAGATGTTGATGATTAGGGCCAACCTCGAAGCAGAGAAAGAGTCAGTAATGGTTCGATTTTTGAGTGGATTAAATAGAAAGATAGCAAATGTAGTGGAATTACAGCATTTTAGTGACATGAAAGAGCTGGTCAATATGACTATGAAGGTGGAGAGACAATTGAAGTACAAATGAGGTACTAGAAGTAACACTTTAAGTGCCATATCTTAATGGAATTTGAGATGGAACAAAAGAGATGGCAAGGCTACTCAAAAGTCTTTTGATGCAAAAGAGAAAGTTAAAGACTACAAAGGTGGTACACTTGAAATAATAGGTATTTCTAATGTAACCCCTTCTAATACTAAGCATAGAGATATTAAATGCTTTAGGTGCTTAGGTGTAGGGCATATTGCATCTTAATGTCCTAATAAAAAGGGCTATGCTAGTTATGAAAAATGGAAAAATTTGATCTGATCATAAGAGTGATTTTAAGTCTATGACTAGTCTAAAAACTGTGTCTGATGTTGACATAGAATTTACCGAACATAGTGAATCATTAGTAGTTAGGCATGCTTTGAATTTACAAATTAAGGAAGAATCTAATGATGATCAAAGAGAGAAAATATTTCATACTAGATGTAAGGTGTATAATAAGGTGTGTAGCTTAATCATTGATAGGGAAAGTTGTACTAATGTTGCTAGTACTACATTAGTTAAAAAATAAGGATCAAAGTGGATGAAACATCCCAAACCTTATAATCTATAGCGGTTAAATGATTGTGGAGAAGTGAGGGTCACAAAATAAGTCAGAATTGCTTAGACCTTGGCAATTTGATAGGAGAGCTATTCATGATGGGTATAAGAATAGGTATTCCATTAAGATAAATGGGCAAAGTATCATTTTGGCTCCGTTGACACCTAAAGAAGTGCATGAAGAACAATTAAAACTCCAAAGGTCACTTAAGGGGAAAAGGGTAGTGAGGCTGAAAATGTAAAAGAAAAAGAGATATAAGAGGCCAAAAAAGGAAAAAAAAGAGTATGGCCTAATGGTGATTGACTGTGCAGGTGAGAAAAAGAAAGAAAGATGCATAGGAGAGAAAAGTATTGATGGAGTATCTTCTATCGTGGGAGCGACAACCATCGCGAGCACGTGATAAGGTGCTTAAATAGAAAAAAAATTATTTTTATGCAAAAGAGAAAGACATCAAGAGAGCTGTTGAGTCAAGAAAGTTTCTTTTAATACTTCGATATAAAGAAAACTTCTTAAATTTGACTAACCTTAACCAAAGTTTGCCTAGTGGGGCTATTTCTTTATTGCAGTAATTTAAGGATATCTTTTCTAAATAGATTCCAAAAGGGTTACCACCTTTGATAGGGATTGAGCATCAAATCGATTTTATTCTGGAAGCGACCATCCTAAATAGACCAGCCTATAGAAGTAACCTTGAAAAAATAAAGGAACTTCAAAGGTAAGTTGATAAGCTATTGGAAAAGGGACAAATAAGAAAAAGTCTTAGTCTATGTGTTGTTCCCATACTACTTGTGCCAAAGAAGGATGGGACTTAGAGAATGTGTGTTGATTGTCATGCAATCAACAAAATCATGAGAAAGTATAGATATCCTATCCCTAAACTTAATGATATGTTAGATGAATTGTATGGTGCATGTTATTTCACTAAATTTGATCTTAAAAGTGGATACTATCAAGTTAGGATGAAATTAAGGGATGAATGGAAAATAACTTTTAAAATGAAGTATGATTTGTATGAGTGGTTAGTTATGCCTTTCGAGGTTAACTAATGCACATATCACTTTATGAGATTGATGAACCATGTTTTGCTTGAATTTCTTGGTAAATTTATTGTTGTTTACTTTGATGATACACTCATTTATAGTAGATCTTTAGATAAGCATATAGGTCATATTAAAGCTATATTAAAAGTACTAAGGGATGAAAAGTTGTATACGAATGTGAGTAAGTGTACCTTTTTGCTGTGAGAAGCTGGAATTTTTAAGTTTTTTAGTGTCAGTTAAGGGTATAGAAGTGGATGAGGAGAAGGTTAAAGCCATTCAAAAATGGCCTATGCCTAAGACAGTTAGTGAAGTAAGGAGTTTTCATATACTTGCTAGCTCCTATAGGAGGTTTGTGAAAGACTTTAATACAATAGCTGCTCCATTGAATGACATTGTTAAAAAGGATGTGTCTTTTGAATGGAGTGAGAATCAGAAAAATGCCTTTAGGTTGCTTAAGTAAAAGCTATATACTACTCCGATTTTAAGCTTGCTTAATTTTGATAAAGCTTTTGAAATTGAATGTGATGCTTCTGGGTTAGGTATTGGTGTTGTTTTGATGCAGGATAGGAAACTAATTGCATACTTCAGTGAAAAGTTTAATGGAGCTGAATTGAGATATTCCACCTATGATAAAGAGTTCTATGATTTGGTGAGAGCTTTGATGGTTTGGCAACATTACCTTTTGCCAAAAGAGTTTGTGATCTACACCGATCATGAGTCACTTAAAATTTAAAAGTCTCAAAGTAAGCTGAAAAATAGACATTCAAAGTGGATGGAATTCGTGTACACATTTTTGTATGTGAACCATTACAAGAAAGGTAAAGAGAATGTGGTTGCAGATGCACTTTCGAGAATGAATTCCTTAGTCTCTACTTTAAGTTCTAAATTGCTAGGATTTGAGTATATTAAGGATATATACACTACAAATTCATATTTTTGTAATGTGTTTGATGCATGTGAACATGTTGCATTTAATAAATTTTTAGGCATGATGGATATTTATTTAGAGAAGAAAAATTATATGTGCCTATATGTTCTTTGAGAGAGTTGCTTGTGCGTAAAGCACATTATGGGGGTTTAATGGGACACTTTGGTGTATTTTAAACTTTAGATGTATTGTATGAACATTTTTATTGGCTTTACATGCATAGAGATGTTGAGATAATATATGAGAAATGTATTACATGTAGGAACTAAATCTAAAGTTAAATCGCATGATTTGTATACTGTTTGCCTATTCCGAATGAACCTTGGGTGGATAAATCTATTGATTTTGTATTAGGTTTACCTAGGATAAAAAAAAAGGGTAAAGACAACAGTTTTGTTGTAGTTGATAGGTTTAACAAGATGACACATTGTTTTCCTTGCCATAAAATCGATCATGCTACGAATCTTGTTGATTTGTTCTTTAAGGGATGTTGTACATCTGCATGCCATACCTAGGAAAAATTATGTTGGATAGAGATGTAAAGTTCTTGAGCTATTTGTGGAAAACTTTATAGGGAAAGTTGGGAACTAAATTGTTGTTTTCAACTACTTGTCATCCTCAAATGGATGGACAAACTGAAGTAGTTAATCAAACTTTAGGAACTTTATTGCATACTGTTGCTGGTAAGAATTTGAAAACATGGGAAGAATGTTTTCCATTGATTGAATTTGCATATAATTGAGCTATTCATTCTTCTACAGGTTTTTCTCTATTTGAGATAGTTTATGATTTTAATCCTTTAACTCCTTTAGATTTAATGCCTTTACGTTTGCATGAGATATCTAACTTAGATGGACAGAAAAAAGCTGAGATTGTTAGATTTATTCATGAGAAGACTCAAGCAAATATTGAGAAAAGGAATAAAGCTTATGCTAAACAAGCCAACAAGGGATGCATTTGAACCAGACGATTGGGTCTGGATACATTTGAGGAAAGAGAGGTTTCCAAATCAAAGGAAGAATAAGCTTAATGCTAGAGATGATGGACCTTTTTAAGTGCTAGAAAAGATCAATGACAATGCTTACAAATTGATTTACCAGATGCGTATCAAGTTTTTGCTACTTTTAATGTTTCTGATTTATCTCCGTTTGATATGGATATAGATTCGAGGATGAAACTTTTCAAGGAAAGAGGGAATGATGTAGATATTCTTAAGAGATTCGATAAACAAAAGGATCCATTGAGGTTTCCATATGGACCAATTTTAAGGAGTTGAGCCAAATAGATTAAGGAGAAATTGCAAGCATTTATGTAATAATTCATTGAGGAATAAGTCTTTTGTCATGAGCGTAACATCTTTCATGGGCATGATTGAGACCGGATTGGCAATATCGAGAGCTAATTTAGAAGAGTTAATCAAGGTTTAAAGATGGTACATATGCTAGGAACTAAGGTGGACCGTGAAGAGATGTTTTGAGCATGTGCATTACATGTGCAATGATTAAGTTTGGACCTATTTTAAGTTAGGCTTTATTTTAATTTTTATGTGAGACTTAATTAAACTTTGT
Organism: Excoecaria agallocha; assembly: GCA_037975025.1. Lineage (NCBI taxonomy): Eukaryota > Viridiplantae > Streptophyta > Magnoliopsida > Malpighiales > Euphorbiaceae > Excoecaria > Excoecaria agallocha. The sequence goes on along the minus strand of JBBPFJ010000042.1, from coordinate 49,464 downwards.
GTGTTTAGTTTTGGACTTATTATTTGGGCCTTCCAGACAGCCATTCATTTCGTTTTAGATTCACTTTAGTTACAAATTATATATTATTCATGGTGAATTATAAAAGCTAAAATTTTCGGTGATCATGAGTATAATTAACCCTCTCTCTATATAGGTATTGTAATGTATGTAGAGTGCATCAAATAAAAATGCAATTGCTTAAAAAAAAGAAAAAAGAAAAAAAATCTCTAATTTTTAGTAGTTTACTTGCGATATACTGATAGATGATTTTACTTGCAAGACACTAATAATTTTTGGGTTAATACATAAAATTTTCCCTAAATTATCATCATTTATCATATTTCCTCATTCAACTAATTGCATATTAGATTACCCTCTTGAATTTGTTAAAAATATCATATTACCTCTCTATAAGATACTTGTCAGTTCACAATTGGCATGTGAAAATACGCGCCAAACAGTAACAGAAAAATAATTTGATATTTTTAATAAGTTGTAGGAGGATAATTTAATATTTTCAATAGTATAGAGTGTATTATTTACATTTTAAAAAAATTTGAGTGGTTAATATGATATTTTTAATAAGTTCAAGAGATAATCTAACATACAATTAGTTAAGGGGAGAAAGGGAATTTATATATTATCCCATAATTTTTTTATTTGCATGGCTTCATTTTCAACCATTCATTTGTTTTTCCTTTAAACATAGTATGAATTTCCTTATCCAAAACAAAGGCTATAAGCCTTAAGAGTGATGATATTATGTTTGCACAAGAAAACTTTTGACTAAATGACATAATTAATACGGTTAAACTGGTGACTAGGTTAAGACTTCACAGTTCACTTGACAACATTTCTTATTTAACTTTCCCTTGCGAGTTCATGAAAGCATTATAATCAACCTCGTATAATATTTCCATAAAACTTGGATGACAAAATGAAAATACAATATATATTAGGGATCACCTTTGTCCCATGTGACCGAGTCTTGTACCAAGAGACTGAGAATCTTGAATGTTTTTCAGGCCATCAGAATTTTCCACCCATCAAAAGAGTGCTTTTAATCTTTTAAAATAGCTACACTTCTTATTCAATCCTTCAATTATAGGTCAATATTTCTTATTACATTAATGCATCTACAACGTGGACTAGTTAATTAAGTCCACAATAATGAATAAAGAATTTCACAAAATAACCTCTCAGAAGAAGAAGAAAATAAATCCACCAAATACAACCATGGATCCTTAAGCCATATAGGTATGTATATTAAGACATATAGCTTTACACTTAATAGCACCCAATATCATCCCTATACTCCAAGAATATAAGGGTAGCACCATAATGAGCTAGTGCCCCTAATACCACAAATACATGAAAAATTTGATGGCTATGGCCTGCTAGATCAAACCATCCAGGCTTTAACCTTTCGGGAATCCGACTGACATAGAAACCAGCACCAATCAAATAAAATACTGCCATGGCAGACTCGTAGGCAAGAATCAAGTCACGCTTTGGATTACTCCAATTCACAATTGTGGCGTGGATGGCAGGGATGAAACCAAAGAATCCCATCGAAGAGAAAAGAAGTGCTCGAAAAGAGCGAAATTTTCCAGACGAAAGCACCGGAGAGAGGAGTGTTACAATAGTGAACATTCCCATTGCTGTAATACCACCGAGATAGGCATATTGCCAATGCGGTTCGCATTGAAAAATATAATAGATTGGAGGAAAAAATGAGGTGATTATCATAGTTGCAATACCCACATAGTCCATACGCAACAAGGAAATGCTAACATTGTGTGAATGGCAGGCAAAGAGATGGCAAATGCTGCTTGATATAAGGCAGAACATAGAGCCACCTAAAAATATATAGAATGGCCATCGGGTCACCAGCATAATTCCTGTTTGTGCTATGTCCATCTGCTTCAAGTTAAGAAGCTTTGTTGTTCCCTGCAATTCTTATGGCAATAACTAAGTTGTTTAAAATATATTCATCTAATTTATGTTATACTAATAATTGCAGTAATTTTAGTGTAATATGAGATTACTAATCACCATGAAAAAATCTTTTGAATCATGCGATGCATTTGCTTCTCCACTGGTGAGAATTGACCTGCAACAAAAATATAGGATCCAGTAATTTCAATTCGCAGATCATTTCTAAAAAGGATATGACTTAGGTTGAGAAACACCAGAAGTGATTTGATGGCCAGCATTAGATAAAAGTGAGAAATGTCTTGGATTCAATTTTTGCTGATGATGATATATATCCTTTGTTTAAATCTTGGTTAAGGATATGTATGGTATTATGTTAGTCAAATGGTTATTTAAAAATAGTTTCAATCCATATGGTTGTTTAAAAATAGTTTCAATCTAGATCCATGGTGACTCATACTTTGCTTTTTTTTTTCTAAATTTTTAAGCAATCAAATTTGTGATTTATCATGCTTTTATATATGTTTATTTCTTTAATACCCTTTTTCAAATTTGAAAACTCCTATTATATTTTAATTTAATTTTAATCTAACCATTCATATTTAATTTAATAAGCAACGTTCAATGAAAAATATGAAAAATTTCGATTTCAATTTTTCATTTTAAAAATTGTAAATGGATTATATATATATATATATATATATATATATATATATATATATATATATATATATATATATATATATATATATATATATATATATATATATATATATATATAATTCTAATCTTAATTATTTTTTTATAATATATATATATATATATATATCTTCTTTTCTCTTTTTTTCTTGTATCAAAAGTTTATTAATATCATATCATATCCTCAAATATAGTAACAATTACCATATTATACAGTATTATACCACCAAACATATTACACTATATCATACCACATGACTCACCACGTCAAAGTGTTACTTTACTGGCCTGTTGAGATAATCTAACGGTGTATGCTCCACTCTCGTATTAAATGCAAGAAACTAGAAATTATCCTATTTTCGCTGCACTCTTTAATATGTACTTATAACTTTTCATACGCACTTCAAACATTGAGAATGAAATTATCGTAATTTTGTTTTTAAGTTAATCAGGATCTTGGACATAAATCTATAGTTACGTAATAATAGCATAAAATTAATTATTTTTATGTCTTATTTTATATAAATTACATCTTTTTATATCGCATCAATTCGATTGAAAAATTCATAAATTAAATTTATACAAGTCTAGTCCACCCAAAAATAACAGTCCCAAGCTCAGATAACTCTCAATTACAGTTTATACTGAAATAGCATATGATAGGAGTAATTAATTTTCTTTCCCAAAATTTATCTTCAATGCAGTTATTTAATTTATTCAACCACCTTACGCCGGTTTATCACTGCTTGTCGTAATAGAATTGCTTGTTCTATCACATGATTTGTATTTTTTACTCCTTTTTTGTTTTAAAAGCCAAATTTTTATTTTTAACGGAAATTTAAAAATAATTAAAATCTTTTAATTTTATAAAAAGCTATAATTATTAATAAAAATATCTTTTAATATTTTCAAAAATTTTATTTAATTTTACTTAAAAGTAAAAAGTTATAATAAAAAATATTTAATAAAAATATATGATAAATAGTATCATACCTAAATTTTAAAAAATAAATTTAAAGTATGATTAAGCAAAATAACGAAAATAACCTTTTAAAATGTAATGAAATGAGCAGTAAATATATTCTTACACAATTTTCTTTTAAAAAAGAGAGTTTATTAATTTAGAAGATAAATCGACATTCATGGACACAAATAATCAAACAATTAAATAATATTTAATTTTTAATGTATATAAATTTTGAAAAATAGTTAGAAAAGGAATGAAATATTCCACAAACCTGGAAAAAAGACCGAGAAGGTCCGCTACCTGAGGAACTTGCATAATATTCGCCACAGTTAACCCCAAAAATAGCAGAAATCCAATTAAATGCCTAAAAATACAAATAAACAAATGGAAATAATTAAGTAAATAATAAAAAATAAAGATATTAAAAAAAAATAAAGAACTTACGTCCAAACATTGAGTGTTTCATTATGCCAAAGAAAAATGCTATAAAGAGCATCCTTAAGTGGCCAATTAACTCTATAATATCCCAAAATGAACTCGTTATCCTTCATATAATCAGGCAACTCCCAAAACGACAACAAAGCGAAGCGTTTCCTTTTGTTTTCTGCTTGACATAGGTGATCAAGATCGTTTCCTTGCTTCTTGTTTGATTGATCATCAAGCGTATGATGCATTTTCTCGGATTTTTTTCTCAAAACTAAAGAGTTCGATGAATCCATATGCAGAATCAAAAATGAAATATATACCACAAGAAGAGGATTTTGCTTGTGGAATGAGTATTTGGGGTTTATTTAGTGAAAGTTGTGTATTTGTGGAGAATGCTTTGCTTAACCACACCAACTAACCACTTCATTTAAAGACGTTGTCTCTAATTTCTTGCTTTCTTTCTTTCTCTGTGTACGCAGAGGTCGGTTTGAGTACACTCGATCCCAATTCTGCACCAGTTAGGTCACCCATAAATACATGTGTAAATCAAGGCATCTGGACAAATTGCGGACCCACCCCCCACATGTGGCTCCAACTTTTTTATCATCATCATCATCATCATCATCATCATCATCATCATCATCATTATTATTATTATTATTATTATTATTAGGGTATCATTATTATTATTATTATTATTAGGGTCCAACGGAGGATATAATAAAAAAGGAGGCAAAATTGAAATCTAGAAAAAAAGTCAAAATTTTGAGGAAAGTTAAATTGTAAAAAAAATATATATATTACAAGTACCTATTTAGTAACTAGTTTAGACAAATGCAAAATTTAGGGCTAATTAAAAATAAAATAAAAAAAATTAGCATTTCACCATCATTTCAATTCACTCAACCTTTAAATTTTTATTATTTGGACACTAATGTAGAGGTTACGTTAACCTTTACATTAAATTTAACGAAAATTTAAATACTGTTTAAATATTTTTTTGAATTTCTATTTAGTTTTTAATATAATGAAAAATTAAAAATTTGTGTTAATTTTAATAATAAAATTGGGATACTTTCTTTAATTTGCCACTTTTATTTAAATATATAGCTAATATATTTCAATGAAATTTTTAATTTGCTCATTATTAAAAAAACATTTAGAAAAATTTTACACTCAATTTTGTGAATATTTTTAGATATATATTTAAATAAGAGTAGCAAATTTAAAGAAAGTATTTATGGAGAATGCTAAAAAAAGCGAAGAAAAAGAACACGGATGGGAACCCTTGCAAATGCAATTATGACGGATTTGAAAAATAGGCACTTACTTCACCGGATGACAATGTCCTGTGAATGACGATGTCGTGGTTGAGATATTAATGATACTTTTGAGACACAGATTTTTAAGGATTGATTGGAGGCTAAGATCACTAAACCTTGGAAGAAAGCAATTGTTGCTAAACTAAAGGGCAGAACGATCAGTTATGGCTTGTTATGTCACAAGATCGCTTTGTTGTGGAGGCCAAAATAAGAATACAAGGTAGTGCATTTGGAGAAGAATTACTTCCTAGTTTAGTTTGAATCAGTGGATGATGTTTCAAATGCTTTACTTGGGGGACTGTGGACGGTTTTAGAGAGATCTAGTGGTGCAGTCTTAGCATCCTGAGTTTAGTGTTGATCATAACAACGTGATGAAACATGCTTCTTGGATTTTTCTTGGTATGTGATAATAGTTTGAAAACTATTGTATATTTAATCCTGACTATTATTTCAAGGGCTCCTGAAAGCAACAAAAATTCGGCGGGGTCCGATAAGAAGACTCTCTGACGGTCAAATCAATAAATAATAATAGGTTGATTCTAGTATAAAAGAGCTAAGAGAGATGAATACCTGATGATCTTGACTATCTATAAATATGAGTATTCTATCCTGATTAGGAATCCTGATAGCCATGGAAGTCCTATTGGAGGAGGAGTCACCAAGATAGGAAGTCCTTTCGAAAAGGAAAGCTTCACTAAAATAGAAAGTTGAGCTACATTCCGTGTCCTAACAGGACTATGGGAAAGACATCATTAAGCCAACATGGACCCCAAATGACCCGGATTCTAGGAATTTGGGCTATAGGTCTAGATCTAGAGTCTAGTCCGGTCATCATAAGTCTCCCCCGAGGTATGAGACATTTTTGTTGAAAGTGTGTCGAACACCTGTCAGATATCCTAGATCCTCAATCTGAACTATGCAGTTGTTCTTATTATTCAAAATGAGGTGAGGCTTCGATCTCTATACTTATAATAATTACAGTTCTTTCGATTTCCACAATGACAGGAAAGACCATAATTGCATCTCCTCGAATCCTGCATAACAACTACTGGCGCAGTTAGTTTCACACACTTCCGGGAAATCTATACCATCCAATTTTTTCCAATCCAATGGTTTGCCTCGACTATAAATACCTCTTCTCCTTCTTCATTTCCACCTTTTTTGCTCTGTCATCTTCTTGTTCCCTTCATTTCTATGCATCTTGCTTCTTTCAACATCTCGATCCTTCTACTCGGGTTAGTGTCCTAAATCTCTTCTTTTTCCTTGTTTTTTGCTTCAGCATCTCCTTTCTTTTTAGCATTTTCTTTTTATTTCAAAATAAGTTGATTTGAGGATTTGAGTGAGATTAGGACCTCTAATAACCTTTTGGATGATAGCCCTCCAAGTACCTCTACTCATAGCATGTTAACTAATAGTGTGCCCATAAGACACCCTGTATTCTATATGGCTTCGCAAAATACTAATGTGATCTCAAAAAATACCACTGCAAATGCTACAAATGTAGAAATTTCAGAACCCAACCGACCTATAGATCGAAGGCCATTGAGGTTAATCCTCGAGTTTCTGACATTAGTTCGTCTATAAATGCTACCAAGCTTCCCTATCTTAAAGTTAAGTTGGGGATTTCCACTTATTACAAACTTCCATCTCTAAGCCCTAACATTCCTGCTAATTACTTTTTCAATGATAACAAAAAAACTCATTTTGTACGAAGATGGCATCCAAGATGGAGTTTCCATTCCTTTGACCCATTTCAAGATTGCTTTCCTTCAGTACTACGATCTCACTGTGAGCCAAATGCATCCTAATGCCTTGCTCACCCTCACAACCATACAAAGTTGGACTTTTGAAAATGCCATAGACCTTACCGTTCACTTGTTTAAAGCAACCCACGTGGATGGTCTTAGAAACATGATGGAAGACCACCGCTATATCCAAGCATGACCAAGGTACAACATTTTCTTAGGGAAATTGGACTCCTTAAAATACTAAAAACATTGGTTTTTCATTATAGAAGGCAAGGAAGAGTTCCCTATTAGAACTTCTTGGGGGCACTTCGTAAAAAGAACAAACGGAACTTAGAACTAACCCAAGATGAAGAAAAAATATTAGCCCGATGGAGGGAGCTTGCTCAAAAAAAATTGACATATGTGACTTCTTGGACCCGAAGTCCTCCCTTGAACCCCCTAGCGAGATACAAGGAATAGTTACTATTTCTTGCCATATAAAAAAATCTAATTCTTTCTAATTCATTCTATTTTTGCAGTTATAAAGAGAGCCAGCAAGCAATCCTTTGGTGAGAAGGTCAAGGCCAAAAGGGTTAAGCTTGGGAAAAGTTCCCAACATACTAGCACAATGCCTGCCTTAAAGCCTATCCAGATGAAGAGTGCTACCTTTACTTTAACCACTGAGGATTGGTACCCTGTCAACGCTAATGCAAAGCTTGCAACTGTCCTCGTCAGTCCAACTCAAACTTTATCGAATCACGGCTCATAACATAACAACCCATTAAATGCCATAATCATCTCTGATGCATCACCTATCTCTTCTGCTAGTCTGGCCAATGCAGTTCGCCCATCAATCTTGCTACTTGGACCTTCATCCTCTAAAGCTTCTAAGAAGAGGACCTCATTTCATCCTTAATGGAGTGAAAAGGTAAACAAAATGATAGAGGAAAATCAGGGAATGTGGCTCTCCAATCTTCTTACTTGCCGTTTTGCTAATCTGGAGTTCTCCAGCTTTTGCTCGCTACTAACTTACATTTTGAAGGAAGTATCCTCCTTTATAAACTTATGAGTGGATTGCCTATTTGCCGTTATGAGGAGGCATTAAGTTAAGGTATACCTCTATAATACCCTTATATTTTTCTCTTTTTTTTAAAACATGCTCTTCCATATAGAGTTCAGTGATTTCTTATACCGTGATCAGCAAGATTAACAGGTTTTTAAGTTTGCTAAGGGAAGAGAAGAAAATTACGATCGAGCTTAATTGAAAGCTAAATGAGGTCGAGCAAATGGCTAACAATTGAAAGGAGCATGCTAGTGCCATTGAGACTAAAGCTAAAAAGGCAAAAGAAACTAGCCATAAAGTAGCTGAGGATGTTGCTTGAAAGCTTGCTAAGGCGAAGGGCTCGACTGCGAAGGCCCAAGAAGAGTGCCAAACTTTCAAGGCTAATAAGGTCAAATTAAAAGCCAGCTATGTCGAGCTAGAAAAGAAAAAATCTAAGCTCAAAGAGAAGATGGACAATCTTGCTGTTGAAAAAGCCATTGCTTATGGCTATAAGATCATCTAAGAGATGAAGAGCAAATTTCTTGAGGAAGACTTCTCTTGGGTAGATGATGTCGATCTCGATGAAGATTAGTTAGGATTGTCTTCTTTCTTTTTATGGGCTTTTATGGCCACCCTGTGTACCTTTTCTTTATTTTTAATGGAAGTTGTTGCCTCTAAACTCATTCTTGTCATTCTTAATTTTTCATTTGTGTGAACTATGTAGCAAATAGTCCAGTTCTTTTGATAGGCTTCAAGATCAACTATATTACTTATCTTCCATACACTTTCAGCATTCATTCTAATATGTACTTCATCATACTAAATTTGTTGTTATTCCAAACTATGCGGTAGATAGTCCGAGCCTTATGGGTACCTGACTAATTCAAATAAGATTATACAATTAAAAGGAATTCTAAATTTAAACAAGTGATCATATGCTGAATATGCTCATGGTTTAGGCTGCCAAGTTGAGCTTTCAATATCATTAATAAACATAACACAGGCATAAGTTTCCAAGCTGAGCTCTTACATTAAATTATGCTTATAGCTCGTGGCCAAATTGTCAAAATGAGTTTGAAACATAGTGTGTCAATGGAAAACATGCCTTTTTACACTTAAAAATTACAATATGCTCGTGGCAAACATGCCTAGTTAAGCTAAATACAATATACTCATGGCTTACATTCCTAGTTGAGTTGAGGAGGGCTCATGGAGAACATGCCTGATTGAGGTTTAATAAGTTCTCATGGAAAACATGATTGATTAAGCTAAAGGCTCATGGAAAACATGCCTAATTGAGGTAAAGAAGGCCCATGGTGAACATACCTGTGAGCTTTTAATGAACTGCTCATGATGAACATGCCTAGTGAGCTTTTAATGAAGTGCTTATAGTGAACATGCCTAGTGAGCTTTTGATGAAGTGCTCATGGTGAACATTCCTAATGAGCTTTTGGTGAAGTGCTCATGGAGAACATGCAAATTTAGCTTTTGATAAAGTGTTCGTGGTGAACATACCTAGAGCTTTTGACGAAGTGCCCGTGATGAACATACCTAGTGAGCTTTTAATGAAGTGCTCATGGTGAACATACCTATTTAAGCAGTGTTACTAATGGTACTTTTTCAAGTTAGAGATATTCCATATGTGCGGCAATATCTTTTTTTCCATGTCTTTAAGCGGTATGCTTTAAAATTAACTACTTCATGAACTTCAAAGGGACCTATCCAATTGGGGCTCAATTTGCTAACTCCGATAGCGATTTGTGCCTTAATAACTTTTTTCAAAATTGGCTTGCCTATATGTAGAGTTCGAGACTTGAGTTTACGATCGTGGTATGATGCCATTCGCTATTTATAAGTAGCTACTCGGATCTAAGCTTGCTCCCTTTTTTCTTCAAGTATATCTAGATAGTACAGTAATGACTCCTTACTTTCTTCTTAATTGTATTGTTTAATTCTTAGATTGGGCATTCCTATCTCACACGGAATAAATGCTTCCATACTATAAATCAACAAAAAAGGAGTGGCTCATGTTGCCGACCGAGGTGATGCTCGATTGACCTATAATACATTGTTTAGTTCTTCAACCCATATCAAGCCTTTTTTTCAACCTCGTCAATATCATTCTGTTGGTTGCCTCGATCATGCCATTCAACTGACGATGATAGATTGATGTGAATCTGAGATGGATGTGAAACTCTTCACAAAAATTCCTGAAAGATTGACAGTCGAACTATTTTCTATTATCATTTGTAAAAGTATATGGGAATCCAAATCTAGTTATTATTAACTTCCAAATAAATTTAATTATGTTTACTAGGGTAACGGTCGCTAGCTTTGACTCATTTGGTGAAGTGATCCACCGCCACCACTAAAAATTTTCTTTGCCCAATAACCAATGAAAATGGCCTAAGTATGTTTATCCCCCCACTACGTAAAAGGCCACAGACTGTGTATCGATGTTTGTCGGACTGGCTCTTGGTGAATTATTCTCCCAAAATGCTAGCATTTGTCACATTTTCAAACTAAGTCCTTGGCATCTATCTCCATTATGGGTAAATAGTACATTTGAAGGAGAGCTTTCTGAGCTATCATCTGAGCCCCCTCATATGCCCCACAAATGCCTTCATGTATTTCTTTGAGCATATAGTTACCTTCATCCAAGCTCAAACATAGTGACCAGGGGTAAGAGTAAGATCTCTGATATAGTTTTTCATCTAAAATTGAATAAAGACTATAATGCAAAACTATCTTTTTAGCTTCCACTTGATCTTTTGGGAGAGCCCCTATTTCGAGAAATTGATAGATCGGTAATCGCCATCTGTCCATCTGCTCGTTCATTTGGACTAAGAATGTTTCATAGGATGGTTGAGTAATGAAGACCCAGATTATATCTTCTGATTATATGGTACAATTTAGGGATGATTGCTTGCTAATGAATCAACCTCTTTATTTTTTTCCTGAGGTATTTGCTCGATTGTCCACAAGCTTCCCTTTTTTTCTAGCTGAGTAAGCAAGGCCAACACCAGGTCTCTATACTTCATCATTACTTTCTCTTTTTCTTTAAACTTTTCTATTAACTAGTTAACGACTAATTGAGAGTCAAAATGAATAAGTAATGAGTCAGGCTTTACCTCGAGGGTGAGCTACAATCCGAAATAGAGCACTTTATATTCTGCCACATTATTGGATGCTAAGAAAGATACCTTAGCCATCCTTTGTATGAGTATCCTTCCCAGACTGGATAATATAACTCCTACCCCAAGCCCTATAGATGAGGTTGCCCCATCAATATACAATTTTCAAGTTACTTTATCCAACTCTGCAAGGAAAGCATAAAGCTCGATCATAAAATCCATCAATATTTATACCTTCATTACCAAATGAGGCTCATACCGAACATCAAACTCTCCAAAGCAAGCTTCCCATTTAGTTAATCTTTTCGATACCTCCAACTTCTGTATTACCTTTTTAAGAGTGGTATTGGTTCCGTCCACAACTGTATATGCTTGGAAATAAGGGCAAAACTTTATCACCTAGCTGACTAAGTCTAGGGCCAACTATTCCAGGATCGGATACCTTAGCTCGGCACCTTAGAGAACCTTGCTAATGTAATATATAGTGAACTATTTAGTGTTTTTTTTACCAAAATTGAGCCGACCACCCCTTCAGAAAATGACAAGTACATGAATAGGTTCTCACCTGGTTGTGATCAACTGAGCAATAGAGCAGAACTTAATAACTGCTTTAAGGCTTTAGAGGCAGACTAACATTTTAAGCTCTACTTAAAGTTCTTCAAATTTTTCAAGGACTTATAAAATGGGAGGAACCGCTTGACCGAGCAAGAAATAAATCTTTTCAGCGATGTAATTTTCCCATTCAACATCTGAACTTCCTCGATTGATTTTTACGGTTTCATTTTTAAGATGGCCTCAATCTTTGTTGGGTTAGCCTTTATTCTCCTTTTTGAAATCATGAAGCCTAGGAACTTGCTAGACCGAACTCCAAACACACACTTTTTTAGGTTCAGTTTGAGGCCAAACTTCCTGAGGGTAGAAAATGTTTCTTCAAGCTCATTGGGTAGATGTTTTGAGGTTTTAGTCTTAACTATCATATCATCTACAAATACTTCCATATTCTAACCTATCTAATATGTGAATAGTTTGTTCATCAAACTTAGGTATGTTGCTATTACATTACTGAGACTAAAAGGCATTACTTTGTAATAGTATGTTACTTTATTAGTGATGAATGCTATTTTTTATTCATCTTCTAGATTCAATGGGATCTAGTGATAGCACACTGATGCATCTAGGAAAATGTACTTTTCAAATTAGGATGTTAAATCCACTATCATATCTATGTTTGGTAATGGGTAACTATCTTTCAGGCATGCTTTATTTAGGTCGGTGAAGTCCACACAGATTTCTATAAGAAAATTAGCAAATAGCAATAGAAATTAGTAACCGAATTTGTTGAATTTCCATTGCTATTAAAAATTAGCAACAAAAAATAGCAACGGAATATTCGATTACAAATTTGACAGTTGGTATTTTTTGCAACGGAAAATATTTCGTTGCTAAATTTAGCAACGGATTTTTATTTCCGTTGCTATTTGTACCAACGGAATTATAATTTCCGTTGCTATATTTAGCAACCGAAAAGAATTCCGTTGCTATTTATAGCAACCGAATTAAAGTTTTTGTTGCTAAATTAAGCCAGTATTATAAAAATACTGCGACGAAATTATCATCGCTATTCCGTCACTAAATTATTGTGAATTTTTCACGCAAAATTTGTGCAAAAACCTACGGGTAACATGATTAAATTTCATCCCTCATCCTCACATTAAAGGGAGAAAAGGGAGCAGCAAAAGAAGCAAATGATAAAAAAGCAGTTGAAGGAAATTGAATATGCATAAGGCAAACATATTAAATAGTTTATGTTAGATTTAAAAATAAATGTTCATGAAATTAGAAACTATGCAAATCAAGCTGGGATGCAAGCTCTTATAGAAATATGGTGCAACATAACCTCCTTTTGAATGTGTCACAAAATCCTAATTGGAGAGTATTTCTACAAGAGCTTGCATCATAGTGTATAAAGTTTCTTAGAACTATGAGAATTTAAACTTTAACAAATGTAAAACTTTCCAAAAGGTTGAATATTTCATTCCCTCCTGATTCTCACATCTAGAGGAGAATTTAAGCTTTGTTTGAAGCTTGTTTAAGAGCTGCATCAAAAGAAAACTAACACTGAAAAATATATCCTCAATGAAGCCACTTAAGGTGAATAAAAAGAAGAAATGTTTCAACAACCTGGTCACGTAATTCTGAGATTTTAGCCAATAGTATCTCTCTTTCTCCTTGCTCATAAAATTCTGGATTTTTGTCAATTCTTGCTTGAAGAAGCAGAATATCTTCCTTTAAGGCTTTATTTTCCTTCATAAGATAATGATCAGCAGGCAAGGAACCATCCATTAAAAGTTCTAGATTTTCCATCTTCTCTTCTCGAAATTTTAGCATCATTTTGTTTCTCTGAAGTTCTTCAATTCCATCATTTTAGTATTCATGTTGGTTGCTGCAATTTTCCTATTAGCAGCACCCTATAGACATAATGAATAGGAAACTCAGATTAAGTGCAAGCAAAAAATACACAATTCCTTATTGGTCAAACTGCTAAGTTGGGAAGATAGAATCTTAACAAGGAGTTTCAATTTATCATCATGATCTCATTTTGCAATCCATACGAACTAAGAAAAAACTACCTAGAAGAAACATGAGACTGGCACTATTTATAGAACAAAAAACATAGAGTGGTAGATTAGTAATTAATAACTAAAATGGAAAAATCGATTTTCAAGAAGACAAGTACCATAAACAAAGATTAAATTCATGTCAATAACACAAAAGATTGCATGTCCTAAAGTTATATTTAAAATATAAATAAATACATTCAAGAAATACATAACCTAAACTAGTGCGAAAGATATGCTTTACCACAAATTCTCAAGATAATTAAAAGAAAAGGTCCAACAACAAAAACTAATAATATTTTTAAATTCCAGTGAATAAAATAAAATCTTGCCAGAGTAAGAGAAGTAAACTACACAAATTCAGGTTAAGTAATTATTCCACAATAAAACAAGCCATAAGACAGAACTGCTAAGATAATGATACAGGTTTAGTGAGATATAAAGGGAAACGGGAAAATCCAAAGACAAGAAGAAATCCTAATATATGTGATAGACTATCCCTGTAAATACAGGAAACCAAACCAAGTCTGATTTTGGATCTCTTTACAAAACACTAAGGAACTAATTATTTACCATTGTCGTTTAATTAGCTTGATAAATAAATAAAGGGACTATAAATATATAACATACCATTCTTAGTCAGTATTTATAAATAAATTCATTAGCTACAACTTACCATTACTAGCTAAATAAATAAATCAAATAACTTAGGAACTATAATTCACCCTTGGCTATTTGTCAAATAATTTAATAAAGAAATGAATAAATGAATAAGGAACCATATTGCCATTGTTAGTAAATTAGTCAGTAAAAGGAACCCATAATTAGTAAATTACCATAGAAAGTTAGTCAAATAAATATTAGTTAGTTAAATAAGACAAAAATTATAATTTATCATTGTTCATTAGTTAAATAAATAAATAATCAAATCAACTAAGAAAATAAGATGACTGCATACCGTCCCTCACCACAACAATACAAACTTACTTCTCTAGATACTAAAATTTGAGTCATGCATTGTTCTTGATCTACCAGCAAGCAAGTTTAAAATCCGAAGCAGTAGCTAAGAAGGCAAGGGACAAGAAAACCCTTTAGATCAGTCACTCCACATCCGTATTCCTATTTCTATCGACAATTTTATCACTTCTCCAAGTCTCAATGCGTAAGAAATACTTCTTGACTGTCAAGATATTAATCCTATAATTCAATATAAAGCACACTTGTAACCAAGCTAGACTTAGGATTTAGTTCTCTATTCAAATTCCCTACACATTCTCGACATTTTTCAGATAATGTGAGCCTAATACATAGTAAATGATCAAAGAGCATAAATCTTACCCACCTGTGACAAAAGCTTGGTGACATCATTGACGTTCTTCACATTATGTTCAGTAAGGTTTTCAACATACACGGCCTTTCTTAAGTCTTCTCTAAGCTGAGATAGGATAGAGAAAAACAAGAATAAAGTATTATCATTTACTACATACTAGCTTAATTATCAATTAATTTGGAATAAGCAATTATTTGCAAATTGGTCGTTGAAGGCTCTAAAAGATCTGTTATCTGCTCATTATATATCTCTAGAAAAGAACATTTGCAGCTAAAAATCAGCTTTTCATTTCTCTTTCTTTCCTCTTCCTACAAAAAAAGTAGATTCACATAAAACTCCTCAAACCCAAATCATAAAATGCAAAAGAAACAAAAGGGTGCAGAAACCGAAGTACCATCTGTATTCGTAAAAACAAATACTCAAATATATGGGGTGTTATCCCACTATCTTCACTAAGATTGCCTTCTTGCTGCTTCATCTCACCCATAATGGTGTACGTTTTGCCACTACCTGTCTGTAGAAAAAGATTTAAAATTTTAATATTCATCAAAACTCCATCCATCAGCAAATATACAGAAGGCTCTAAAAGTTCTCCTTTGCTTTAGCATCAAGACGAAAATACAAAACAAGAAACTATGAATCAGGTTCTTCATCCGTTAACCTTAAATAACCCAAGATACCTCGAGTAATATGTAAAGACTCTCACTACAAGAAAATTCTTAAATACCGACGGAAAATTACCGACGGAAAAATGTTTTCCATAGGGAAAAATGTCTGAAAATATATATTTTGCGACGGAGTAATAATTCCGTCATAAATAATGGAGGGAAAATTGCCGCCTAAATTTACCGACGAAAATTAGCGACGGATTTGTAAAAATCCGTAGTAAATTTGGCGCCAATATTTCCCGGCTAAACTGCACACGAAATTTACCGACGGAATTCTCATTCCGTAGGTAAATTACCGACGGAATCTTATTTCCGTAGGTAAATTACCGACAGAATTATGATTCCGTAGGAAAATTACCGACGGAATTAGGTTTCCGTAGGAAAATTACCGACGAAATATTTTTTCGTCGGTAATTTCCTACGGAACGATAATACCGTAGGTAAATTACCTACGGAATAATTTTCCATCGGTAATTTACCTATGAAAACATTATTCCGTAGGGAATTTCCCTACGGAATTACGATTCCGTAGGTAAATTCCCTACGGAATTATTTTTCGTAGGTAAATTACCGACGGCATTTATTCCGTTAGTAATTTCCCTACGAAAATTTCATTCCGTAGGGAAATTGAAAAACAATTTTTATTCTTTATCTTTAATTTAAAATTATGAAATTATAAATTTTAGTTTAAGTCACTTAATTAATTAAATTATATGTTAATCTAAACCAAATTCATGTAAATTTTTATTTAGTAACTATATTAATAATAAATTTTTATCTAAATAATTTAACATATAAATATATAATAATAATGATAATTATTATTAATTAAAGTGACTAATTAATTATGTTAACATATTAATTTAAAAATATGTTAATTAGAATTAATAATTATTAAAAAAACATATTAATTATATAGATGAATATAAATATAATTAATTATAATTTTTAATTTTTAATTATAAATATAAATATAAATATAAATATAAATATTTAATTATAAATATAAATATAGAAATTAATTTTAATTTTTTTTATAATTCACTACAAGAAAAATTCTAATTTAATATAAATATAGATTCTCTAATTTAATTATAAATATAAATATAGACATTAATTTTAATTTTTTTATAATATACTACAAGAAATTAAGCAAAAATATACTATTTTAAATTAAGCAAATATATATATATATATATATATAAACTTTAGATTAAGCAAATATATATATATATTTGTAGAGAGAGAACCAAGAACTTTAACCCTAATTTCACAAACTTTAGACCTTATATTTTTTTTTCTAAAATTTTTATTAAAAATAAAAAATTACGAATGTATAGTTAATTAGTTATAAAAAATTATTTTTATATTATATAAAAAAGTCATAGAATTATATATAAAAAAAAGACTTGGAATTGGACCATGTATATATAAAAAAAAAATTTCTTCCTTGTACAATCAAACTAATATACTTGTACAATCAAAAGACTTCATCAATTATTAAATTCAAATTTACATTAAAATAAAATGAAAAATAAAAAAAAGTGCGCAGTTTAAACTTTAAGCCACTTAGCACCCACCGTTTATTGTAGTTCCAGACCAACTCTCCTCACCCCTAAATGCCAAGAGCTGCAGCTCCAACCTCACTCCAATTCCAATCCCCCATTCAACCATTCAAGGATCGCCTAATTAGCACGCGCACTTTCTCTCTCTAGAATCAATATTGTTTCTATCTCTCTCTCTCTAAAAGAAGTTTCCAAAAGCCTAGGGTTTCATCCTGGATCCATTCATGGCGGAGGAGCCTGCAGCACCATCGCCGGCGGCACCATCGCAGCAGCAATTAGAGGTTGCGCCGCTTGGTGCTTCAGTGATCCCGATAGTGAATAAGCTGCAGAATACTTTTGCTCAACTTGGAAACAAGTCGACGAGATCTGGTTTCGTACGAGATCTGGTGAGTGTGTGGGCTGCTGATCTGATTTTTAGATTACTTATGCTATTGTTTCTTAGTGGCTTCGTAAAACCCATATTGTTTCTTAGTGATTTGGTTAAACCCGTCTGGTTTTTTAACGTTTTCTTGGAGCTTGGTTATTGTCTTTGTAGGTAATTGTTTCAATTGCGTGCATTTGTTTTTTGGTTGGTTTGAGTTTTCAGTTGCAGATCCAGTGTTTTGTGATTTTGGGATTAATAGATCTGGGATTTAATCATTCTTTCTTGATGTAAACCACTTGGTAATTGGCTAGTTAGTCTGCTTTGAGTATCCCTTGTGTTTATTATATTTGTTCCAGCAGAAACTAGGATAATGAGAGATTAATTATTTATCTTGATTATGTTTTCAAAATTAACTATGTTATTGACAGGTTCTGGTTCCATCAGAGAGTAAGGTTCTGCATCTTTATGAAGCTCGTTTGCTCCCTCTCTACCCACCCTTGTGTTTGGTTGTTGGTGTCATATCAATATTAATAATCTGCTGTGCTTTTGATTAGTATTGTTGTTCAGCTTTGATGATCATTTGTGATTACAGGGAAACTGATATGACCAAGGAACGTATTGAGAAACTCTTAAAAGCTGGAGCAAATGTTGTTTTAACTTCAAAAGGAATTGATGACATGGCTCATAAGGTTAGACCCTGTTATAGATGTTTCAGACTGTTAGCAATCCTGCTACATTAGGATGCATTTGCCATTACATTTTCTGAAAAAAATATCAGTGTCTTAATTTTTCGTAATGACGTTTATAAATAGAATATATGTCCAACCCATTGTAATGGAAAAAAAATTAAATTATTGGTCTATTATTAAAGTTGAGATTTCAACTATCAAGAGATTCGTAGTTTAACAATCAAAATTTAACATATTAATTGATCGGCATTTGATAAAAAGTACGGAAATTTTGAGTTTTATTTTTTTATATATATTTATAGTTTTAATTAGGATAAATGCCTTTCTCTATCATTGGAATGAGTATTAAATATATATATATATATATTAACACTAAATTGACCTCAACTAAACCCCATTTAATTAAAATTAGCACTAAATTCAATCCTTTGCTTAGGGAAAAATTACATAAATCCAAGATGATCAAGAGATAATCAATGTCAAAATTTGGAATTCGCGTCACTGCAGGTAAGTGACATGATCAAACTGCATGTGCAAAAGATAATAAACCAATGAAAAACATGAACACATATAATTGATAATAATAATAATAATAAACTCTTATTATGGTTTGTAGTACTTGGGCACAAAGCTAGGATGGTGAACTATGCCTCTTAGAGTTGGTTCTGGTGTTTTAAAATTTGAGATATAATTATTTTGGTAATGAATAATCCTTTTAAAAGTTATCTTTAATTGACATGCTATATTTTTTAAATTGAAATTGACTTAAGCTTTGTTGCTACCATTTCTATTATATTCTTTCTGCTTCTTTTGCCTTGTTAATTTATGCTTAACAATCAAAACAAGTTAGCCCCTTTTCACTGATTTGCAAATTTATCAAGTGCTTTTTTACTATTCAATTTTATCCAAGAAACATAATGTTTAATTACAGTTATAGAAAGAAACATAATGTTTAATTACAGTTATAAATATTATTTGAGAAATTGAATTTAGTATCTTTTAATGCTTCTAATAAAATTCTAATTACAAGTAGGTAGAATTTGAAGGAATAAGTGAAACAATAGAAAAATGAAACAATAGGAATATATATTTACAGATTGCTTTGCCTTTGCTCAACGTCAATGTTGCTGCACTAAGATGGCTTTTACTTACAGTTAATCAATTTTCCAGCAATGTAATTTTATAAAATTATGTATTACACCACTTATGACAGATGATTGAAAAGTTCTAAGATTGCCTTCTTGCTCTTATTTTATTTCACTATCACTCATGACTATATTTTGTTGAGGATTAGTGAGTGGGAAGGAAATCTACCTTATTACTAATGAAGAAAATGTCCAACCATAAAAATAAAATTGTGCCTCTATGTTTTTATTTTTATATGCAAGCTAGGAAGTTATGTTTTGTCACATATATGTAATGTCAAGGTCAGCTAAAACTATTAACTTGATATAGTTTACAAGAAAAATTGAATTTAAATGTTTAAAGATGAAGCAAGCATGCAACTTAAAACTATCTTAGTTACTTTTTCAGTCCTTCCAAAATCAAGTTGAGGTCAGTTTTTACTTGCAAGTTGAAATGCATATTCTAATATTCTAATTAATTTTTTCTTTTATACATAATAAAATGATTTATTATTATTATTTTTTGTAAATATTTTCAGTTTCTATCCATGAAGCTCATTGCAGCAAGCACATTTTACGTTTCAAATTAGATTTCAGATTTGATGATTGTTTTTCTTAAATATTATAGAAGAAGACCCATGAGAGCATCAATAACAGGCTGGCTCTAGTGATAAAGAGTGGAAAATACACTCTTGGTTACAAAACTGTTCTTCGATCTCTCCGCACCTCCAAAGGTTAATTTTCTTATTAGCAAAAGAGAATAATCTTTCTTCCTAATTCATTTTTTGGCTAACTTTTGGATTGGGTTTGGATATAATGGGCTGTATTTTTCTCTTATGGTTATAATTTCTGTTCAGGAAAATTGATTATAATTTCAAACAATTGTCCACCTCTGAGGAAATTTGAGATCGAGTATTATGCCATGCTTGGAAAGATTGGAGTCCATCATTATGGTATGAAGATGTTTGTACACCTCTTATCTTGCATCTCCATTGTCGTTAGTACACCTCTTACCTCATATCTCCATTGCTTTGTGTCATGAAAAGAAAATAACTGTAAGCTTCTCTTCCATTAACATTGAAAAAGAATTAAACGAATATGATATGATGCAATTCAAAATTAGTTTTTGAGCCTCAGAAGCTTTTTATTTTCTAATAGTATTAAAGGATGTTATGTGGTATTAATGGTAACTTTTGGGTTGTAATTCTAAGTTTGTTGACTGATGTTAAAATCGGAATTCCTAACAAGTCACATTTTTTAGGGCTTGTTGAGATGGTATGACAACATTTTCTGGTTATAACTGAGAGCTTGGGGCATAATGGGCTTACCCATGAAGCATGGACTCTTGCTCCTGTTGCGATGGAAGGATTGCACTTTTATTAAGGTTTCTAGAACTAATCCATTTGCATTCTGAAAATATCTCATTTCATCAAAACAGATATAGTTGAATTAAAGTTAGCATCTATCTAACCTACTTAAACCTTTTAAATGGTTTAAAGACTTGTTGGGAGGTTTTCCAATACATGACTTGCTTAGATAATGGGCTGGCCGGGTAAGTAGGTGATGCTGCATATTCTCTCAGCAAAAGATATTCCAAGTTTGACTTCAGTGGAGCAATGGTGAGTTTGTTTATTTAGTTTGCACCTTGAATATGATTCCATTTCTTTAGCAAGAGTTCCATGTATTTCTTTTCTATTGTGATGGTGGGGTTTGAAAATGGACATCAGGGTAATGAAGTCAAAAGAATATCAAGATTTTTACAGAGAAAAGGCAGGGAGTCATCCACTGCTTTGGATTCAACGTTAGTCATTCGTTCTTCTCTTTATTTTTTTATTTCAAATACTCAGTACTTGTTAAGGGTTCTGTTCTAGTTTCTATTATGGTTCATGGGTTTTTTTATTTTACTCTAAATGTTTTATGAACTTTGTGAAAGAAATTAAAATTTACTTTGTTTGGCTGGAATTATATGTTTGTTAATTATATTATAGGTTTATTTGGTTTTGCTTAATTTCTTTATAAATTCCGATTACTTGCTAATTAGAATATTTTCTTAAACATATATAATATTTTTAGTGATAGAATAGTGACGGTTAATTCCGTCGTAAATTTTTTAGCACTAGGCAAATTTACCGACGGAAATATACTACCGTCGTTAAATTTGCCTACGGATTTTATAATTCCGTCGGAAATTTGCCTACGGAATAATTATTTCCGTCGGCAAAATACCGACGGTCAATATAATTCCGTCGGCAAAATTGCCTACAACCAGATCTCCTTCGCCATTTTTCGTCGCTAAATTCCGTCGGCAATTTTATTTCCCTACCGAAATTCACTTAATTCCGTCGAGAATTTCCGTCGGTAAAGTGAATTTTTCTTGTAGTGTCTATTACCATGAATCCTGCTGGAAAATATAGTCCAATGAATTTTTTCTTTTTCATTTTAGCAGTTGATAGTCATGGATAATTTGATATATTACCTGGGATATGGTCTCATCAGCTACGTGATCAAAAGTGAATCTGGATTCAGGATGACCAAGCGACACCAATGACTATAAAATTTCTTGCCTCAGACACGGAACATGCCCTTGCGAAACTCTCTCCGAGTTAGTGAGTGGCTGAATCCTTGTTAAAATCTGGGACAAATTTTATTATTTTCTTTTGTAAAATTACTACAATCAAGTCCTCAAAAATAATATAGGAAATGAACAAACCTGTACATTATGATCCGCCCAAAAAGCGGGGTCTTCGTCAAGCTCAAAATGCTGAGCTTCCACTCCAAAATCAAAAATTTCTATAGAATTCCTTCTCGAAATCATGTGTCTCGACTCTTTCCCTATCGAGAAGTGCGTAGTTTTGCACCAACAGCATTAGCCTCCAGTGTTCCACCTAGAGAAACTCTCGGACCAGTTCTATATGGGGTGCTCTTCGCAGGACTGGCAAAAGGAAAAATGAAAAATCATACAAAATAAATATGAAACACAACATCTCAATTTTAGCACTTCAAAAACTAAAACATGACTTTCGATTTCCATCCTAAAATTTTCAAAGTGAAAAAATTTCAGCTTTGATAAACTCGCGTAAAAACTAAAAAAATAGAAATGACAAGGCCATAGAAGCTAAAATTACCAGGGGTTGCTGCTCCCGTGCTATGCACGCTGGAGGAGAGAGAGCCGGAGGTTACCCGTGGCTGCTGCCGGCGAAAAAGAGGAGAGGAGGGTGGTGGTTGAGATGGGAGATCGGGAATGGAAAAATAAAATGGAGGAAAGGTCACGGAAAAAAGGGATAGGATTAGGGAAAGGGACACAGAGTTAAGGAAGTATATATACTTAGGGCAAAAATAGCAACCGAATTGCTTTTCGATTGCAATTTTAGCAACAAAAATTAAATTATGTTGTTATTTTTAGACATAAATTTTTTCTCCTTTAGAACCAAAAATACCAACAGAATTAATTTTTCGTTGCTATTTTAGCAACGGAATTCAAATTCGGTTGCAATTTTACCAACAGAAAAAAATTCTGTTGGTATTTTAGGTCCCAAAGTTTTTCCACATTCGCCAAAAAATACCAACGAAATTAATTTTTCGTTGCTAAAATTGCAACCAAATTTATATTTCGTTGCTATTTTAGCAACGAAAAAATAATTCCGTTGGTATTTTGAGGACCCAAAGTTCTTCCACCTCATTGGTACCCAAAATACCAACCGAATTCAATTTCGTTGTAAAAATAGCAACGGAATAAAAATTCGGTTGCAATTTTAGCAACGAAAAAAATTTTTCGTTATTATTTTTCGTTCCAAAATTTCATCGCCAAATGTTGGCGCCTTTTTAGCAACGTTTTAAGGGTTCCGTTGCTAAATTTTGGCACTAAAAATTCCCTCCACTTTTAGCAACGAAAAATAACCAAATATATTTTCGTTTCTAAATTTGGAATGTTTAACCAAATTTAGCAATGGAATATATTTTTCGTTGCTAAATAGCAACGAAATTCATTTTTCGGTGCTAATTTAGCAACGGAATCAATTTCGTTGCTATTTCCAAATTTTCTTCTAGTGCATTCTCCACTTCCCATTAGCCTTCTTCACCAATATTGTATTGGATAGCCAGTCCGGATAAAGCACCTCCCTTATAAACCTATTTCTCAGCAAGGTGTCTATCTCTCCATTTATTCCTATCTGCCATTTTGACATGTGATTGCACTTCTTCTACTTGGTCAGTTTGCAACCTGGCTGTATGCTTAGTGAATGAGACATGACATCAGGTGAGATGCTGATTATATCACAAAATTGCCAAACAAACACATTTGCATAGGAATCTAGTATCATCAGTAAAAATTTCACTTTCAAACTAAGCTTTCCTGAGGCTATATTCACTATCAATGAGTCTATTGGTTTCGTTTTTCGTGTTGCATCTGTAAAGACATCCAATGTATCCACTGGGAGGGTTTGCTTTGCCTTTTAAATATAGTAACATACATCTCCCTGGCTATAGTCTGGTTTTCCCAAAGTATGATTATCCCTTCTGGTGCTGGTATCTTTATGATCGACTTCTGCATGGAAATGTAATCATCCATAACAGCCAACAAAGGTCGGCCAAAATTGCATTATAAGATAGATGCATATTCACTACCATAAAACATGACATACATGACCTGATAGTTGAGTCATCTCCCAAATGCAAGTTTAAATTGATCCAGCCCTCAACTTTGACAAGCTGTTCAAAAATTTCGATCAGTGGTACTATTACCTCATCCATTAAGCTTGGCATTCCTAATGCTTTATAGGCATGCAAGACGATGAGGTTGACTACACTGCTCATGTCTACTAAGATTCTCTGTACCAAAAACTCTTCAATTAATGTTTCTACCACTAGCGCATCATTGTAAGGTTCTGGATATGTTTCTCATCTTTCCACGATAACTAAATAATATATGTTGGGGTAAGTGGACTAGATCCAAATGAGAAGACCTCAATAGCCTTCCTCTTTTTGGAGTCCCCAAACATGTCATAATGTTTCCTCCTGCAATAACATAAATTATCCCACCTTGAGACTTTTTACTACTACTTCGCTCTCCTCTATCAGACTGCCTTAAAGGGATCACCTATCCTTGCTCTTACTTCCTTTAACAAACTACTTGAGCCTACCTTAATTGATCTAATATTCTATCTCCCTCTTTAGCTACCATAGTCATTGGTCTCATAACCCTTGTCCTTATGGAAAGCATAATACAAAGTATGATCTCTGCTCGAACCCTCCCTCATTGGCTAGGGCCACTAAACTTCCTAGTTTTTCTTCATCTAAGATAGTATTTGATCTGGGGAGGCATTATCTTGGTAAACAACTCTTCCTTCCGACTATCCAAGTATGGTTTTAAGACCATGTATATATGATCTATGCACTGCTCTCATAGCTCGAAAATCATTCCTATATGAAATCCCTCTATCCTATCTTGCTCTTAGGGAATTGTTATTATCCTTCGTCTGCTCACTGTACTTTAGTCTCCCAGCTTTATCCATCCGAATGTACCTGTGGGCTCTATTTATGAGCTCAGTAAAATTATAAGGAGGCTTTTTGCTTAAGGAGTCGCTAAAGTCCTGAAACTTGGTTTTCTGACTTAGGGTATTAATAACAACCTCTAGTTTTAAATTTTACATATCCATTATTATTAGAGTAAACCTATCCAAATAAGGATTCTTCCCTATTTTGGACCACCTGGTGCAAATCAACTAAAACTTTAATTCACCTCAAACATCTTTGTGAACTATTGAAAGCTATTTATTGAGTGCTTGGATAGGTTTTTGAACCATACTTAGGTGGACTCTATCAAGGTTTATGGAAAAATCTTGCAGAGGGTGACATCTTCTGTTGTATGAATTAACATGGAGTGGCAAAATTGATGAACATGTTCTCAGGGATCTATGTTTCCACTGTATCATGGCAGGTTTGGTAGCTTGATGTTTGAAAAGTAGGCAGCAAGTATGGCTCTAGAGAGAGGGAATAAAAAATCATCTTGGTACTGCAGCACACTATGATTTTGCTTATACTACATCCTCCCTTCGACGAGCTTGTCAAGCTCATCACTTGTTAAAGTTATTCTAAATCCTATTACCTTTTATTTGGATGAGGGATTTAAGTTTTCAAAGGTGGGGGTATTGTTTATCTGGGTGGTTTATGATATGTGTTAAGGTACTAACTAGGCCACTATATATGTCAATGTTGCTAGGAGGGCTTGAGTAAGCTAGGGAATAATGCCGGGTATAAAAGTCACACGTGTTTTGGCAAGTAAGCCGGTGATAGGGAGATTGGAAAAAGCACCATAAAGGGTAGGCTCCAAGTGCTAAAAAACTGGTAAGTGGGGACCTGGTGTTGTATTACTCTAGTCATTCTCTACCTGGGTATTTTTGTAATTGAAATTCATGGTTCAAAGGGGATAAAGATTCCATGCTCACCGTACCAAATGATAATAGTTCAAAAATTATCGAATTACTATTAAGTATTTTATCCTAACTACTATTTCAAAGGTTTCTGAAAGTAATAAAAATTCTATAGGCATCCGATATGGGGACTCTCTAATGGTCAAGTCAGTAAATAATAATAGGGTGATTTTAGTATAAAAGGGCTAAGAGAGCTAAATACCTTATGATCTTGACTATTTATAGAGATAAGCATTCTATCCCGGTTAGGAATCCTGATGGTCGTGGGAGTCCTATTGGAGGAGAAGTCTTGCCAAGATAGGAAGTCCTTCTGAAATGGAAAGCTTCACCAGAATTAGAAGTTAAGCTACATTTTGTGTCTTAACAGGACTATGGAAAATGGCATCATTAAGCCAATATGGACCTCAAATGACCCGAATTCCAGGAATTTAGGTTATGGCCTGGACCTAAAGCCCAGTCTGATTATCAATATGCATCTCTATCTTTATTATAAATGTGTCCTACATGCTATTAGAAATATATTTTGGAAGATGATTAATATTGATTATGACACTTGAAATTCTAATAGGGGTAAGTTTGCACATTTAGTTGTCAAAATTGATTTATTTAAACCTTTATATCCTTACTTCATTTTTAGAGGTAAAATGCAAATAGTAGTATATTAAAGAATTATAGTTATTTGCTTTTATTATATGCATATTGGTCATTTAATCGAGGAATGTTGTTTGCAATCAAATAATTTTAAAAGATCTCAAGTATTTTCTCTAAATGGTAGACTTATGAGTTTATTGAGGTTTTAAATTATAATCAATAACTTCCAACATTGGATCAAAAATATGGCCTTTGGATGCTTTTTTAGAGTTCTGGTAGCAATTCTAATTCAAAGGCTACTAGTAAGTGTAGAGATAATAATAAAAAAAAATTGATTCTTTTAAGTCGACAAAAAAAAATTCTCAATATGAAATGTTGGAGAGATAATATGCCATTGATAAACTTTTTGTCATTCATTTTAAGATAACTCTTATGATGATAATGACCAAGCTATTTTAGTAGATATTAGAAAGGGCAGTGGTTCAACAAATTTGGTGCGATTGATCCCAACATAAATGGCACTAAAGGTAATAATGCTTAAAAAGGGAAATAGCTTAACATTTAGAAGTCTTTCTCTAATAAGTTCACTAACATGACAAATGTTGATAAGGTTGTTTGTAATGCCCCTACAATTCCAAAGTCATGGATTGTACCACGGTAGCTTAAGAAATTTTATAAAATGTGAATTTTTGACTCGAGAATAGTTAATAGTTAAATCTGATTAAATAATTCAGTTGCAAAAAAATTTAACTAAGGTTATCAAGTTGGGTTGATATCAATTATGGTAATTAAGTAATGTATATTTAAATTATTAACGAAATTAGAAAATTAGAATTAATTTTGAAATTTTAACATAGGTAAAATAAAAACAAATAAAAATATTAATATGAAGATTTGTGAGAATTATTTTATCTTTAGGGAAAAATCGCAAACCAAATTAAACCATGAGAACACAAATGAATAATAATAATAATAATAATAATAATAATAATAATAATAATAATAATAATAATAATAATAATAATAATGATGATGATGATGATGATGATGATGAGGGAAAAGGGAGAGGGACAGATCATGGAAGAAAAGAGAAAAGGGAAAGAAAGGGAAAGGCAGATACGAACCACCACATCGGCTCCTCTATCATCGACATCAGAACAGTCATCACCATTCCTTCACTGGTGATCCAATAATGACTGGCTGTCATTTCTCTCTTTCACCATCTTCATCCTTTTCTCTTTTTTTGTTTCATTTTCTCTCTCTAATAGAGAGCTTTTGAGTTCGGTTCTGGGCAGCTCCAGCATCGGGTGGTGACACCATCGATACCGATAAACTTTTGATGACTAGAGAAGTCTCCCTATGTCTTTAGTTTTCCCTCATTTGCCATTGTTAAAGAGATCAGAGTTGAGGAATTCGTAACCTACCAACGTGAATTTTGACCAAACGTGAATTAGGGTGTAAGATCATCGTCAATGGGTTTCTGGTGCTATAGGCTTCACAATGGCAGTGGTGGTGCTTCTCCGGTGAAGTTTTGGTGATCTTTGACCAGTGGGATAGGTTTGATCACAAAGTAAATGAGCAAAAAATTTTAGAAAATTTCCTCCAAAATTGTAAATGATCTGCTAAATTACTTTTGCTTAACTTATTTGATGCATGTTGTTGAATTAGGATGGATTATAAGCATGAACATGCCTATGTTAGATTGGAAAAAATAGAATTTACTTAAATACGAGACAAATAAAAATTTACATTGAAGAATGAATAGTTAGATGATTTGAGTTCATTAGTAGAATTCATTTATGATTATAGGTGAGAATTAAGTGTTAAGGTTGAGCTAAAAATTTGAAAATCCATAATTATTGTATTGAATTGTGGTGTGTGAATTCTTACAACTTTTAATTCTTAATATTGAACCCATTTCTTTGAATGAACCATTTTATGTTATGTTGGCTATTCTCTCGGTTTGAATAGTAAATCAAGTTTAAAATTTTTCTTTTGGAACTACTAATTATGATTCTAGTGGTAGAGCTATAAAGAACTTTATAAATACGAGAAGTATGTTATTTAATTTTAGTATACTTTTAACAAAGAAATGAGATAAATATAATTTCACACATAATAAACTAGAAAGAATTATTGGTTCTTTTATTTTACCTCAATTCAGGAAGACCTCTACCAACAAAGTTATTGTGTTTATGTTATGTGTAAGAATATTAATTTATTTAATAAATTGTAATGTTCTTAAAAGTGGAAATGCTACTTTTGCACATAATATTTAGAAGAAGAAAATATATATGTTTACATTGTATTACATAATAATAAGTTTTATTAAATTATTTAGTTTCTTTTGAGATTGAACAACATCAATAGTTGGATAATAGAGTCTGAATAAGTATATTACATGCTAATATAGTTATAAATGAGTTAATTAATTGATGAAAATAAATAAATAAATAAATAAGGGGTTGTTTATTATTTTACTAAAAAGAAATAATATTAAATGGAAATAATAAACAAGAGATAAATGGCTTGATTTTTCATTAATAGTGAAGTTTTTAATTAGTATTATGAGTATAAAGTATTGTAAGGGGAAATGTAAAAGCAAAAATCCTTTGATTGCTTTCCTTCTATATTTTGTCAAATAATTAAACACTCATGGTTAATGAAACTTTTGTTTAAAAATATTGCTTGGAAATTGAGAAATCAATTGAGTGTTATTTGGTAATTTAAAATTTATACAAGAAATGTCCTAAATATGGAACTCCTATTAAAGTGCAAATAGATTATTCCATAATATGAATTCTAGAACATGATATAAATCTTCTTAAGAAAGAGTAAAGAATTTGATATCTTTATTTGGACTTTTATTAATGTAATGCATGCTTAGATAAAATTCAAGATATTGTTCTTAAAATTATAAAGATGTGAAGTCATGTTTTAATTTGACAAATTTGTTGTATTTAGTTAAAGACTAATTGATTTCTTAACTTTAATTCCTTGTTATGGGATTGTATCTTTTTAATTATTTGGTCATTGCACAAGGCTAGATATCATGGCATTTAATTATGATTTCTTGCTTTGGATTAAATAGAACTTTGAAGTGCTATGTTGAACTTTAGAGTTGCAAAACTACGTAGTTTTGATTCCTTTCATGGGATATGTAGGAAGCAAATTGTATTAATGTGACTAAATTTTTGGTTTGTATATGGATTACTGTGCAAGGCATTGGAAAGAGTATGCTAAGCATGCTTGTTAAAATAACATGTTTATGAGTTTATGTTTTGAATCAATAGCTGCAATTACTAGAAATGATGGTAATTATAGTAACTTGTATAGATATATGTTTATGCCTATAATGCTAATACTAATAAAATAATTTATTTTATTTGCTTGTCTTATATATATTGTATAAGTCGAGGTTTAAAGTGTAAGTAGAAGTGAATTTCTATTTGATGTGTTTGTGACTAAATATGTGGTAATAGAGTAATGAATGTAAATAATAAGGCTTTATCACACATAGTAAATAGTGAAAATTCTGGATTGGATACAATTAATTTGCCATAAGGATGGTAATTTAGTTGGTGTGTTGGGTGGATTCAAGTGGTGTGTTGGATGGATTTAAATAGTGTGTTGGGTTAATGGCAATCTGTACATTGTACTATAGGTTAATAAGAACCTATAAAAAATAAGTAAGTGCAGTGCTAGATATTGGCTAGTCACTATTAGGTGTAAAAAGAGCAGTGTTAGGTTTTAACCTCTTTTTACATTAAAAATTGGAGTGCAGTGTCAAGCTTCAACCACTCTAACTCGAATGAGCCAAAAAGGCCTCAGTTCCACATATCTACCAGATAAATTCCTTCGAATTACTACAGGCAAAGAAATATTTGTTTCTCCTTTTAAAATGAATTAAATTTCAAATGGTAATGATGGTATAATAATAATTGTTCAATTAGATTTTTGTGATTTTAATGAGATCCAACATGTGTAATTACATGTATAATTTATAAATTAATTTCCTGCTACAAGATAAGGGTAATTAGCTAAATTTTAAAATATTTAGATTCACTTGGTGATATGCCATTCTAAACATTAAACTTAATATTTTATATTTAAATATATGTATTAAGCAGAAATTACTATTTTTAATAGTTGGATATATATGTGTGTGTGTGCGTGCACACATGTGTGTGCATCGATGTTTTTAAGGAGTTTGAAAAATGTTGAGTATTTATTTTGGTTAAAGATGGAGTTCATAAATGTGGTGGATATTTTAGAAATATGATTTTTCATTTGATAACAGAGAGACAGAGACCCGTATAGGGGAAATTTTGGATGTTCTATAAGAAAATAATATAAGCAATATGAATTTTATATGAGTTAAAAGATTATAGTAAAGTTTGATTTTCATAAGTGTTTCTAAAATTATAAGTAATGTAACATTCAAAATTTGATTCCATGACAATTCGACTAATAGGTGTTACATTATTTATGACTCTCTTTTGCTTACCTCTAAAATTAAAGGCTTAAATAAGAGTTTACGAGCTAATTATGAAGATCATATAAAGGATGCTCTTAAGTCTTAGGTAAATTTAGTTTCTACTATCCTTGACTCCAATTCTCATGTAGAGCTTGATGCTCCCTAACCTTTTAATAATAAAAAATAGCTTTGTCATGTGGTTCTTTAATGATAGAGCTTTTTATGAAGGCTCAAAACTGGGAGAAGTTAAATTTAATGGTCGGAAACCACCAGATGGAAATTCAAAAAGGTGAAAAGCAGGAATTCTTTAGCTTTAAGGATGTCCTCAACTTTGATGATTTTAGATAGTATCTCCCAAAATCAAGTGAATGTTCAATTTGCTTTTGACAAGAAGACTAGTTGAATTTTGTTAGATGTTGTGGGTGGCTTTATCACTTAATGATTTTTTTTAATAGAATTTTGCTTCCTTTCTTTTGTCTTTTTTATGTTTATGGATTTGCATATTTTATCTTGGAATTATCAAGGGTGTAAACCCCCTCTCATTGTTCATTTTCTTAAAGATTTAATTAAATAGCATGCCTTTTCCATCATGATTTGGTTGAGATAAGAATAAATGGCAAGTTGGTTGATCGTACTATTAAGAAATTGGGTTTTCCTTTTTCTTTTTGGGTGTAAACTAATGGTTTTTTTGTGGTAGATGGATTTTATAAAGGGATGGTCCACATATTGATGTCCTTTCTCATTAATATCAAGTTGTGATTTTGTATATTGTTGGTTTTGGGTTTTGAAGATTTTGTTTGCCTGATGTTTATGTTGACCCTTCAAGTTGTTGTCAAAGTTTTTTTTTTGGCGAAAGTTGCAGGCTATTTCCAATCATATGAATCTTCCCTTATGCATTATTGGTGATTATAATGATTTCCTTTCCTCTCATAAGTGGTTTTTGAGAGGTAGTCACCCTTGTCAGCTCTTTCAATAGTTTGTGAATAAATGTCAATTTCTTGACCTTAATTATTAAGGTTTGCTTTGGACTTAGGAGAAAGGGAATGTTAGAGAAAGGGTTGACATGGTAGTTTGCAATCTAAATTTCTAGTTAATTTTTGATGCAATGTCTATTAAACATCTACCTAAGGTCTTTCATGATCATATGCCTCTTTTACTCACTTTAAATCAACCACAACAAGCTCCTCGAACCTTTAATTTTCATTTTCTTATAGTTTTGCTTTTTCAAAAAGATTTTAAATCCTTTGTGTGTGATTATTAAAATAATGAAGTTGTTTTTTCCACTGTGATGAGTTATTTTTACTAAAAAGGTCTTTTTATTAAACCATACCATTTTTGGTAATATTTTCATTAGAAAGAAGATCTTATTTGTGCAAGACTAAAGGCATTAAGAAGTTTCTTGCATATAGGTAGTATGACTTCCTTTCATGGGATTTTTTAGGCTATTAATGATGGACTATGGCATCCTATTACTTTGGGAAGATTTGGGCTACTTTTATCTCATATATTTTTTGTAGATGATTTGATTCTTTTGTTTTTATTTTTGAATCTTTGGTTACTTAGATTGGAGCTCTAGTGGATGTTCTAGAGGATTTTTATACTTGTTCTAAATGAAAAATGATTTTTTTCTAATACTTTTTTTTATGTTTCTTTTGATGTGGATAATAATCTTGCAAGTTTAATTTAACAAAGCTCCAGTTTCAAACTCACTGAAAAGATGACTTGTTATATTGAAATTTTCATTTTACAAGGTAGAAATACAAAGTCTTATTACCAATTCAATGTGGAAAAAGTTCATAAACATTTGTGTGCTTTAAATTTGAACTCTTTATCTTTTACTGGTCATGTTACCCTTATTAATTTGTTTACTATATTTACATTGCTCAGTATTTCATACTGTCCATTAGAATTTGTGATCAAATTGAAAAAAATTACCATAATTTCTTATGGGGTTCTTATAGTAATAATAGGAAATTTCATTATTTGAATTGAGAGAAGGCTTATTTACCTAAATCGTAAGATAACTTAGGTATTAAGAAGTTGCATGAGTTTAATTTAGCATGCATAGATAAATTAGGTTGACTTGTTAATGAATTGAAGCCTTATAGGTTCATGTTCTTCTTAAGAAACATGCTTTTAATCCTAACCATCTTCCACAAATTTTCAAAGAAGGTTAGGGATCTCCCCTTTCGAAGGCTCTTTGTTAGCTTTGAAGTTTTATTAATTACTATACAAGTTGGTCTCTAGGTATGGTTTTTAGTATTCCTTTTGTTTTGCTAATTGAGTGTGTGATCACCCTATATGTAACACCCTAATACTACCTAAGAGAATTTGTGGGTGTTGATCTATTAAATATCAATATCACACCAAAGATTACTAATAACAACATACCTTAAACTCAAATAATTTTCACTAGATTACATTAATAATGAGTTACTACAATATACATAACTTCCAATATTTTATTATATAACAAAGTCTTTACAACTTTATCTAATATATATATAACATTTACAAAAACACACATCTTCTGAGAAAAACTCCATAAACTTCTTGATCTCCTCCTTATAATCAAGCAACAATTCAAACGAATTCATACGTAGAAATGAATCACTAAATACAACTAAGAACTCACTTAATTAATCAATAATTTTAGTATTTTATTACATTACTCACACCACCAACATTACCCTCTTCTTTCAAGGCTTATCTAGCACTAACCTTTACTAATTAAATTATCCTTAAGTGTATGAACATATTGATTGTTCACTCATGTTCATTTACCTCTACTAGACACTTATTCCATTCAATTTGCGCAAGATCAATTAAAATTTTCATTTCAAGTTACTTCCTTAAGGTTATCACTAACACTTAAATACTTAACAATACATCTATATTTGGTTCAAACTTGGAATTTGCATTCCAAGCTTTCTATGCATCTTAAAATGGGAATCGGAATCATGTAGTTCTAATCATTCAAATAATACTTTTCGTTAACTAAAATATGACATAGTGATCATATTCTTACCTCTCATCCACTACACATACATCAAGCATTATCATTATTGCATACTCAATTTCGTAAATACATGAGCTATTTTACATCTACATTAACTACACATCAATGTTAGGATTAACAACAATATTCATAAGTAAATCAATATCCCTTACACGATGCTTGTTTCAAACACTATATTAATTACATCATAATCATTTTTATAACTTGAGCTCGGTATAGGCATACACAATTGGGAACACCATATACCCTATAGGTATCAAATTACTAAACACTAGTACGAAGTTAACACCATATGCTTGGATGTATCAAATTACAAGACACCATTAAGGTGTCAACACTAGACATCCAAAGGTATCAATTCACTAGACACCATTATAGTTCCAACACTAGATACCAAAAGGTGTCGATTTATTAGACACTATTACAATGCCAACACTAGATACCAAAAGTATAGAATCACTATCCCATACATGTCCAAGTCTATATCAAATTCAGGCCCTAAATAAAGTTTTCTCACACTAAATTACTTTATTACTAATATACATTAGAGTACACCATAAATTTTTTTCATATAATAATTTTTTCCAATTGCACTTAACTACTTACTAACAAATAAACTCATAGTCACTTATTAACTTAACATACAATAAACTCATGTTACAATAATCATCATTCCAACAAATATCATGTATAACATATAACAATATCAATATATCACTATTCACATAATATTTGTGTTCAATTATACCTAAACATTCATGATACGATTCAATAATATATGCATTAAGGTAAAAATATAATAAAAATCATATAAGCACTCATTATTCACCTTATGTACCCTTATTAAAATCTATAATTTAATGTTAAATCACTCATTTCATGCTCACTACATCATATCTGAACATGTGTTTGTAAAGTTGCATAAGCATCCGAGAAAGTTTGGATGCTATTCGATAACTTTTGGATAAGAAAAGACTCACGGTGGTCACCTATTCATGACTGCCATGACGGTTATCTTGGATTGAAAATGTTAGCCTAGAATTCATCCTCATAGTGGATAGGAAACTCTGCCTGCCGTGAGGCTCTCAAAATTTACTTAGTTCTCTCGGCAGAATTAGGTATAGGTCTCTTCTAGACATTTTTAGATATGTGTCTTATGTTTCATTTCCAATTGGAATCACCCAATTTGTATTTCTATAGGTTGATTTATATCTATAATACTAAAATTAGTTCAGGGTACCTTCAAGCAAAATTTCACTAACTAATCAACCAAAACCAAGATCAAGATTCAATAAGCAATTTAACCTTAATCCTAAGTTTCATCAACATTATCATGATCTAATTCATCCACATACAAATTCAAATCACATCTAACATGCACAAGAAGAAGTAAAAGATTCCTATACCTTATAAGAGCCCAAAAACCCTTCTCTTGGTTGCTCTTTTACTTATCTAGCTTGATTATGTATAGTTTCCTATTTTCTCTCCTTTGATCCTCTTCAAAGATCAATTTATGTGTATTTAAAAGAGATAAGAGATTAAAATTTTAGGGATTTTCAGACCCCCTTGGTCAGCATCCCTCTTTCCCTCTTATATATGCACATTTTTCCCTTTTTTCTAGAAGATGCAAATGTCAAATTCTCATTGGCCCAAGTGCTAGTTTGTAATTGGTTGCATTTTAATTTTATTTTCTTCTAAATACATACAATTCCATCTCTATTTGAATGTTGTTTATATCCCATAATTATTTTTATATTAAAATTCCAATAATAACAATTTATCGAATTAGCCAAATATTTTAAATTAATATCGACTATATCCCTTACTATACTTTATTGTGCTTAACCTTTATTAGTCACTTGTTAATTTACCCTAAACATATCAGAATACCATTAGGGTATATCTTGGGGCATTACACTCCAGTTGACTTGGTCGATTTTGATGTGCTTAAGTCGACTCGTGGCTGAGGTTTTGTGATGTTTTACTTGATAATGGTTTTTGGAATATTCCTTGCTCTATTTATATATTTCTAATGAGCTTATGAACCTTATCCCGACTTATGGTACCATTTATTTATCTTTTGGGGGGCTGATGTTATTTATTAAAGGCATTCTACTGCTGACATTTTTATTGTAGTGTCAACTTACAATTTACTTTGTACTAGTCAAGTTCTAGGAGTAGATTATTTATGGAATGCTATTTAGGGATGGAATGGTCCCCATATAATTTAGCAATTCCTACTAACTGATGAAGAATGTTATCGAAGAAAGTTAACTGATAATGCTTGTTGTCCTTTTTTTTTTGGTTTAGATAATGAAACTATTGATCATCTCTTAAGGAGTTGTATGTTTATAAAGGTTGTTTGTTGGGACCTTTCAACTCTATGTGATAGATATTTTTTTTTCAATATGCCATTTGAGGATTGGTTTATTTTGAATATTGGTGGTGGTTTTAATAATAGAAAGAGATGTGAATGGACTATTTCTTTTGGTTTTGCTTGATACCTTTTTTTAGAAAGGGAGATGTCTTCGAGTCTTTGGTAGGCAGCATGTCAATTTCCATTCAAAGGTTTTGATCATTGTGAAGTTAGTGGAAGTCAATATTGCTACTCATGATGTTCTTCATGGAATTAGTGAAATTAATTTTTAGTATAAGGAAATGATGAGTTGCTAGAATGTTGCTAGTTCCTATACCATTATTCTAAACACTGATGGTACTAAAAGGGTTCTTTTATGTTAGGTTCTTATGGAAGGGTTTTTCAATATTCACTTAGTGCTTGGGTGGGTTGTTTCTTAGCTTTTATTAGTTTTTGTAGTGCTTATAGAGTTGAGCTATTAGGAGTTTTTTTGGCCCTTAACCAAGCTTGGAATAAAGGTTGGAGAAAGATTGAAGTTAAAGTTGATAATGCGAGTGTGGTTTATGCGGTTCAATAAGACCTCTTATTTTCCAATCCTAATGTGGTTTTGATTCATAAGATTAAGACTTTACTCACTCATGATTGGCATATTAGCACTAAGTATATGTATTGAGAAGCCAATTCAGAAGTAGATAGATTGGCTAATATGACTTTTAATTTCACTTAGTAGTTTTTATGGCATTCTGAAGCACCTCAAGTGATAATTCCTCTTTTTTCTTAGAGACATGGCGAGAGTTTCTTTCCCTTATTTTATTTCTATGTAGATTTTACTTTTTCCTTTTTTTCTTATTAGAAAACAAAGAAAAAAGAAAGTATCCCAATTTTATAAAAGAATAAAACATATATTTTTTAGTAAAAAATTCAAATTTTCATTAATTTTGATGGAAAAATTAAAGAATTTCCTAAACTGGAAGAGCACCAAAACATTAGTGTCTAGTTACAAAAAAATTTTAAACATTAGGTATTAAATTGAAATATAGATAAAATATTAAGGTCGTTTTATAATTATCCTAAAATTTTAAAATTAATTGAGGCTTTTGTTGTGCTTTGGGATCCACCACTAATTATTATTATGGGTTTGCTTAAATTTTATGTATTTTTTAATTTAGAGGTTTAGTGCATCAGTCGAAAAAATGTTCAAATTTTTATCCCTTTAAAGACATCCTATAAAATTAATTTAGAAGTTTAGTTAATTCATACTAACAGTGATGCGAGCATGACCAGGCACATTGGCAAGCTCAAAAGGAGAAAGAAATTAAAATGGAAGAAAGAAATTAAAATGGATTTTGAAAGCAAGTTTAAGTTTTAGTCTTTATAATATGTGTTTACTTGAAGAAATAAGTAATGAAGTGGAGAAGGAAGACGAAGAAGGAACAAGTACAAGTGAAAAAGAAGAAGAGAAGAAGAAAAATTAAATGTTTAAGTGCAGGAAATAGTCACTCGATAGAGTGGGATTTCACTCTACCTAGTGGAGTGAACCACCCTAAGAGAGAAAGAAGCAAGCACTCAGTGGAGTGAAATTCCACACTACTAAGTGGCTACTTGGGATTATGCGTACTCGGTGGAGTGGATTTCTGCTTTACTAAGTGCACTACAAAAACTAGTTTCTACAGTTTTTATTTTTTTTTTTATTTTCTCTCTTTTGGAAGTTTAGTTTCAATAGGAATCTATTGTATTTCTATACAAATGAATGTAAGGTTTTGTTTAACCTAGTTTTTTTATTATTAACTTATTTTGATTATTGAGATTATTTCTCTTGGCTTTGCCAATATTCTTTGTGAGAGTTAATTATTAATTGATTCTTGTTATTGCATGAAAAATTAAACTTAGGCAAGATTGCATAATTATGTATGCTTGATTCTATTTCTTCTTGTTTAATCAGTCTATCATAAGCATTTCCTTACATATATTATTTAGGGATTCTTTAGATTGGGGGTTAATTTCTTATTTATGTTCAAATATTATGGTACGTTGATGTTCTAATTTGAATATAAACTGGGGTTTCCCATCAATTGGTATCAGAGCATAGGCTAAGGGATAAATTCTTAACTATCCTTCACTTTGAGTTGTCGTTTCTATTTGCTTGATTAAGCTATATAAAAAATTATTCACTTCTACTACTTGATGCAGTGAAAAAAATAAAAAAAAATCAATTAGAAAAGCCTTATGAACAAATTCGGATTACTATTTTACTTAAGTTCAAAATTGAACAGCTTGTGAATTTGTTACTCTAGTTGAATTCAAAAATTGCCAATTATCTATTTGAGCATATAACGTATGATTTTGAATGCTTAGCTCTTAAAGTGAATCAATCCAGCAACATTGTGAGTTGAAAACTTCCACAATTGGTATGAAGCCATCATTCCAGGTTGGTAATCTTGATTTCAGTTTAGGGTTGTGTTTTATTGCATGCTATCTTTGTTTTCTTCTTGTTGAGTCTACATAAATTCTATTTAAATTGAACATTAGGTTTAGTTAAACATCGCATTTAAGTGCATCCTTCTTGTCTAAATTTCCTTCATTCTAAGTTATCTATTTATGTGTCTCAACTATTTTTTGTTCCAAATACACTAGTTTTACATGTTGTACATCGTTGAACATCTACATACATATAGTACACGAAATTATAATCTTTGTTTAATTTTGTCAATTTGCCTCTAAAGCTGGTACCTTTATTGGTTTTGTTAGGTTTTTATTGCTTTTTTTAATCAATTTACTTAATTGTGCTTATTTGTTTGAGTTTGTTTTTGAAGTGCAATTGTGATACATCAATTGTGAGTAGAGAGATAAACATGCAAGGGAGTGTTGTGAGATTGTTTTATCTGACATCTTTTGCAAGGTTACATCATGATTGAAGATACTAGCAGGAAGGGAATACCCCAAAAAAGAAGATGTAAATGTGTTTGATTCTAAAATACTATATGCGACACTTATTAGCGAGCTCTAGAAATTAAATGCTAGAATGGATGGGATGGAATAAAAGTTTGAAATAAGTGCCTCTAACTCTAGTATAATAACCAGGAGAGGTCGATGGAATAATGAAAAGGATGATCAAGGTGATTGGGATGATGATGAGGAAATTCAATCCATAAGGGGAAGAGTAAGGAGAAAAAAAAAGATTAAAGAGGAGAGATAGTAATCTTAGTGCAATAAAGATGAACATTCCATCTTTTAAAGGTAGGAATAATGCTGAAATTTATTTAGAAAGGGAGAGAAAGTTAGATATGATTTTGACTATCATAATTATGTTGAGAAGAAAAATGTGAAACTAGCAGCAATTAATGGAATTTAGTGATTACGCTTTAGTTTGGTGGAATAAGTTAGTCATGGGTAGGAGAATGAATGGAGATATGCCTATAACTACTTGGGATGAATTGAAAAGAGTGATGAAGAGAAGGTTTATGCCGTCTTATTATTATAAGAAGTTACACCAACAGTTACATAGACTCATCCAAGGATTTAAATTAATAGAGGATTATCATAAAGAGATGGAGATGCTATTGATCAAAGCCAATATAGAAGAGGAAGAAGAGGTGACTAGTATCAATTCATTGGAGGTTTGAATAGGGAGATCGTTGATGTAGTAGAGTTGCATCATTATAGAGAAATTAAGGATCTAGTGAATATTGCTATTTCGTAGAGAGATAACAAAAGCAAAAAAGGGTGGGAAGATCTTTTCAAAATTCTAGTAATAAATGGAATTTAAAATGGAGCAAAAAAAAGGAAGGATGACCATTCGGCTTCCAAAGAGAAAGGTTTTGAAACAAACAAAAGCAAAGAAAATAGAAAGAAAGAGGAGTTATCCTAGAAGGAATAATTTGTGAAGTTGAAGGGGACCCTATAGATATAGTTTTCTTTGAAGATGAAGTTGTAAGTGATGAAGAAATAATTAAAAGTAATGATGTTGTTGATTGCTTGAGTGAGAATGAAGAAGTTTGTTTAATTGAGATGGAATATCAACATGTTACTATTACTCCTTTATTACTTAAGCGCACTAGATTGCACAAGGAAAATGTAGGGAATCAAGATTATATCGCTATATCTGCTAATAACCACGATTTGTCTAGTTTTTTTGCTAACTTGCAGGATCATGATAAGTATTTGTTTGAAGAAGCATTCATATTATTTTCACATATTCAGAAGATAATTCATGAAGATAAATTTATTCCTTGTGTTTTAATTCCCAATTTGATCAAAATAAAAATTCGAGGATGAATCTTTTATGAAGAAGAAGGGGATGATGCGAGCATAACTAGGCACATTGGCAAGCTCAAAAGGAGAAAGAAATTAAAATGGTTTTTGAAAATAAGTTTAAGTTTTAGTCTTTATAATATGTGTTTACTTAAAGAAATAAGTAATAAAGTGGAGAAGGAAGATGAAGAAGGAAGAAGTTCAAGTGAAGAATAAGAAAAGAAAAAGAAAATTGAAGTGTTCTAGTGTAAGAGATAGTCACTCGATGGAATGGGATTTCACTCTATCAAGTGGAGCAAGCCACCCTAAGAGGGCGGAAAGCAAGCATTCGGTGGAGTGAAATTCCACACTACCGAGTGACCATTAGGATTATGCCTACTCGGTGGAGTAGATTTCTACTCTACCGAGTGCATTATAAAATCCAATTTCGATAGTTATTATTATATCTTGTTTTCTCTATTTTGGAAGTTTAGTTTCAATAGGAATCTATTGTCTTTCTACATAAACGAATGTAAGGTTTTCTTTAACCTAGTTTTTGATTATTGAATTATTTTGATTATTGAGATTATTTCTCTTGGTCTTGCCAATATTCTTTGTGAGAGTTAATTATTTAACTGATTCTTGCTATTGCATGAATAATTAGTTTTAAGCAAGATTGCATGATTATTTATGCTTGATTTTATTTTTTCTTATTTAATCAATCAATCATAATCATTTCCTTACATATACTATTTGGAGGTTCTTTAGATTGGGGGTTAATTTCTTATTTATGTTTAATTATTATGGTATGTTGGCGTTTTAGTTTGAATATAAGCTGGGGTTACGCATCAAACAGGAGTGCAAGACGGTAGTCAGAAATGCAAATCTTATACCTTTATTAAAATTTTTTTTGGACTACTTATAAAAAAAAAAAAAGAAATTCTAAAGTTTTACATATAATTTAGTTTAACATCCAGGTTTTAAAGTTTTATTTAATGGAATATATATATATATATATATATATATATATTTTGTTCTTTCAATTAAAGTATTCCATTAATTTTTTGTTAAAACTAACGGATATTTAAATTTTCAATTAAAAATATCACTTTTATCAATTTTTATTTAGTTATTAACATAAATAAAAATTAATAATAAATTTTATTAATTTTAATTATTAAATTAGGATACTTTTTAAAATTAACTCTTATTTAGATATATATCTAATATATTTCAAAAAAACATAAAATTCAAAGTAAAATTTTTCTAAATATTTTTAAAATTGTGACCAAGTTAAAAATTTGCCTTTTATTTCTTGATATATTTTTTTGTAATATATTAGCTTTGTCCTTAAATAAAACTAGCAAATTAAAAAAAAAAAGTGTCCCCATTTAATTATTAAGATTAAAACAAATTTATTATTAATTTTAATCATATGAACAACTAAATATAAATTGAAAAAATATTTTTTGTTCAAATAAAACATTAAAATTTCCGTTAAATTTAATAAAAAAGTTAACAGAGTTTCTCAATTGAAAAAGCAGCAAAAAGTTAATATACAAGTAGTGAGATTTTTTTTAAAATAAAATAGTAAAAATTAAAATATTGTGTGTTGAATTGAAATAGGAATTATTTTGTAACTAACCGTTTTTTTAATGAGAATTCAATCTCTAACTAGAATGAGCATGGATCGGTTAACCAGTCCATAAGCAAAAAAATTAACCAGTACATTAATATCGATTTTTTAAAATTACTAACCATTAACCAATCCGTTGCATTCGGTTAACCAGTCCATCGATTTCGATTTTTTGATTTGGTTAACCAATATTTTTTATTAACCATGAAAATTTATAACATAAAATTATTAAAAATTTAGACAAAGTTCAATTCAATTTCAAATGTGTAAATTAATTTAATATAAAAATTATGTAACAAATATAATTTACTAGTCAAAATTTATGTTATATAAATTAATAGCCGATATTATAAAATAGATTTGATGTTTGTTGAAAATTATAATATGTTTGATTTTAAGTTAAATAAAATTTTGAATAATATTAAATGTTATAACATAAACTCTAAAATATAATAAAATGTAATTACATGCTATTAAGTAAAATATGAACACCAATATATGATAAAAAATAATATATATATAAAAGTTAATCAGATACTATATATAAGTATTACTATATAATTAAAAAAAATGACATAATATAAATTTAGTTTAATATAAAAAAAATAATATATATAAAAATTAATCGTATATTATATATAAATATTACTATATAATTAAAAAGAATAACATAATATAAATTAAGGTATAAAAATAAAATATATTTTAAAATATTATTTTATATAAATTTTAGAGAGAAATTATAAAAATTGAAGATAGATATATATATATATATATATATATATATATATATATATATATATATATATATATATATATATATATATATATATATATATGAACCGGTTAATCGTGGACTAACAGTTAACTGATACCCAAAAACTTAAACCATAACCATTAATCAAAAATATAAAAATTAAAAACCGTAACCGAGTCCATCAGATCGGTTAATCATAAAAATCGATTTAATTTCGGATCAGTTTTACGGTTAACCATATTTTTAATTTTCTTTGCTCATCCCTATCTCTAACAATAAAATGATTGTAGCATAATTTTAAAAAGAAGGTTCATTTTCATTAATTCAAACATTTAGGTAACGTTTATTAAATCAATTCAAATAGAAAATTTTAAGATAAAGTTGAAATATTTTTCAAACCAATACATGAAATAGTTAAAATAAAATTGTAAAACATTCCGAAATTTTTTTTTCAATTATTTGTTAAATTTTTTGAGATGAATTAAATATATATATTTTTTAATTTTTTAGTTATTTCTTAACTGATAAAATATAAGAATGCATATCTTGACATATGATCAAAATAGGCATATTTTTATTTTTCAAAATATAGATAGTTAAATTTCTTTTTGTGAGATTTATTTTTTTTAACAAACACTTAGAAATATTGGAATAATTTTATTTTTTTTCACTTCACATTTTCAATATTAACAAACGCTACCTTTGCCAGAAAGACATTCATCTTATTAAATTTTGTGAGGTAATTGCTTATATATTATTTTTTCTTGATATTGGTAACTAACTAATTACTCTCATTAATTGCTGAAAATTATTATTTAGTAAGGGCATAATCGTCGTTAATTGCTGAAATCCGTTGCTAAATAATATTAATAAGGACGTAGTAATCTATAATGCTAAAATATTGATTATATCTGAAGTTTACCGATGAGATTCGTTCTTATTAATTTAAACACAAAAGTCACTCATCTTGCAAATTTTTGTCAGATAATTACTTAAATATTATTTTGTTGCGATATTGGTAACTACACATGTTAATTTCTGAAAATATTTATTTAGCAAAAATAGTGTTCCTTGATAATTGTTGAAATAATCCATAGCTAAATAATATGAGCGAGGATATAGCCTAATGTATAATGCTAAAAAATCATTGTAACATAATTTTAGGGTTGAAAGAATCTTTCCCGCTAATTTTAGCAGTAATTTTGCATTAATAACTCTCCAATCGTTAATTTATCTGAGAGAATAAATCAAATATTATTTCGTGGCGATATTGATAATTATTTTTGGGTTCACTTTATTTTGCAACAAAATTACTCGTGGTAAATAACTCTAATCAACTTTTCCTTGTAAAAGTAGCTAATTAACTACCCTTGATCATATTAAAAATATCACAATTCCTAATATTAATTAAGTAGTCAAAAAGACGAATATTTAAATAAACGTTATGTGTGTTAATCTCTTA
The DNA here is from genome assembly GCA_037975025.1 of Excoecaria agallocha. Lineage (NCBI taxonomy): Eukaryota > Viridiplantae > Streptophyta > Magnoliopsida > Malpighiales > Euphorbiaceae > Excoecaria > Excoecaria agallocha. The sequence goes on along the minus strand of JBBPFJ010000042.1, from coordinate 4,898 downwards.
TCTTTAAATAATAATAATAATAATAATAATAATAATAATAATAATAATAATAATAATAATAATAATAATAATAATAATAATAATAATAATAATAATAATCGCCATATATTCCTATAACCACGCATAATATAATTGCTTTATCTTCTTGTATTTCATTTAGAAGTAAATGACAATGATAGATAGTCTAAAAGCCAAACAACTAAAATTTGTTACTTAAGAAAATAATTTCCCCAACCACAATTTCATAATTGTACTCAAAGTATTTCCAAGAATCACATTCCCCTATACACATTTAGTTAATTAATTATTACTTAATTTCGGCACGTTATCCCTTAATAAAAGTTACCAAAAACTTCAATTCATCTTGCTACACATAGGAGCACAAACATGCAGTAATCTAACCATGGTTATTAAACTCGGCTTAACTCAGGTGGTTGGACCAATTCGATCGTAACTCGGCAAGCAATTCAAGTCGATCCAACATAAAAATCAAAAGGAATAAAAATTTGGTTTGGCTCCGAAAAAATCAGATTGAACCAGAACTCGATGACTCGGATCAAATTTCGGTTCAACCTAAAAATGCTGCGTTTTGAAAAACAAAACCCTAAATCCCTAAATTTTCCATCCTTTCTCTGCATCCATTTCATAATTCACGCATCTATCTCCTCTTCTCACTTCTTCTTCATTTTTTCTTCATCTGGAGTGGGACTTGTGTTTCTTTAGGTGCGGCCTTTGTTTCTTTACCGGATATTCTACCCTTTTAACGGCTCTTACAATTCCTGAAGATGGCAAGGTCTGCTCTTCCTTCTTTTTTGTGTTCCAACTTGAAATCTCACACTTAATGATTTATTAATGTAAGGCAGATTACAGCCGTAGATATTGATCGGAAAAGTTATGAAAAGATCGGATTGCTGGTGATAAAGAAGGCTAGTGTAGATCCCAAAATCAACTTCATTGAGTCTACTGTGGGTGATGGTCTCACTATTTGCAAGCGTAACTACTAATCATTTTCCCCCAATAAATATATTATATTATATCAGTAGGGGCAACAACAATGTATGCTTGTGCCTATCATTGAAATTAAAATAAATAACCTTAAACAAAGTAAAGAAGATTACTATGAATCTTTTTATTTATTTACTTGCTGTTTCATTATTTATTAATTAATTTTTGAGAAATGTTATTTGATATTAGTAAAAAAGTGTCATGCAAACAAATTAGTGCTCTTGATCCTTAAATTGTAATCAATCAAGAATTAATTGGTCTATAAACTAATATAACCACACACAATTTTAAGCACCCGTATCTAAAATAAACTTAATATATAAGCTACAACGAAGTCCATAGATATGCCTACAAATTAAAAATTTGAATTTCTTTAACTCTTTAATAGGACATTTCAACAATAGATGTTGATTTTAATATATTCAAAGGTATCGAATTTTTATTTTTATTTGTTTCTTTATATAAAAAATATTAACGTACTTTCTTTTCAAGTATTTAAATATAAAAAAACTTTGTTGGTCTTAATATTTTTATATTGATATTTGTTAATTAATAAATTTTTCAATGTATTTTGACATATCATATTTTTATTTTTTATAAGTAATTATGTTTAAAAAAATAAAAACTCCGAGTCAATCCGATCTAACCAATGACTCTTAACTCAGTTGGTAAGCCAAGTCGATCTCCAAGCCACTTCTGAAAACATTGAATCTAACTAAACATTTTTCGGAGTTCATTATTAAGTTGACATTACTTTTTGATAATCGGGTTATTTACGAGCTATTGTTAGTTCAACATACATAACTCGGAATTATTATTAAATATTACGATTCTTATAGTTCCATAATATATAGTTCAGATATTATATAATCAGTGATAATCAACTATTCACTTTCATGATAGGCATTTAAATCAACCAGACTCCATATATAGCCCAACCATACTCAGATAAGTTATTCTTCTTTTTCTAAACTCAATCATATGCTCATTTCCTCTCTAAATTTCATCCTTGATCGTTAGAGAATTTCACACCGGAATCTTCATCAAATTTCTAATTTTCAAATTATCTATCTCCTTACTGAAAGTTAGGCTATAAATATTTTATCTTAAGGCTGATCCAAGCTAGCAATCCAAATTACCGAATTGTTATCATTTGGTGCAGAGAGAGTAAAAGTCTCCCACAATAATGGATCTTTTCCCTATTTAAATATCCCACCTAGTTTACTGATAGAGCATACTGACAATGTAAATGTTCCCTTACCTCCACCTATTTAACAGTTTTTCCCCTAAGTGGCCATTCTAGCTCCTATGGATCCGTCATACCTCCGGTGGTTCTGATACCTGGTTTTTTTTTCCTCAAATTGCTCAAACTTTCATAACAATTTTATTTTCCATGGCAACCTAAGCTCAACCATCTATACCTACCTCATCTCATCACCCAAATGTGTTGGTAGGTGTTCTGGATCTTAACTGAACTCTTTATCTTTTTGTTCCTTTGGAGTTATAGTGTCCATAACTACCATCTATTGCTTCACCCACTATAAGACCTATTATGAACTTAATTATTAAGGAGTTTGAGCAGTTATTCAATGAGTACATGCAGAAATATTAAAGTTGCAATGCTCTACAATACCAAGGCATATACCAATCTTTTTTTTTCTAAGGAAATCCTAGTTATACCTTTTCGTAAGATTAGACTTCCCACTCTATCAAATGGTAACACTGATCCTCATGCTCATTTAGATCAATCTCACCACACTATGCTCGTTCACACTATATAGAGTGATGCATTATATAAAGTTTTCCTTCAAATGCTTATCAAATCAGCTCGAATATGGTTTTAAAATTTATCCAACATTCTCTGGAGAGTTTTGAGTAGTTTAATAATATTTTCATCGCCAAGTCTATTATTCCATTCAACTATCCAAGGTCTCTGTTGATTAGTGTCAGGTACTATAGGAGAAGGTCGAGCTCTTTCGTATATATGTAGAGTAGTTTAACATGGCTTTGGACATTCAAAATCTTAATTTGGAGGTGGCTATGAATTCTTTAGATCAAAATACCATTTGCTAGGATTTCAATGATTCTTTAAGTAAGAAACCTCTAGTTGATTTTACTGAGCTTATGTCTCGAGCTCAGTACATCAAAATGGATGAAGCTCACAGATTGTAGGATACAATTAGAAGCTCACAAACTCTTATAAGTTTAAGTTTATCTGACCATACTTTTGTAGTGCCAAGTCTTTATTTTATAGGGCTAACAGATGGCTAGTTCACTCTTTTGAGAACATCCAAAACTCAAATTCTCTTTTGGCTAAAAAATAATGGCCAAGTTATTGGTTTATCGAAGTTTGTTTTATGAATACCATAATGACCAAAGCCATAAAATTAGTGCTCACATCCATCATGCCTAAAGCTAAAGTTTTGCAGCCTAAACTAAGGGAGAAAGATAAAAAGGAAGGGATAAAACTAAAATTAAATAACAAAAGTAATTAAAAGACACTTCTTAAAAAAGAAAGAGAAAAAGGAGAGACAGTAAATAAAGATGCTCCCTAAAGTGTGCCTTATTCCCAGGAGGTCGTAGGAACAAATGGGTTAAAAAACAGATGATGGACGAGAAAGAAACACTCAAAAAATTGGAAAAAAGCTTTGAAAATGGAAGTTATGGAGATTCTGCAAGGAAAATGAAGAAGAAGACCTTTATATGCCATAATCGAGTGAGGGACAGGAAGCCTGTCCATTGCTAGCAATAGGCGGGATGACGGTACGTCCCATCCCTCATGCCAAAATGACCAAAGTGCACTTTTTCTTAATTTAAGCCTAACTTCCTTATTTTAACTTCGTTTTCTTTCATTTTTTACCATTTTACCGATTTTTCAACCTCTAGCCACCTAAAATTAATTTAAAATATTATTTATACTCTTTTTATGAGCCACAACACTATTTCACAATATTTACAAGTCTTTATGACTGTTTTATACACACAAGTGTCCAAAAATCTGAAATACTCCCTGAAATTTGTTATGCCTCTCGAGATGTACGGCTTATCACATTTCAGACCTTTCAGAGTTGACTATTCATGTCATCGAACCTTTAGATTTCCTACAACATGCAAATAAAGGCAAATGCAATAATATGTATGTGCAATGCATAGGATATACAAAATGTGTGACTTTTGGTATTCCAAAGGGTAAGGGATGGGCAACCTATGGCTCGTTCATGGTGAGGGATTGCTATCCTTCATCACTTTCTATAAATAGTGCTTGATTTTATTGATTTTTATGCCTTTGACCTTTCACCTTCCAAAAAGCTTCTATTAGGTATTCTTCTTTTTCTTCCTTTCTTTTCTTTTTCTTTCTTTTCCTATCTGTTTTTCTTCAAGTTATTTATTTTATATTTTCATTCTTCTTGTCCTTAAACTATTTAAAAAATTCTATTACCATGACTATTAGACTTGCAAAATTATATCGGCTATTAGATGACTTAAGAACCTGGGAGGACCATCGATTAGCTCCATACTCTAGCTTGAGATTCCTGAGGAAAGGGTCCTTGGATAGAAATTGGTTGCTTGCTACTACCTGGTACTGGGATTCAAGGCTTCATGAGTTCAGATTCACTCATTTGGAGCTTTGCCTTCTACTAAAGGAGTTTACCGCCATGGTCAGTGTTATGTTTAAGCCTGATGCCTAAACTTATCTGCCATCTGTAATTTCCAAATATCCTAGAGAGGTGGTCTATACCCTCGGTGTTCTACCTTCTAAAGCTTGAGGTCTGGTTTCTTTTGGGAGGACATTCCCACTAAAGCAACTGATTGACATTTTTACTAATTTTGATGATGTGCCCACTTTCCATATCGGTGTGGTGCTACTCCGTTGCTTCACTCAATGCCTGTTG